>VZTD01004412.1:883257-1165164 GCA_013397725.1 Rhagologus leucostigma | reverse complement strand
CTCAGGGCGGGCAGGGCCGCGGTGCCGGCGGGGTCGTCGGGCGTGCGAGAGCAGCGGAGAGGTTGTGCCGATAAGGCACCGACACTTTATTATTTCCGTCCAAGTGTTTACTGGAATGTATCTTCTTTCGCTCGTAGAAGGAGAACCAAAACCAACAAAGTCCAATGCTATGACTTACGCTTAATTAGGAGAAAAATATCGCAGGGAAAAGATTTTTTTTTACTGGTCTCCACTATATGCCGGGTCTGCGGAAGCACCTATCGCAATATTCCTGGTTACTGCCTGCCCTGGGACCTCCCCCTTCTTCCTTGCATCAGAGGGGGAATGGGAAAGTGTTCCTTCGCTGTTTTTACCCCTGGCACTGGCTCGTACTCTCGCTACTGTTTTTCAGCGGAGAAGATGGACATCCTGCGTGCCACCAAACCTTGGCACCTGTGAGGTGTGAGAAACATACTCCACACAGCCCAGGCTGACCACACGGGCCTGTGCCTGCCTCCAGCACACGAGAAGGCAGGCAGAGGCCGTCTGCTTCCCCACAGGGAGAACAGGAGCACGCTCCCTGCTCGGGTGTTGGACGCTCGGGCTGTCCCTACCCCTCTGCAAGGGGTCTGGGGCTCGAATTTGCAGCTGCAGGTGGTGCCTGCCCTCCTCGGCTCTTAATGCTCAGAAACCTCGGGGACACTAGGCCCGTTTGTGAGGGAAAATACTTCTCACGTACCATACAAGTGAACTGTAACATTTTACATACATGAAGAACAGACATGAAATTCACATCTTTTTCCTTCATTTTATTCACACGCTGGAGCTCATGAATGAAACTATCAGTGGAACTTGCCATGCTGTATCATTGGCTTGAAATGGGTGGCATGCAATAGTTCTCTATTCGGTAGGGTTGTGCCTTTCGGCAAAGTGTTGAGTACAGAAATACCATTAATTAGGTTTTTTCCTTTTCTGTTCACATCTAACACTTTTTCTAAGAAACACAGTAAAATGTTACTTTTTCTTGTTCAGACTTGGTGCCCTAACAATGTCTGCACTGTAAGGTATGATGGTGAAGCTGTCTTCCGCTGGCTCTTACTTGCTTTGGCTCAATCATTATGAAGATACTATATAATATGCTAAGAATGTGGAAGAAGATAGATCTGCTGTTGCCTTCTTACATATTAGAGAAACAAACAGCATGGCTCCGTGTGAAAATCCCATTGCACTGGAAATTTATTAACCAGAATCACCACATACAGTATCTATTAAATTACACTGTTTCCTTCCTTCATTATATCTGTGATACTTTCCTAGAGACAGAAGCACAACCCCATGTAGCTCTTCCCTTTTTCAAATCAATTTCAAATAGCTACCATGGCTCGAAAATCTAGAGAACATGTTTTGTTTTCAAGAAATAATAAAATACAGCTTGGGCTGTGCATTCAAAACATCCTTAATGCAGGTTAGATCAGAAAAGCAGCAGTTTAGCATAGCTACTCAGTTCAGCCTTCAGGAAAAAAGGTATCTGGATCTTAAGAGCTATCTCTTTACTTCAAGAAGTTTCTCCCAAGACACATGCTAGAGATACTTGGCTCATGTGTACAAGTGTGTCCACAGTCTGGTCCTTCATTTTGAGGAATCAATTGTCCCACTGCCATTTTGCTAAAATGAAACCCATGATTCAAAAAAAAAAAAAAAAAGAAGTCTCTCAAGATGAAATGGAGACTTGGAGACTCATACACATATCCATTACATACTAAACGTTATCTTTTGTAATAGGGGATTTTTTTTGTCTCTTTTATATTTATGCATTGCTGTCTTACATTTTTTAGAAGGAGCAAAGTGCCGCTGGTTGCCAGTTCTTCTTTGTTCTCCTCAAAAAGGGCTGAGATTCACAGGTGGGTGGTTGGTGGTGTGCGTTGTGAAGCCTCAGCTTCAGTAGGAAACAAAACCAAAGTAACAGCAATCCTAAAAGCTAAACCTTCCCCTGCCAGATTTTAACTTCTTCATCCCTCAAACCCAGTTGAAGTGTTTGCCATATGAGAGAAGAGGGGAAAAACCCTACCAAACCATAGAATATGCTACACACATCTCCACAGAGTTGTGCTGACTTTCAGAAGGAAAAGGCAGCTTTCCTTACAAGATGTCCATTCTGCAGCTTCTGTTATTAGTATGCTAGCATATTATCAAGTAACTTTTATCATCTTCTTCCACTCATCCTGTGTGGCATGCGTCCTTGCAGCTATAGTGTGATCAGGTTTTTTTTCAAAAGTCTGTTTAACTGTGATTAGGCAAGTTCATGGGCTGGCTAAATTTGAGTTCTTACACAACTGAAGGGTAGAAAAAACCCCATAGTATTAAGCAATGGACGTGTTTGCAACGAAGAGAATGATTGCTTCAGTTACTGGAAGTCATTTTTAAGTGTCTCTTAACTCACAGTGCATCTTAAAATAGTTTTAAAGGGTCTCAGCTTGTTTTTTGAATAATTCTCATTTTTTTCCTTGCAGCAACAGCCCTAAGTCAGAGAGTCTACAATTACCTTTTCTTTCTGCTCTCTTTCCCTGTGCCTCAATCAAACTAAAAATTGAATACTAGTTTTGCATATCTACTAGTGAAATCATCAAGATCTCTCAGAACTGCCAGAATAAATTTGATTTTTTTTTTTTTTGCTCTAGAGAATCATCTTAGAATGCATGAAACTCATTTTTCTTGGGTTTTTTTAAGAAAAAAAAATAGTAAGTCTATCTCAATATGCAACACATTTCATTTCCTGTGGCAACAAATATTAGGAGGACTGTTTTTTTTCTAGGCCTTGTTTAATCTCCTTTTACCAACTCAGAATTTAGTCCAGCAACTTTTAAACTAAACTTTGACAATGCAAAAAACTATTCAGAGCTGCTTATTCAATGTATGCCACTCCACACTTTCAGTTTTTCTTATTAAATCTTTTATTCCATTTGTAGATGCAAAAAAGGAACCAGCACAAAAAGAAAAAGTACTTTTTTTTTATCAAAAACATTGGCAAGTACTAGGAATATGCATATGAAAGGAAATACATTATTTCATTCTTCACTGATTTATCCCCACATGCTGACTCTCGGAGGTTTAGGGTATTTCTCTACGAATGCACAGTTCCACTGACTTAATGGCAGTACCTACAGAGTAAACAACTTTGTCTTCTTGAGTAGCAGCAAAGCCACTGGCTGTGGTGCCAGCTCATCACCCTCCTTTCTCCCACTTCAAGTTTGAACACTGTTGTTGGAGAGGTCCTCAGACAAGCATAACACTGATATCACCAGTACACCACTGAATAGCAAAATATCTTCTAGTTTAGAAGATCGGTGTTCCTCACTCTTCCATATTATCAGAGACAGGTGCTAGATCAAAAGGGACACTCAGTTTCTGAGAAGAGTTATCCCTTTAGTTTCTATTTGTGTAAAAAATCCTGTCTGGCTAAAAAGTGTTTCCCAATAAGATATGAAAGCTTGGAAGTTGGATTTATTTTGCTGTTTTGTTATATTAATAAAAACAGTAAGAAATGTTTGGGGGTTTTTTTCACATATAAATTTAGCGTGCAAAAAGGTTAAAAGGGAGAAGTTTCACTGCGACTGGTGCAGGAAGATGCACATCTGTGCGCATCTGAGGAAAACTCCCAAATACAAAATACTTGAAATGTTGAAATATATTTATTAAAATAGGTACAAATAGGATCATCAGTTGAAAAAATTAACTTCTGAAAAAATGTCCTGCATTATTTCAAACAATAGCAATAGATCACAGTGTATCAGGAAGCCACCTAGAAATATAGCTGGAAAACCTCCAGAAGCAGGAGCTATGATCACTCACCAGACTTTATGAATACGTTTCAATGACAATGCTCGGTGCTTACCAGGGCTGCACATTTTTTATTTCCTTGCCGTACTCCAAACCTATTGGTTTGCCCTTGTGTAAGGCAAACTCCCATTACGCAAAAGGAGAGTTTCCTTTTAAGCTTGAAAAGAGGACTGAAATGACATTAAACTGTTTTCTTTCTTCTTCAGGTGTACTGAAAAAATAGTTCTATTTGCTTTCCCAGGTGGAGATTTCCCAGCAATTGGAGAAAAGTCAAAATTTTTGTACACCAGTAAAATTGCATGTTAAAAAAAAAATTAATCCTTCATCTTGTTTAAAATAGATCTAAAAAAATCTATATTTGGTCAATGCTTATAAAAAATAAAAATATACTGACAGGCCAGTCATTCCACTAAAACTGCTTGTGTGTATGTGCCAGTACAGGAGACCCTAAGATGCTTTCTCAATCCCACAACTGTTGTCTTCTTATGGGTGTTTCTGTAGAAGGCCACACCATATTTCTCTTCTGGCTGAAGTGTTAATTGGCAAAATGTATCAGAACATGAAAGCATGGCAGGTTAGAAATTGAGAGTCCAGAGACTGGCTCAAGTTAAAAGTGAGTGAGATGCCTCAGTGCTGCAGTGCTTTTAGCCGCCTTGAGAGAGCTGGGTACTCAAAATGGAAAAAGCAGTCACTTGCACTCAGAGCAAAATGTGCATATTATCATTTAAGGTGCAGCCACTTCTGTTAAAATTCAAGACAGCTGGAAATCAAGTTAAAAGAGAAACTCGTTCTGTGTCCTGCTCCTGCTAGCAGGCTCAGTATTTTGTCAAATTTGCATCAAGCAGGCTCCAAAGCAGTTAAAACTGAAACCTCCTGATTCTGTGGTGTATTGTGTCGCCCCAGGCAGTAAGGCTTCACCACCTGCAGCCTCACTTGGACAAATAAGAATAGTTACTTTTCGAAAGTATTCATCTTCCCTAGGCCAAGTTATTCATTCCTCTTTCTTGCCTATCTGAAACGAGTATCACTGCAGAGATCTTGCACCTCTAGTTACAGTAACAGAACCTTTCAATAAAAATAAGATTAAAAATAGTTTTATCAACATTTCTAAGAGTTCATAAATAGAAACAGCCTTCAGCACATTTAGTAAAAAGGCAATGAACAAAACCAACTGCAAAATATCCCCCTTATTTCTAGGGCTTGTCATTACAAAAAAGTCTCTGGAAAGAACACCTGATTTTGAAGACATTTAAGTCAGTCTGTGATAGCTCCAGTGGGATCATCACCTTCTGCAACATGATAAGCAGCAGCAGAGGATTGTTATGAGGGGATGTTTTCTCCTGTATTCCAAAGCTTTTTTCACTTGCTCTTTAGCATCTCCTACATAGTCCTCAACATTTTGCATATTTATCTCAATAACATCAAAGGTGTCTGCCTGTTCCTCCACCAGCAGGGCCACCTGCAGAAAGAGCTCGTGAACTTCCTTAATGCGACCTTCTAATTTCACCAGCTCCTTATGTCGTGTCTCTATCTCATTCAAGGCTGAGCGAGCCCCCTTAACATCCGACAAGAGATTCTCGGAGAAGACATCCCATTTGCCTTGCTCAATCATCTCCTCAATCTGGTTGCCAGAAACATCTTTGCCCATGATCTCCAGCTGCCGCTGAATTCGAATCTTGCAGTTCTCCCGCTGGTTCATCTCCGTTGCATTGTAATCAAACATAGCGTCCTGAAATGTGTGCATGAGGTCAACGTAATGGTTCTTTGCCACCCTGGCAATGACAGACATAGCTCCATATTTTGTTATTGCATCTTCACAAAAATCTCTCATTACCTGCAGTTTCCTGTGGATGTTTTCTCCACGGGCCTTAATGTCTCTGGCAATACAGTTAGTATCTCGTTTGATGCTACTAAGACGGCGCATGGAAGTCAGGAAGCGGGTGTTTTGCTTTCTGAGACGGTTGACATCTGCTTTTAGGTGGTCATTTTCTGTCCGGATGTTCTGTATGTCCTTATGAAGAATTTCCAAGGCATAATCCGTCTCATAAAGGAGAATATCCTGGGGTGAATTTTCATCATCATCACCATCAGAAAACTGTTGGTTGTGTAACCTGGCAAATTCACGTAGCTCACTTAGACGGTCTTTCATCCTGCCTGTAAAACAGGAACAGGAGGAATGAGCTTAAAGTAACTAAAATATTGGTTTACAAGAGTTGAAGATTTGTAACTAATAACTACGTCATGCTGATAACTAAATCATAGATAACAAACATAACTACATCAAAGTTAACCCAAATATCAGATTTTAAATTGGTTCACAGTATTTTATACAGTGATGGATATCACATCCAAAACTCTGCTAGAACACTGTTCTAGAAAGTACAAAGATTAGAAACAAAAAACACGGGAAAGAAGACAACAAATCCTAAGGACAAATCAAAAAGAATAGTAGGACAATCCCAAACTCCCCACAAAATGCCAGTCTTTTACTCGGAGGGAAAAAACCAGACTCTTGATGGGAAGCCTTCAGCTATCAGCATCTGTAGATGTGTTAATAACCGAACATCTCCCACTGCTGCTCACTAGAGAAATCTCTTCTAGCTCCTGATCCTTCATTACATCAACTGCCCAAAATGTCTCAAGGCTTCCCTCATTCTAAGTTTGCTTTTCCTGGGAGAATACTAAGAAGCCTCTCAGAAACAGAAATGGCATTTACCAATACAGTTGGGAAAGAAAAGTTTCAAAAAATGGGGTGGAAAGTATCAAGATAGGGAAGGAAAAAAAAAAAGGATGAGCAACTTTAATATCTCCAGATGCTATCATTGACCATAGAGTATCTGACATCGACAATTAGGGGTGTGGAGCATCTCTCTTATGAGGAGACACTGCAGGAGCTGGGCCTGTTTAGTCTAGAGAAGAGAAGACTCAGAGGTGATCTCATCAACACATATTTATATGTCAAAGGCGTATGCTAAGAGGATGGTGCCGGACTCTTTTCAGTGGTGCCCAGCAACAAGACAAAGAAAAATGTCCATAAACTAAAACACAAGAAGTTTCACCTCAACATGAGGAAGAACGTCTTTACATTGAGGGTGGCAGAGCACTGGAAGAGGCTGCCCAGGAGGTCGTGGGGTCTCCCTCTCTGGAGGCATTCAAAACCCACTGAACACATTCCTGTGTCACCTGATTTAGGTGACCCTGGCTTGGCAGGGGATTTGGACTAAATGATCTCCAAGGTCCTTTTCAACCCAAACAATTTTGCGATTCCGTGAACTTTGTGCTTACCGTTCCTTAAACTTAAAAATTAAATTTCATCGACCTTCCACAGAGAGCAGAGTAACAACTGGATCAACAATGATTTCACTTTCTGTTTGTGTTTACTTTGTCAAGCAAACACTGAGTAAAGCTCCTGTGCAATAAACTCATAATTTTGTAAGAGTAGGTCGACCCTTCCTTCCCCAGGAAGAAATGGAGAAGCAAATAGAAATGCATAACATGAAAATACTAATGCTGTAGTAAATTCCTGCGTATACTAATTCTGCAGCTTCTCTAAAAATATTGGTTTTTTTTGTCTTTTAATACAACAGGAAAGGTTAAAAAGTCAAACATTAAAAGAAGAGTAAGGAGCTGTCAAGTGTGGCCTTGGATTGCACCGCAATGTTGCCGGCACACAGGAAGATCACGCAGTTAAACACTGGCCTATGTACTATCACTTCCACCAAGTCTCTGCCTACAGCCTGTACATGCTGAATAAAAGTTGCACAACATAAAATATAATATTCATCGTTCAGTTCATGCTATCTCATTAACTACATTGCTACTGTTCATTTCCTCAGGGATTTTCCCTGCCAAATCTTTGGAAAGTTTCATAAACTCCTACCAGTCTTTTGGGGAAAGACAGATCTTACAGCCCCACAGTCAGGTTTCATCTCAGAATCATTAAGGACAAGAGTGATAGACTCTTGATGATTTACAGTGCCCACTTGAGACACTTCAAGCACAATTCTTTGCACCTGGAATGTTCAGAAGTCAGCTCCTTCTTACTTCAGTCACTGCTGCAAGCCTCAAGCACTTTGCTGAGTAAGATCGTGAAGGAACAAGCTGGACATCAGTGAATGAACACATGGATCAAGGCCACTTGTGAAGAGCTCCTCTCCTGTGGCATGGACAGCATCACACACGATCTCCGTGATCCAGCAGATCCAGTAGAGTCTAGTTGTAAGCGAAACAGAGGGATCAAGTTACAGTTGCACTGACAATCTTCACCCTGGGTTTTCCCAGTTTCCCAGTACTTAGTTCTAAAAGCCTACAAGATTTGTATCTACATACCAAAACTTACATTCAAGGTGGTCGATATTAGTATATTTTAACTCTGCATGACCTGTACCCCTGTACCTGTCTGGGATATGGCTCCACAGCTAAAGTGTTCACACTTTTGTCGTAACAAATGGATTCCATCTCTTTAAGCCTTGCATCAGAGTCCTGCAAAATCAAGGACTTTTTGGCACTTTCTTTCATTCTCCCCAACTCCTGTCTTTTACGCTCTGTTTCTAAAGTGCATAGCCTAGCCTGCTTCCCACTTCGTCTTCACATTTTCAAGATGCTCTTCCTTATCTACACACAGTACCTGGACAGGATGGAAGGACAGGAAGTGAGTAAATTTATGCCTGTATGTCAGCATCGTATTAGGCCACAAACACCACAAATTAGAGAAGACACCTGTTCAGCTTTATGCTGAACATGCTCATAACTCCACAGGTTAGCATTTGCAATATTTGGCTGAAGAGATTTGTGAGGGTCAAGAAAATGTTTGGATTTCAGCTTTCTTGAGCACTGTTTGCTCAAGGAACACAGTAAATTTATTTTGGGTATTTGGAAACTGTTGCTTTGAGAAACTCACAATTTGGCAGAATTTCAGGATTTTTTACATAAAGAAAAACAGTAGGCTGGAATGTAACATTACCACAGAGGTCTCTTCCTATTCGAAATTCTCATTTCAAACAAAGGGGAACCAGATCTTCCCAAGAGAGGACAATAACTTCCAAGCATTCCTTGGATGGTGTCAGGGACAGAACTGGCACTAAAGAGCTGAAACAAATAACCAGGGAGAGCAAGGGGGAACAGAAATTTGAAACATTTCAACTTAACAAATCAATGTTTAGAAAACTTAACCTCCTTTATCAGATGCTGTTGTTACTCAGCAAAGTTTGCATCTATGTATATGTTGATTGCATTGCTTGTAATTAGAACAACAGTATATTAATATATAGTACATTACTGGTTGTTACGGATAGCCTCAGACCTCATTCTGTAGAATGAGCGTCACTACAAGTTTGGCTCTCTGACTGGGAAGCAGCTCCACAGGACCTTGGTGTGCTGGTAGGCATGAACAGGAACATGTGCCATGCATCCAGGCTGGAGTAGCAAAAATAAGGAAGAAAGGGGACCCCTCCTGTCTGACACTTGAGAGGCCACATCTGGAGTGCTACTCATCATAGACACACTGGGATGAGCCCAGGGGAGGCCACAGAGGTGGTCAGCGGTGATGGAGCACCTGAGACATGAAGAGAGGCTCAGAGAGTTGGGAATGTTCAGCCTGAGAAACAGGAAGCTCAAGGGAGATCTTGTTGCCATCACTAACTGCTTAATGCAAGGCTAGACACTTCATGGAAATGTACAATAATAGCACAAGAGGCAACAGACCTAAGTGGAAACAAGGGAAGAGCCAGCCAGCTAGGAGATGGGGGAGGAAAGGAAGAAAAAAAAAAAAAAAACAAACCCAAACATTTAGAAACAATGGAAAAGGTGCCCAGAAAAGTTTTGGAATCTACATCCTTGGAGATATTTAAAACTCTACTTGACACAGCCCTCAGCAACCTAAACTGCCTGTGTGCGTTTTGAGCGGGCCTGGATTGGACAATGTCCAAAGGTCCAGTCTAAATTGTTCTGGTACTCAGCCTTAGATAAAAAGTTTGCTAATTCGAACATGAACATTAAATATATTCAACTACTTGTGCAAGTCTATACAAGAGACACCTAACACATTAGAATATCAAGACAGCAACTACTCTGGAGTAACAACCGCAAGTGTATAACTGCCTTAATTCTAAGAGTGTGAGGTTTAATAGATTAGCTGTCAGTTTTATTTTATTTTAAAATGCTGCGTATATTCAAATTGGAGCATGTACTTCCACGTTTGTATTTTCGGGCTAGATAAATCTGTCCTTGTAAAAATGAAGTTCCTTCTGCAGTCCATCATGATGTGTACACTCAGACACACACACAGGAAATACAGGCCAGGTGATGACTGCAGAGGTTACAATTTTGAAGGCAGATACCCAGCAAGTACAGTCAGCTGAGGGCATGTTCAGTGCTCACCTCTTTATGTTACTGTGCTACTTATTGGTATTAATCACCGCAGTGACTGGCTTTCCCATGATGCATGAGAAAGATACAAATTGTCCTGTTGCAATAAGACTGCAGCCCCACACAGCTGTGTATGACATGGGATTTCAGACAAGAAATAAATCCACTCTGAAAATCAAAAACTATGCATATGCATAAACCTCCTTTCTCTTAGCCCCATATATATACAAAAAGGAGTCCTACAAACCATATTTCCATTGCCATGCTAATGTTCTGAAGCATGTTAACTATGTAGAAATAACTTAAGGATAAAAAGTTATTTCTATAGAAACAAATGAGTTGGACACCTATGTTCATTTCAGCTTTAACATTTGTATATCCACACTCGATCCCCATATGGGCCGTTCACTTAAGAGTTGGGCTCAGTGATCCTTGTGGGTCCCTTCCAGCTCAGAATATTCTGTGATTCTGTGATCACAGTTTGGGGACAAATGGTGAAATAATGAAGCAGTTTCAGCACAGCATCCATATTTCATGGCCAGCAGCTGGGAAGGAAGACAGTGTACATTGTTTCTTCTTGCAGCATCCATAAATGGCAGCTGTTACTTAATGCCAGCTTGTGGGTTACCAAAAGTCTAGTCAGTAATCTTTTCAGCCTTGAGTAGGGCCTTAAAAGATGAAGCTTTTACTTCAGTTGTTTGAGGAACAACAGATATTTCGAAACAAGCCAGTTAAAAATAATTTCTGTCAGTAGTTCTTCTCAGCCTTGGAAGGTAAAAGGAACCCACGTGGCTCATCCTGGCTCTGAATGGCACGTGATTTTGATTGCATGACACACAGTAGACATGACCCAAAAAACAAGTGGTGAACAATAATAACCTGCTCCTAGGCAAAATTACTTCATAGCTAAGTGTGTGTCAGCACATTTCAGTGACTTCCCATATGTCTTGTAGAGGATGTAGTAGTGATGGAAATCTACTCAGATGAGCTTGCCGAAGTGAACACACTCCATTCCAAGGCAAATAGCGTGCTACTGTTGCACTAAAATGGAAGTCATGCATAGGTAAAAGAAGTGTTAAATTTAGCTGAAGCCTTTTGTTTAAGAGTTGGAGTCTCAGATTTAATAATAGTTTTCTAGTAACTATCTGTTTTGGAAACAATTGTCTTAGACCAGATTTAATATTTTTGCTTGGTATCTGTTGTCTAATAATAGATTTGACAATATTAATTAACTTGGGAAACACTTTTTTTTTTAACAGTAGATTTTCCTCTTTCCATAAGAGTAATTGGCTTATTGCAGAGTACTAGTCATCTTTTCAGTCCAAATTCCCTGTCTTCCCAACCATGCCCATCTCAGGTGGCACAGCGGGCTTGAATTTTTCAAATCGCTCATCTTTTTTTCTCTCTTCTCCTCTATAAGAGCCTGAAACAACAAAAATTATAATCTAATGATTAGGACAGTTTGCGTTCTCAAGCTGTTCTAAGATCACATCTGTGTACTAACTCCAGTATTAACAACTACAACAGAGATCAGCAGTTCAAAATCTTTTTGTTGACTCACTGAAAGGAAGTTATACTCTCTGGAATTTCTTGGATTTTGCAATATTTAAAAATAGACAAAATGTATTCAGGAATTAAATACATTAATACAGTTAACATTGAATGCCAGCTATAAAGCTACAGAAATCCATCAAGAAGTTGCAAGTGTATCTGAAAACTAAACTACCCAGCTTATATGCTCATCAAAGCCTATGTACAGCAGAATACCACCTTTACACTTTCCATCACCCTAGAGTCAAATCTCTGCAGTTGCAAATGTCTCAGGGTATTATTTTTTCCCAAAAGCTTGCATGAGGTGTCAACTTCTCTGTTTCTGTCAGGACAAGTTATTTATTACAAGCTGCTATATTCAGAGAAGTAGGGATGACTCCATTCTTTTCAGGCTACTTCTGCTGTTGGCAGAATCCCCAAGACTTCAGGGGTTCCTTTCCTACCATAAAGGCTAGGAAAAACCTAGGGGGGGAAAATTAAAATTCAGATTATTGCCTCTGAATCAAAGAAATGAGGCAATAATTGCTAGAGTACTGATAGCTTTGGAGGTTCTTCTTTGACTTATCTCAGTTTCTTTACCAGTGTTCGATCTCTTCAACAGAAAGGAACTCTCAATTTTTGTATGACAGCAGTAATTATAAATTCAAGGATCTAGGGTGCATCTCATACTTCTCAGATGTACTGAATAAGGTTAACCATCCTGGTGTTTTCCAAAGACTGGTTATCAGGTTTCCCAGACAGTATCAAAACTAGGAGAAGTTGCTGGTGTGCATTAAATGCAATGCAAAAATGCATTGCATTTTCCACATATTTATGATAAGACCAACAAAAAAATCTGAAGTTTTAACTTGCTATTACTCAGTAGCCATGAGAGTAAACATCATTCCTGCATTGGAGAGGACAGCTTGTTTTACACAGGTTGACTGCTACTATTTACTACGTTGTCTAAATTTTCACTGTAGAGCTATGGATCACCACTGACAAATTTTCAATACTGGACAGATAAAATGGACTCTCCGTATGTCCTCTTGACATTTTTCTCACAGGTCACATAAATGAGCAATTGTAACTAGATTGAGTGTTGGTTGGGTGGGGTGGGAAGCAGTTGTAACAGGGCTGTAGACAAAAAAAGTTTCTCCATCTTCACTGGTTTGCAACACCAAGGTCTTCAGGTAAAATTGGCCTGGATGGAGAAAAGGGGAGTCTGAACTGTACCTCCAAGGGATTGGCAAATGGTTAAGACAGATCCATACCACTAACATAAACAGTGAGACAGCCATCCATGCATTTCTTGGCAATTACTACAGCTCGGCATCATTACAAGTCACTGTGCAAGGCAATTAGCCAACGCACTCACTGGCAGTGCTGGTGCTACGGCACCTCTAATTAATCACCTCACCTCCCCTGAAACACATTGGCTCAGTGAAATAGCTAGGTACATACCACGTTTATGTAACTACTATTGCTACCACACAGTGGTATTTATAAGTGATTAAGACATTATGTTGGCATGCAAATAGAAATATGAGGTTGCATGTGATCATCAGTCAGAAGCAACATGTTCTACTGACGTTTTTAAATTAGCACAACTGCATTATTTTTAAAAAAACGCACGTATTTAAGGCTTGTGATAAAGTATTATGATCTGAGACCAGGTACTCTTGACTTTAAAAAAATTCCTTTAAGGTTAAATACAGGGTGTTTTCTTGGTATTTGTTCATGTGGGCCAGTACACATGAGGTTCAGTGGGGATCCCATGGGATCCCATTGCAAAATCTATACAACTGTAGATCTAGAGATCTACACAACCTGCACCAAACTAGTTCCAGCCAGGAAATAACCCCTAGAGCCACGCATACATACCCACAGCCTCAGCCCCAGGATGTGTCAGGCTTTAGGGCAGTTACGCTACTTAGCAGCCCCTGGGAGTTTACAGGCCCATTCAAAGCACCAGTGAAGTTAAGACAAGATACAGATGTAATTAGGGACACACCTGACTGAGCATATCCAAAGCTCAAGCAAGCTTTATTCTTGCTTTTAAAAATAAGTGAGTTGTCACTACCACAAACACGGCACAGAAAAAAGGCATAGCAGGAAAAGCTGGAGCGTCCAGTAATTCCTTGACATTTGTGAACATGAGCTTATTGAGAATAACCGTGGCAATTAATGGGTTAACTGCCATAGCAGATTAAACAAAAGCTGCACACATGATAAGCCTTCTGCAGTCAAGATATGTGACATTATTCTCTCTTTGGTAAAACAACATAAATATGGCCTAGATGTTAAGTGCCAAACACTGTGCGAGAGCTCTTGCTGACTGTGTAGAGTGTCTTGGTATCTCATCTAGCCCATCAAAGCAGAGGTAGAAGCCAAACTGGCTTGCTCCTCTCATGCAGAGCCCCCCCACTACCCAAGAGGGGGTTCCCGGGAGCCAGCCCTAGACCGCTCCCTGGGAAGATGTTCCTCACTAGAATTGGTTCATGGCCACATCTTGGGGAATAACCCAAAATGCAAGCGTAACCGAAAATGGCTTCACTGCAAAAAAGCAGTAACCCCAAATTTGGTGTTGAGATGAGTTTAGTGGATCAAGTTAACATTGCCTCAGTAATTTCTGCACCATGCTTTGTCATCCTTGAACTGCAGGGATGACCAGAATCAAAGAAAATTGATGGGCCAGATAAAAGATAATAGAAAGTGTATCTGGTCCAGCATCTTCATACTTGACACAGCAGTTGTCTTCTCACCATCAGAACTGGTTTCGAACATATCAGCATTAGGATGGGTATCTGTCACACTCAGAAGTTATCCATATTTTCCATTAGTAACTTGGAGAGTGGAACCAAACATGAGCTTGTACAGTCTCTGTGTGAGTATGAACTGGAAGGGAGTAGAAGCAAGTGTTTGGCGGGGGCAGGGGAGGAGAAATGATGAGAATTTACGGTGATCTTCAAAGTAAGAGAAGAATTAACAAAAATAAAAGGAAATTCAATAGAGACAAGTCTGGCACATTTAGATAAAATTATTCACACAAATAGAAAGTAGGAAACACCTAGTTTGGCAGCAGGAAAGCATTGGTGGGGTTATAGCTGATTGCAAGCTACAAAACAAATTCACAATATAATGCTATTGTAAAAAAAACAAAATCCCGTATCTTATACAAGAGATGGCTTGCAAAGGACTGGTTTTACTCTGCTTGGCAGAGATAAGGCCTCAGCTGGAATAGTACATCCTGCACCAATTATCACATTAGGAAAGTCAAAAGGAGCATATTTCGCATTGTCTCCAAACAGTTTAGAAAATACAGTCCTGGAGAAAGAGGAGCTGAAGGAATTATCTTCATTTAATTCAGAAGACCAGGGAAAGAGACACAGCACTCCAACACATAAAAGGCGTTTTCTATTAAAAAGGAAATGGTCAGTTTGATCCCTGTGTTGACACTGGAAACATGCGAAGTAATCAATTTGTTTCACACAAGACCTATGCTAAACTGGCTGTGACTTGCTGAAAATTGGACCATCTCTCTGTGGAAGCACTGTGGGACCTTCTTCCTTGACAAAGAGAGAGAAGACAGATAAACCCCTCTCAGGCCTGGTTTAGGTGCACAGCTACAGTGCATCAAGTGGATTAAGCAATGTCTTACAGTCCCGCAGTGGCCCTGCATTCCCATGATTTGTTCAGTGCCCTCACCCTGTGTCACTATGTGTCCAGCACAGCATACATGTTCACACTGCCTGTGCTGGGGACAAACTTAGGTGACTCTTTTCACTCAGCAGATTCTCTTCCTTCTCTATTATTTATGCACCAGTGGCAACTACCATTTCTCCTTCTGAAGCAGGTCTTGGTTACTGTTATAGTATAATGGAAGATGTTGGACATGGAGCCTAATTCCACAGCACCCAAATTCTCCAGGACTGCTAGAATATGCAGTTGCATTCCATAGCATCATGTTTATCTGCAGTGCCCAGAAGGCACTATATTTTACTCATTTTTATGTCTCAAGAGATCTTCTGTACCATGCATACTTTCTTCATGGAGATTTTTTTCGACAACAGAGTTTAAATGGCAGTTTCAGCCTCAGCCAAAACACCAGATACCATATGACTGAACACGTAATTTCAGTTTCAGAGCAGTGGTCATACAAGGCAGTCAGAGAAAAAAGTTTGAAAAAAAGGTCATTGTAGGAGTTGGGCACCTAAACCATCCTTTCCTAATGATGGGCTTTTATTCTATTCATCTGTTAGACCTCTGGTCTGTTTTGAATAAAAAAAGTTATGGTCATCTTGTAGTCTCACCAGTATTTAAATAGTGAGTATCAGCACTGGTAAGAAAGCATCATCCTTCAAATTGTATTCTCATCCTAAAAAGTCATATATTGCCATTTTGATCCCTGACAGCTAAAAAGACAGTTCCTAAAATACCATCTAAAGAACAGGAACAGAAAGTGCAAGTGTCCATTTTCGGCCAGTGTTGTTATTCCAGTCATTTCCTTTCTCAGTATCACAGGGTGACATGTAGTTATCTCAGGCATACACGAGTGCCAGTTCTTCTTGGTAGGAAGGAAATGAGTATCAATTTAATAGGAAGCAATCAAAGAACGCTAACTTTTGCACCCAATTCCAGATCTGGCCATGATGACACTCAAGAATGAAGGAAAAGCTATTATATTTTGCATATAAACCAAATTTTCTGTAAAATCTGCTCTGGAGCTATTAATAAACATGTATGAGCACTACGAATAAAATGTTAATACTCGTTAAGCCAGACAAACAAGGCAGTGGAAATGCAGACATGCGTTGTGACTGGATGAGAAGACACATATTTGAAAGTGCCTCTGCTTTTCTCTCATCCTATGAAAACCCAGCCGTCCCTTTTGCCTTCCATGAGAAGCAGAGCTAGCCTAAGGCACCTCCGGACCCAAAAGCCCAGTCCGCATTTCCTACCATCTCTTCTGCCTCCGAGTTTCAGACGTCGCGTCTCGACTCAAAAGGGGCAGTTTCGTCTACTCTTATGCAAAACCGAGGTGCCGAGAGCTCCGCACGCCCCGCGGCCCCTCCGCCTCGCCGGCTGGGCGAGCACCGGGCACGCCCCGGAGCGTGCCCCGACAGCAGGGGAAGGGGCGGCCGGCAGCAACTCCGGGCGCGTCGGGGTCCGGGAACGCCAGCTGATGCTCAGGGGAGCTCGGGAATACGGCTGTGCTCCCGTCCCGGGAGCCGACACCGGCTATGCCCGGGGTGAAGAAGCCAAACCCTGCCCGGCCCCCGAGGAAAGCGCTGTCTCGTCCTATCCCGTCGCGGCAGATACTCACCCCCCGGCAGGGCAGTCCGGCCGGTCCCGTGTCGCTCTGCCCGCGCCGCTCCCCGAGGTGCCGATGCTGCCGCACCGCCCGCGCCGTCGAGGCGAGCCCTCATCCCCGCGGAGCGCCCCGCCCCTCCGCCCGGCTGGCCCGCCTATTGGCTGCGAGGGGCTGATTTGCATGGAGGCGCCCCGCCCCCTTGGGGCTGTGGTACGGAATGGGCCGGGAGGGGCGGGGCGGGGCGGGCACACGGGCCCCGGGCCGCCCCCTCCCGGTCCTCCCTGTGCCAGCCGTGGGGGAAGATGCTCGGCTCACGTCGCTTCCCAGCTCGGGGAAAGTCCGCCCCGTGGGTGCCGGGAAGCGTGGGCGCGGTGAGCTGGGCCGTTTCTTCGCCGTCGTCCCCGTGGATGTCCCCTGACCTTTCTTGCCCTCGCCTCCCCACCGGCAAGCCGGGGCTTTCCGACTCTGCGATTCTGTAATTCAGATTGCTGCTGCTTAGTGTAAGGAAGATGTGCTCTTCGCTTCATGCTTCAGAGTATGTGTCAAATTAGGTCCATTTTTGTGTTGTGACTTCAACTCTGATAACTTTGACCGTTCTTGAAGAAAAAAACCCAACACCTTCCCCATCATTCTAACTGAAAAAAAACCTAACAAAACTCTGGTGTCACAATGCTTGATACATGGTAATAATACACATAAATTAGCCACACAAGTAGTTATAGAGATTGTTCTAGTCTTTCTGAGATGGGAAGATTTTCTTTTCTTGAAAATCTTGGACGCGTACTTTTTTCTCTTTTTCATCACAAAAATTGGATATAATTTGAATCCAGAAATTTTAAAATATAGAAGTTACTTTTTTGTTGGTGCCAGGAAGTAGCTGAAAGACCAAGTGTGCTTTCCTGAGCAGCCATCAGTTAGAAGGCTCCAAAATTTCTTACATTGCATCAGTCCCAGCTTGGGTGACCGCGAACAAAATCTGTCATGATGGAGACAATTGCAGAGACATAGGAAGCTTCCTTCCTCCTTATTTTCTATGCTGGTTTTGTGTCAGGAAAAAAAATGTAAGTAATAGGTAAATACTTGAGGTTTTATGGTTAATGGTCAGTTAAAAATATATCTGACAGAAAGGCTCTTCTACCTTGAAAAATCCAGGACTGCACTGGGCATTTTGCTGGGATTTTTCCCTTAGACCTTGATGTTGGAGACAAATTTATTTGCGTGGGTCTCATCAGTCCCCTAAAACTACCTGAAGGCACTGAACTATGTGTGGGCTTTCTCTTCCAGGCTGCTGCTTTGTGAGACCAGCTGCAGCATCCCCACACGTGGGCAGGCGGTTTTCTCCTTGCCACTGGACCGCAGAAAGCAAATGGGCCTTTAGTGTTGTTTGGTGTTGTTAATGCAAGCGGAGCTGAAAATAGAGCTGGGCGTTAATGTAATGTCGCGGCTAATCAAAGGTACGGGCTGCTTTGCGGGGCATGGAACAACAATTACAAATTAACCTGCTGCTGTTGCAGCACAGGCAAAGCTATGGGTGCACTGATTGATGTGTCTGATGATCGAGTCAAGAGCAAAATGCTCGTCTAGAAACATCTGGTATCTTACGTATAATTCATGTGGAGGGTATGGAAGACCAAAGAGATGACTGTCAAGTCTCCTCTGCTTTGGGAGAGACTTCAGTTAAAATGCCAGTAGCTGAGTAGCAGGCAAGGTAGCAATATTGTTAAAATATTAACCTTCTAAGAAAGGAACAGAGAGTGAGAGAAATTTATTATTTCTACAAATTTTGCCACCTAGATTAGATGAGGTTAAAGAAAGTTCCAAATTCTCATTAAAAGCTCATTAAGTAAGCTACACAAATAGGTAGCTAAAAAAAAAATCACCATTGCCAAACAAGTATCCTGAAGTTCCTGAGTGTATTATGTTGCTAGAGCTTACAAAAGGTACCCATTTGCATGGTGTTATGAGAAACAAAACCAGATGAGTCATATGAAAAGATTGTTGTGTCATCATGTGTACCAAAGACACTTGTTTTGGATTATTATACTCATTTCAATCACTTCTGAAATAACATGAAATGAACAGTGTAGATTGATAATGGAAATGATTAGACAGAGGAAAGAGATTTTCCAAAATAAGAGATAAAGAATTTTCAGTCTTGTAATTTTATTCTCCTGTGAGTCCTGAGCAGCATTTCATACCAAGCTACAAAAGTAACATCATATTTTTTTTCACTTTCTGCTATCTCTGATCGTAAGAGAAACACTTTTTAGTTTACCAGTGAAAGTAAATACTCAATTTACATAGATAAAGGCAGAACTCATTAGTATAGGGATCACAGATGCCAGTAAGTTTCTAAAGGAGTTTGGGCAATATAAATGTACAATACATCTGCAGACAGTAAGCCTCTCTTTTAGTTCTTTTTTCTTTTTCCTGAAGAGCTATTCCTCCTTTTTTCCCTTAAAGATTTCTAATCCTGACCTAGGTCTTTAGTGATTGCTTTGAATGAGCCAGGTTTTGCTTCCAGTTCTCTCACCTCTAGAAAGAGGACAGTTATAATTACTTTCAGTTCTCATAAATGTGTAGTGAAAAGTAATATATGAACAAATTGGAGTCTCATGTATGTTAAAATACCTTGAGGATGTGTAGTATTTCAAGGACAATTCACTGCATGAGGGAGACCCGTCATCTCCCTGCTCTGGTGCATGATGCTTCTGAAGACATTTCCAACCAGGAAATTGAGTTTCTTCCAAAGACCAAGAAATTAGAAATTATGTGGCTATGTTGATTTCTCTTTGCTACCACTTACCAACATCTCAGGGCATCTGGGAACTCTGAGGAATCTCAATTTTTGGGAAGAGCAGTTTCACCGGGCGACTTACATACAGATGACATACAGGTCCCTGTTTGTCTGGAGCTTACCCATCTCTACAAAGCAGTTTGTACCCATAACACCTGTATGAAGTTATAGTAGTGTCAATCTATAATAATTGACACTTGTGAAACTTCTAGCTAAAAGCAGAGCAAATTGCTACCAGTTCAGTTGTGTATCCTAGAGCCAGTTCTCAGACACATATAAAATTCACGTGCGCTTTTCTGAATGTGGAGTACACATGAGCCTCTTCTAAGCTAGAATCAGGTCTGATGTAATCTAGCCCACACTGATTCAATTAAAGTAATGATTCATGGTCCTGGACAAATAACTTTTTCCTTTTTAACCTCATGGATCAGTAGAGTCATTCTGACAGTACATGATTTATCAATTGCCAAGGAGAGTTCAAGGGAGACACCAGAAGACTGATGCTAGAAAATTCTTTCACTATATTCATTTACCAGAGAAACTGAATCTTCATCTGTGATACTTCCAGCTTGAGAAAGGTCCAACATTCCTGCTCTGTCTTCACATTTCATTGTAACCTTCCACAAAAGCTACTGGTGTTACAAAACAGCTTAATCAATAAATGTTGCTGACGTAAAGAGATTCTCCGTGGCTGCATGAGGAATAGAGTGCTGAAAGGAATTCAGAAGCCGAGTATCTCCACAGGTAGCTAAATCCACCTTAATTCTTTGTTGAAGCCCATGGAGATATTTGGATTTACATGGGGATAATATAGTGGTCTAGGTATTGAGCCCTGCAGATTTTTTTTTTCGCTTTCCTTTTCTCTCCTTCATTAGGAAGGAAGAAGACTGTTACAAAAGGATGGAGTGCTGAAAGCTGTGCAGATGTAATTGCTGTGGAGTCAGAGGATGCCTTGTGCCAGGGCCTTATCGCTTGCTTATTTAGGAAGGGATTTAACATTCTTCTCCAATTATGCCTGAAAGGCATGTGAAGCCAGCCCTGGGTGTATTGCCCCTGAATTCCTTGTGAACCACAACTTGGCACTCATGTGTGGCTCTGAAGGTTCATTACCCATACAGCAGTTCTTTAAGAGCTGCAAATCTAGTTAGGGCTGTATCAAATGCCAGACTGGATGCACGGGAAATAGCCCTGGGACTTCTGTTGACTTCAGAGATGATGGCAGGTGCCAGCATGTTTTATTAAGCTAGTAACCAATAAATGAACAAGTTCAAAATGTTTTCACATGATGGATGCAAACAAGCACAGCTAACTGGAGCTAATGGAACAATACTGATTTCTGGGAACTGAAGTCTTGGTTGATTATCAAGTAAGCCACTGGATTTCTCTGCTGCTGTCACAGCTTTCGAATGCAAGAGCATAGCCCACATGTGTAACATGACAAAGGTCCTTATCAGCTGGCCTAATTAGAAGTATAACCTAATCCTGTTCCTATACTTCAGTAAAGGTGTGTATTCTAACTCCTGTTATCAGACAGTGAGGTATTTCTTCTGCACATTTGCATGCCCATAGACTGAGATCAGTTAACTTCTGCAGTATGGGGAGCACTTTGCAACCTGTCAGAGCAGAGGCAAGGACATGTTTATGTCATTCAAGAGGGGTCAAAAAGCCAGGAGAGGAAGGCACGTAGCAGGCACTCAGATTTGGGTATAGTCCCAGTAACAGCAGATTCTAGGGCAAGTTCATATCGCCAAAAACTACATGCCCTATTTTTCCCTCATCACTACTCTCTGAGCAGAAAATGGCCAGGCTGTATATTAGATATGAAGGGAGAAGTACCTGGGCAGTAATAAAAAGGGTTTGTTTTTTTTCCGGAGGTTAAAAGCCTTAGATGGCTAGGAAGGGTGAGGCAAAGAGTAAATAGACCTTCACAAAGAGAGCTGTTGTGAAATGAGAACATTTCAATAGCTTTTTTGGAGCATCCTTTTCACATTAGTCATTCAGAGAAAAGGTGTGATTTTCTAAAACTCACCAAGTTTCAATGAAATAAAACAATTCTATCCTAGAATTGTGTGAACATAAATTTTATACAGCCATGTTGATGGCTCACCGTATTCATGTTGCCAGTGCTTTTCAACAAGCAATATAACATCCAGAAAGTGGTGGGGAGCCTGCCTAAACTGCACAGGGTGTTCCTGTACCATGCAGACTACCTTCTTCTGAAGGCATGCTGCACATGTGGAAACCTCTCAGGTGGCTTTGTGGGTAGATCTAAATACCTTGTGGTAGACCTTCCCAAGGGTAGCATTAT
This sequence comes from Rhagologus leucostigma, assembly GCA_013397725.1. NCBI lineage: Eukaryota > Metazoa > Chordata > Aves > Passeriformes > Rhagologus > Rhagologus leucostigma. The sequence continues at coordinate 1,143,033 of VZTD01004412.1, read as the reverse complement.
AGTGATGTACTACAGATCTGAGAAGAAAAAGAAAATCTTTTTGTTTAGTTGAAGGCGAGGGAAGAATTATTTGGGACCATTTAGCTGAGAATACACAGCCAGGGAGTTTCACAGCCCAGTCATGATGACCAATTGCTGCCTGGAATCCTCTGTGAATGGCAAGGTATCTACGCAAGTTGTACGTGACACAGTAACAGCATGAGAGATTTCCTTGGAATGAAACAAAATCACTGCTGATGTTTGCATGTTTTAGCTAAAAAAAGAAAAACAACAACAAAAAAGCCCTAAAAATTAATGGTACTTGTCAAAGTAGAAGGGTATTTGTCAAACACTTTGCAAAACTCGTCTGAAGTTTTGCAAAAGTGAACGCTTATATTTTATCTTTGAAACCTGTCTGATGGCTGTGGCAAGTATCCCAGGATTCTGAGAGGCAGCTGCTACCGGCCACAGTTCAAGCCTCGTAGTTAAGAAATGCAAGGACAGGAAGTACTGGTGGCACTGAGCAGCTGCATAGTAACTCCACAGGACCCCACAGGTCTCCTCCCATTTACCCCAGCCAGGGCGTATCTCTGTACATGAAGCATCTGTACATGAGAGTGAGTAAGGCAAAGGGGCAGCTGAGGACCTGCACTGCTTTTATAAAGCTGCCAGCTTTTGATGGATGCAGCTGCCTTGGTGGTTAGTCACAGAAAGATCAAACTTGCCCAAATCTTCTGGAGTCCTGGGTGGGTCCCAGGTGCTTCCAGCTCTCCCCAGATCACCCTGTGCTCAGAGGCAGCAATGGGTGAGAGAGGCTCTGCAGCAGCTATTAGCTTCCAATTAATTTAATGTGCATCCATTAGGATGGAGCTGGGCACTGGCACTGTTAAACATATCCTTTGACTTCTGGATCTCTGAAACCACCCGATTCTGGCCTTTGCATTTGCCAAGTTCATAACTGAGTAAGCAAAATGATGCGGAAGTCTCAACAGATGAACCAAAACCAGGGCACACAGCCTCTCTTCTAATTTGTCAATCTAGAGAATTATTTGGTCTGAAAATGTGTTTCACATATGTTAAAATATATATACATACATACACACATACACTTAACAAGTTACATCTCTGTGTAGATTGTGTACTACTGTGGCAGAGAAGGAGGACTGCACTGTGCATACAGGCTCAGTTCTCATTTCTTCCTTGTGCTCTCAGCTTCAGCAATGCAACCCAGCCTGGCTGTGCCTCTTTTTTAAGCTGGATAAGTATCTACTAGGAATAATTCAAGTATGGCTGATTTTAAATTGAGGTAGAGAGGGATTAGATGACTTTCTGAAACTTATTATAGCCTAATTTTCTAAATCTTATTAAAGATATTAACATGTCAAAGATATTTATGGAATATTTATATATTCTATATTCTATACATATTCTGTATATTTGTAGAAATACAAATATTAAAATACACTAAAACATAAGACTACAGCTTCAAAGGGGTAAATAACTTCTCCAAAATTCAAGCCAAATGTTGAAAGTGGGTATTTTTTATTATGATAATAAACAGTTGCAAGGATATAGCAAGATTTTTGACAGATTACAGAAAATCTATTAATATCATACTAAAAAATATTGTAAGGTGAATCTGGTAGCTGTTCTTTTAATCCTGAGAAGTTAAATTACTCTTTTTTCTTTACTGCAAGAAAGTTGCTTCTGGAAATATCCGTCATCTACTATGCCTTTGTACCATGCCTACCAACATAAACCTTGCTTCCTGGCCAAGGTCAGCAGGCAGTTTCCCCCAGAAATACTACTTAGACAGGGAACAAGCACAGAGAACAATGCTCTACACTTCTTAGGCTGCATGGCTTGGAACCATTGGTTTCACTCAAACCTGGTAGCCAACACTGGCAGTGTTACACCTGTATGTTACAAGGATGTTAAACACTCTTTCCATCTTACAGAAGAAATTTTTACAACATGGTAAATGAAAGAAAACCCAACTAACATTAATTTATGCAAGAGAAGATCCTACACAAATTATAATTTTAAGAACTGTTCATATTTAATTTTAATTACAACATATACAATTGCTGTGAATACCAACAGGGTGTGAATTTCAAATGAAGCATAACTTAACAAAATAATTCAATAACAGATAAACAAAATAATATACTAAAACAAATTTAATATAATATTTAGTTTAAAATAATTATTTTTTAAAATTTAATTAATATAAAACAGCAAATTTAAAGTTCACCAAAATCGGTACTACATGTAGAATACATCTAGAGAAGTGAGTCTTCACTTCATTCCAAATAGCACTGAATACCTGCATATAAAATTTCCACATGCTTACTACCTGAAGATGACAGGAGATAGACACATCAATTTATGATGAAAAATGTTTCTATTTTATGACATGGCAAGAAAATTTTCCAAGTGGTGTTTGAAATCTTGCCATATCTGCAGCTTTAGTGACAGTTAAATTAATTACATCTAAGATAATCCCTCTTCAGAGACTTTTTCTCCCCCTTCATTCCTTAAAGGGGTCAGGTCACCCGATCAATTGATGCCATGCAGTCCTTTACATCCTGTAGGAAACATGAGGAGCGGTGGGCAAAAGACACACTAAAATGACAGATTCTCTAAACTTCCATCTCCACTCATCTTGGAATACACAGTTTTCTTAAGGTTATTCTGTCACCCATATGGTGCCATTCCTCTGTCTCCCTGTGAATGGATTCTCCACACAGGACTTAGCCCCTTATTGTTCAGAGAGAACATCATAACTACTTTTGCAATTCAAAATCACAGCCAATCTGTGGGGCTACTCTGGTCAGTGAGAATGTATTAATGTGAGGTTTGGAAACCTGAATAATGTTCTCTCTGCTGCCTTACACTTTGCTTATTCTTGGGAAGGACCCTCCCTATTGCTGCAAACCTGCACGGCCTGAAAATATGTTATAGGCATAGGAAGAGTTCTTGCTCCCTTTCCTTGATTTTCTAAGAAAGTCAGCAGTTCTGGGATTCCCAGTGTGAGGAAGATGTTGATGAACTTGAGTGAGTCCAGCAAAGAGTCACTAAGATGGTCATAGGGTTGGAGTGTGTGACCTATAGGGAGAGACTGAAGGAACCGGTTTGTTTAGCCCAGAAAAGAAAAGATTTAGAGGATCTAACAGCAGCCTTCATGTACTGAAGAGATTACTGATACCACCCAAGTGTATGGCAGGAGAATGAGAAACAATGCTTATAAACTGGGATAAAGTTCCAATAGGAAATAAAGGAAAAATCCACATTATGAGGGCAGTGAAGCACTGGAACAGGAGATTGCCTGAAGAAGTTGTTGAATCTCTGTTCTTAGAGATTTTCAAGACCCAGCTGGATAAAGCACAGAGATTAATGTTGGCTCTGAGAGACTGGAGCAGCAGATTGGACAAAATTACTCCCTGATGTCTCCTAACCTGTGATTCTAATGTGATCCAAAATCCACAGCTATAGAGGCCAGATCTTGGTGCTGCAAGATCCCTCTAAACAGGAAGCCCTTAAATCCCACATCCTACATACCACAGTGCAAGAACAGCCTGGCTGCCCATGCAGTGCCTGTTAGTGCATGAACAGTGTCTAAGGAAGGCTCATTAGCTGCTGCAGCAAAGCCAGCTCTCCATAGGCAACGTTCTCGCAGCAACACACCTACATTTCTTGGCTACTGATCTACTGCGCTTATTTTCCCGACATTTGTTATTTCTAAGGATACATATCTGCAGTTATACTGTTTGCGGCTTTCTTTGGAAACAACTCTGTCTTCATTCAGGTGTCTGGATAGAGCAATATCCCCACGCTGTCAGTGCAAGACATAAAACACGCGCTCCTGGCACCAGCTGGTGGCTGGACAGGGAGCTTTGCCAAACTCTCATGGGATTAGTAGGTGCTGAGGTGTATCCTGGCTGTTTGTGACTTGGTCAAAGAACTGTAGCAGGCAGTGTCACAGTGTAACACGTTTGCAGTATACTTCAAGTGATAAGAGGGATTGATTAGAAGCTGACAAGCACTCTTCAGATTCTCTTACACACCCAGTAATATGCCCATCAGTCTTCAAACCTGTACTACATGGACATTTTCAAATCTTATTCCCTGAAGATGAAAGGAGATAGATGTGCCAGTTGTTGAAGGACAACATTAGACTTGAAAGATGATTTTCCAAGTAACATTAGAAACCCTGCCATACATGTGGCTTTGGTGACAATTAAATTGATGGACTAAGCTAGATTTTTATGTGACAACAATAATAATATTGCATTACATTTATAAACTATGCTCCACTTCAGGCTCTCTAAACCAATTTGCAAGCAATTACTTTAAAATACTGCTGTGTGTATTGCTACCCATGTATTATAGATGGGAAAGAAATCACAGAAAGTGTCAAAATGCCTAGAGGTGTACAGCAAGTCTTGATCTAACTAGAAGTTGCATCCAAATCTCCTGAGTGCTAGTTCTCTCCTTTCATAAAAGACAACTTGTCTTTTCATGTCTCTGCTTTTTTCTTACAGATATTTTGTTTCTCTAAAGGCTTATGCCTCTGTACAGCCATCTTTCTACTCAAATAATTCTCTCCCCTCAGTAATTTCTTAGGTGCGAATACTATTTAGATGACATGGAAAAAGACCTGTGTGCTACTTAATGAGTCTGTACCAGTTAAAATTAATTACCAGATTCTGCTCTCAGTGAAGTCAGTGGAAGTTTGAATGCGGCATCAAATGAGACAGGCCCAATATTAAAAATTACAGGAAGCATAGCATGGAGGATAGGCAGTGGATTGTTTTGTTACTGGTATAGAGGAGAATCAAACTTTTTATAAGGATATGTAGCGATAGGAAAAGGGGAAATGGCTTTAATCTGAAAGAGCGTAGGTTTAGATTAGATATTAGGAAGAAATTCTTTACTGTGAGGGTGGTGAGGCACTGGAACAGGTTGCCCAGAGAAGCTGTGGATGTCCCATTGCTGGAAGTGTTCCAGGTCTGGTTGGATGGGTCTTTGAGAAACCTGGTGTAGTGAAAAGTGTCCCTGCCCATGGCTGGTGGGTTGGAACTGAATGATCTTTAAGGTCCCTTCCAACCCAAACCATCCTATGATTCAGTGATAAGGATCATGTATCCAGGTGAGTGCATAGACCAAATGTGTCCTCTAGCCAATGCCCTTAAGACAAGTACCAGAAAGCAAAATGAAATTAATTATATAAATGCTCTGGCAGCTGCCTTTGGCAGTTAAAACATTTATTTTTAATGAAATGCTTCCCAGATCCTAGAGACAAGCACAAACTAGCCCCCAGAACACAAATACTTACACAACTGCAAATCACAACCAGACTTGTTAGTGTCCCATCTTCCTAATGAGCCGATCCAAGAATCCCAACTCTGATGCCCCAAACCTTGGGAAAGAAGGGGTTCACACCCAGATACAGGCAGAGTAATTCAAACCCGATAGTACCACACATCTGTAAGAAATGTTTTGTGCTAGTGTACCTTTATTAGAGTATCTTTCTTAGAAAAAAACCTGTTACCAAAAATCTGTCTAAGCCCAAAGGCTGTTTCTTTTACAAGCCATTAATACCGTTCAGGAGAAAACTAAAAAAGAGGTTGAAGGTGACCTGTGTCTTCATACAGCTCCCTAATAACCAATAGCTGTAGGATTTCTGAGATGAATGTTGCATTCAAGCATTCAAACAGCTAAAAACATATCGTCAGGGCCAGTGCGCAAGTTGTTGTTTATACGGAACATATTGGTTGAAGCAATTTAAAAGTGTATTGAGATTCATCCCCCCTCCCTCCAGCTCATCCTGAGCAAACAGAATTTCATCTTGGGTAAAAAAGTGGAAATTTTCAGATTTGCTACAAAAGTGGTAGAGCTCATCGTAGTTAAGGATACGACTATGTGTGCATACAAATCAAAATGCAGCTCTCAGAAGAGCTCCTCAGCACAGTGTGAGAAGGACGAGAAATGTGTCAGCGTGCGTGTGGGCTCAGTTCAGACTCTGCTTGAGGATGTAGGAGGAAACAGAAACTTAACTGACAATAAAATTTTCCAAAGGGCTCATTTACCTAAATCAAACCATTACAGCCATAAACAAGGCTCACCTAGAGGTGATGTGCTGTGCTGTGCTGTGCTGAGCTGAGCTGAGTCACTGAAACACCTTCATGGAGAGCTGGAGCAGAGCTGGGTGATGGGCACAGTACCAGCAGTGAGCCTGCTCTCACACCAGGTCAGCATGGGGCTTCTGGCAAGGGATTTCATTGTCTGTGTCAACATCCTCATCTATTTGATTAGGGCAGTATTTTCCTTTCTTAGTATGGCCATTAAGAATTAGTGCTTATAGGATACTATACAGTCCTCAGAAGAAAGGCTACTGCACTTTCTAGTATGTTTTATAAAGGAAACAATGACATCCATAAAGTAGATGACTGCCCTCAATGTTTTGTTTTCTTTTCTCTCTAGATTTATGGCTAGCTTTTTCCTAAAGCATGCGTCCGTTTCTTTAGCTGATAGAGCACCTGACAAACAACTCTCAATGCAAAGGCTTTTTCGAATTCCTCCTGAGCATAAAATATTCTTAGCTAAAAGGCCATTTTCTTCTTCCACAAACAGCAGTCAAAATAATGTACCTACACTTGCAGAAAGATTTTGGCTCATGATTTCTGTGCCACCATTTTGGAATTCTACACACACATAAAAGATCCACCTTATTTCCTAAACCTAACTTACTATTGAAAATAGTCTTTTAAATAGAGTAATAATAGTCCCTTAAAAAAGGTGGAAAGTACAGATGCTGTGTTTTTGATTTAAGCTCCATGAGAAGATCTGTTAGGATCATAATGGTGACTGGTTTTAATAGTGAAGTGAAACACAGATAATTTTTCGCACCTGTGTGAAGGAAGAAGCACTTGGCCTCATCCCAGGGATTATGGGAGAAGAACTAAACAGCAGAGTGTATCGGGAGGAGACATTCCATGGGTACCACTGAAATGATTCAAACTGTAATTAACTATCCCTGCTGTCTCAAAATACAGGTGGATGTGCATTTGAGAACGAGAGGAGGATCAAATTACAAACTGAGTCACTCGACAAGCTTGTTTTACCCTTCCAATTATGCAAGCCAGTTTGTGACTCAGCAGCTATACTAGTCTGTTCTCCAATGGCAAGACAAATCAGTTCTGCAGCTGAGTCACTCACAGCAGCTTTTTCACACTGATAAATTCAGCAGTCAGCCATGGTACGGAAAAGATTGTGGAGCCTTTATTACCTATGTGAGATAGAATAAATATATTTTATAGGAGAATAATCTGCAGCTCATCTTCACACAAGGAACTCATTGAATGGGGGAGAGAAAAGCCATCATGGGATTACACTGACCAGTGTTCATGGTCCTTTAACTAAAAGAGACTAGATTTTTTTTCTGATAGTGTTTTCTGTTGTGTGTTCATCCCTTACTAATAAAAATCACCTGACAACTTGCTGTAATTGCAAATGTCATTGAGAATTAATTTCTTTAATTGTCTTTGACTTTTCTTTCAAGGTTTGCAAATAATTTCCTACTTGTTTGAGTGTGACAAGGTGTCATGACAGCTACAGGCAGTCACAGATTCATGCACACATTGGCTTGGGAATCTCTGCCCCAACCTGTTCCTTCAATACTGACTTTTTGCTGGCACCAACAATAAGCTTTCCTCACCCTTCAGGCTTGATCTTTTTGAGGTGCCAAGTATGAATGACTGCTGCCAGTGGTCCTGGCACTTGAAATACCTAATCTGAGTTCTTAAGTCTACTGGCAGAACCTCTAGACTGTATTTGGAACTTAAAGTGAAGAACCCACTGGATAGACTGCACTTCTCTTTCTTTGCCTGTTAAAAATATATCCCATTAATCCTGTTCAAAACCAGGTGTCTTTATGTCCAGAAGTGAATATCACAGATAGCCACGATAGTTGGTATAACAATAGCACCATGAGGCTGCAAACGAGGCCCACTGGGTGAGTACAAACACTGTAGGAGAATGTCTTAGCCAAGAGGAGCCGTTGCTAAGGTACACAAGGCTGAAAAAGATAGAGAAAAGGGAACAGGGAGTTACGGTTTTCAAATGTTTTAATTTCATACTGGAGACTTTTCCAAAAATGGGCTGCAATACACAGCTGTATGTGAATACCAAATCATCTGTGCTTCACAGCAGCTATTCTGAGAGACGCATAAGCCGTCATCAACACAATCTACGCACATCCTGTTGGGGCTCTAGATTACAACCCCAGTGCCAGAAGTTTTCACAATGACTGGTGCTTTTCTTAAAGCCTCTTTCCCTGCAATTGAGTATGTGAACATTTCAGCTCTAATCTTCTAAAATTAAGTACCTTCAAACATCATAAAAATAAATACTTTCAAACATTTATGGAGAAAAGCAAATACGAAGTGAAATACAGAATCTCAAAATGCAAAAAGAAAAAAAAGAGAGCAAACAATACATGCTATTTAAAAACAACAGCAAAAAAAAACCCCACATCTTTGAAAGCTTACTTAAAAATGTCTAGATTCGGGGGATTTTTTTGTCAAGTAGTTTTTGGTTTTTGTTGGTTTCAAGGTTTCTTAGTCTGCATGGTGCTGAGGAGGTGGGAAGAAATATTACAGTCTAAAAGAGATAATATCTTTTTGCTGTACTCCTTGAATGTTTGCTTTCCAAAATCAGCAATTCTCTTTCAGCCTCTCAAATCACATTCCAAGATGTATAGATGGGATAGTTATCATCATACATTACTAACATTGCCCAATCTTGACTATAAATACCTTGCTTCCAGTGGCTTATTTGTTGCCAAGTTTCTACAATCTGGGTTTATTTTTTTGTTTTGAGGATCTAGTCAATTAAGCAATTTTCAGCTTGTGACGAATAAGACATTTCTAACAATGAAATCAGCAATCAAAAAACCATTTATTATGAGTTACTAAGAGTTGTGATTTGAACATATTAATTTGTCTATGGTGCTTGGTGTTGTGAAAAATTATGTTCTGTTTGCCTTAAAAGTAATAAACAGCAATACTTTGAAAAAGCTGAAGGTGAGATACGCTTCATCATCTTATTCATGAGAGCTTTACTTTCACAGTAAATGCAAGAGGTTTATGTACATTTCTTATTTCAAATGAGGAAGTTCCCAACCCAGGCTGAGAAAAAACTGGTTTATACAGCAGCCTTATAGCAGCCTTCCAGTACCTAAAGGGGACTTACAAGAAGGCTGGAGAGGGACTTTTTAGCAGGGCGTGTAATAATAGGACAAGGGGAAAAGGCCTTAAACTGAAGGAGAGTAGACTTAGACTTGATTCTATAATTCTGTGGTGAACTGGTGGTGACTGGTGTGCCATTTCCTAGAGACACAGGGAAGAGACAGTTATATTCCTCCACCTGCAATGATACTAATATCCTAAATATCCGTTGCTGCCCCCTCTCTCCTTTGCTGTTTGTCCCATGAGCAATCCACAGTCTGAAATTTCACAACATGAATTAGTACAACACACACCGAATAGGCGAGCTGATGACTGACTGATATCAGTGGCTCCATGCTTCTCCTGCTCTTATTTTCTACTTTTATGAACTGACTTGCTGTGCACTAACAGATGAGCTGCCCTTGTGCACAATACAGATGATGGATTTTTTTTGTCTAGATAAGGGTGATGACACCAATGTCCTCTGTGCTTACTGCAGAGAAGGAGGTGAAATGATAAATACTTGTGCACTATGTGTGCAGGGGAAAGCTGGAGAGAGAAAAGGCTGGCGACAGATAGGCTTCTCTGTACAGAACACTTTTAAGTACTGTTCTGAAGAAATCAGTATTTTTAAAGCATGATAATTATGTGGCAGATAAAAAAAGAAACAGCTGCATTAAGCAGCTTCAAGTCAGACTTGAGGAAAGTCGCCTCCTCTGTTCTTCCTCTTTCCTGCACACGGGAAGCATACAGTGATATGATACACAGACCTACTCAATGGCCAAATCACATTCTTCTAATTTGTGTACATTTCTGATATCTTCTCTAGGACCTTTTTAAAGATGTACCTTTCATCACTGCTACTTTTGTATACCTTACTGAACACAATTAATAGCTGAATTAGCTGTGGCAGTTTATCTGGAGTGACTGAAGAAATGACACCCAAAGACAATGGGCAGAATACAGCTGCTTCTTGGATAGTCCTGTAGTCTTCCTCAGTTTTGTTGTTTACTATTATTACTTCATTTTATTTCCAAATGCATGACAAGAACAAACCTTTCCCGTTACAGAAATGTATATGGACACAAGTCCTTTCAATTCACCTGGCAGACTACTGCTGGCTCTATTTTTAGCCTGAAGAGATAACTAATCGCATTAGTGGTCAGGCTTTTATTTTCAAAGTGATGGCTTTGGAATAAAGAACTTCCCTCTAAACAGCAAGTGAGAGCTGCCTCTACCAGGCCTCTGTTTTGCTCCATCTCCCTCCACTCCACAGTCCTCAGATCACCACATTATTTCCTAGTCTCACCTGTAAGTGCTGTGCTAGTGACCCCTACTGCCTCTCTGCTTTTAGGGTGCTCCTACAGCTTGCTAGGAAATTCTCAGGGGCATCTAAATTAAGCTAATTCAATTGTGCGGAGTACATAACGCACACAGCTGTTATCCAGACCCATACAGAAGGTGTAGAGCATCACAGTGACACTCACAAGCAGATGATGGAGTGTGAAGCTACAAGGCCCAGTCTTTGTGATCCCTAAGCTGCTCCTAGGCAGGGCACTGCTAGTGCAGGTCACAGATCTACTCAGTCTGACAATTCTTCAGCAGTGAATTTCTCCAGCTGCAGTCTGATTTAAGATAATATGATTGATTATGTTGATACAGAGCAGCACGAAGTGTATGCCTTCAATGGTACGATACACAGTATTTATTCTTTCTTGATTTTTAATTCCACATTCTTCCAATCTATAGCTTTGGCAGAGAATCAGCTGTACAACCCAAAAAGAAGCTTTCAGATGTTGGAGTATTTACGCACTATAAAATCAAAGCCATAACAAAACATAGTTTCTAATAGTGGAAGAAAGTTTGAAACTTAACCGCGCTTGCAAGGACAGTGCTTCCTCTGTCCCAGAAGCAGCCCAAAGGCTGCAGGCGGCTGCAGTGTGAAGGCATATTCTTACCCTGTAGCAAAGTCATGATTCTGACTGCAAGGCAAAGAAATCAGGGGAGTTTACATAAATCAAGGTGGAAAAAGAGACTTGCTTGTGAAAAATGTTTTTCACAGGATCTTTGAGAAAAGCAGCAAAAATGTCTTCCACCTCTTACAAGGCCAAAATAAGGGCTTTCTGAGGCTGATAATGTTCGTAGGCTGTAACAACATTTGAGAAACTGCATCACAGTTCATGTCATAGCATGGGAAATGTGAAAAAAAAAACCCCAAAACATGCAATTAGAGAAAGGTAACTTTTCCAGCCTAAAATTGCTATGTGGTAATGTGACCACTGCAAATAATGATTCAAGAACCCTGTTTTAGCAGAAGCAACATATTTCTAATGAAATATATATGAAAAAAATTCACATGCCACATAAACATGGGGTTTTTATCGTTATTTAATTTCCAGCACCATTCCTTCCAGCCTAATGCAATCTCAAACATTTTTACCTCTCTTTATTTGTAGGGTAAGTCAATATAGTGAAGAATAGAGCAATTTCTGGGGGAAAAAAAAAGGCATGCCTCCCCATCTTATCATCTTTCTGGGTGTGTGTTGGATTTATCTGTTATGATTGTCACATCCTCTTGTTTGCAAGGTGTTTATGCCTTTACTCTTCTACCCAAAGAGTCAGTAGGGAATTAAAAAATTTGGTTATATCTTGCAGTGGGCAGCCACTGACACTGTCTTTCTTGGTCCAGCAGCTCCCTCTACCCTTTTTCTTTACATTTCGGAGGAGCAACCAACTACTCCGTGCTCATGGAAGAGGAATTTTTGCAGGTCCAACCCTGACACCTAGTGGCCTCCGCAGTTCCTTACAACCTCCCGGTGTCTCCACCTTTTGAAACTTGGCTTGAAGAGATACAGCGTTACTCTCCAAATAAAGAATTTCAGCACTTCAGTCAACACATTTACGCAATTTCCATAAGTAAGCATCCATTTTTGTATATTCTGATAATGATATTTATTGGTATTCAGTACAAAAAACCTTGACATAACCCAAAATGCATCTTATTCAGGAATCCTAGTCACACAAGCATATTACCACTGAGCAATAGATCTCTCTATATATATCTGTATCTGCTTTTCCCCACTCATTTAGTATTCCTAACGTTGAAATGAAAGTGCCCAAGTGCAGCCATTCATTTTGCATGGGCCTAACAAGAAAAACGAGGCCCAACAACAGATTTTATTTTTGTACAGAAGAAGAAATGAAGAGAAAGTGAATATAATTGAATATAATTCTTCAAAGCTAGCAGATGAAACTTTTTCTTTTTTGAGTGAAATTGAAGTTAAGTAATTACTTGTAAATAATTGTGACTTGCCTGTCAGCTGGTAATTTTACTACCTATTTTTTCTTCCTTGTATTGGTAAGCTTGTCTGGCAGTCTCAGAGGTTTTTGATCAAAGCCAACATAGAGCGAAGTTTTGGTGTGTTTTCCCAGAACTTTGGATGCCTGAATGCAGTATTTTATTCTGGCCCACTAACAAACTTGCTGAAAATTTCGGATTTACACTTCCCATTCAGGTTTGGTTTTTTGTTTGTTTGTTGTTTTGTTTGGGGTTGTTTGTTTGTTGTGTTGTTTGGGTTTGTTTGTTTCTTATTGTTGTTGTTTCATTGGTTTTTTGTTTTCGTTGTTTGGGGGTTTTCCTCTCACTTTTTTTTTTAAACTAGAACTCTTATACCTGTTTAATTTAATGCAGTTATTACTCCTAGAAACTGCAACATCTGCAAGAGATGGATAAGCTTCTGCGAATCTTTTCTGCTCCAAAGACTGATTATTTTAATCAATACATCTCCTGGTTTAGAGTTTCCAAGATGATAACTTCAAAACAACTGTGAGGGCAGCCCTATGTGTCACTGTGTTGGCATGGAACATCTATTAAAAGCTAGCATTCTTCTTGCCATCCCACTCTTTAGAAAGATGCCATTTAAAAAAGAAATAAAAGCTTTCCCATGTTGAGAATGTGTCCTTTTTTGTCTTTCTGTATACCAGCATACATAGAAACTCCTAAAGTGTCATGTTTGTTTATTTTTCTTCTCTTGGTCTCTCTGAAAGCAACCACAGAATGCAACTGCTGTATCCAGCTATGTAATCTGCTTCCAGCTAAGTAAGCCTTGGTAGCAATGACTCAACAGATCCTCATAAAAATAACAAAAATAAAAATTTATAGTCCTCATTTAGCTCTTTGCACTGAAGGATAAGGACACTTCAGAACATTGTTTTTACATTGCTTTATATGGCCTTGGTTTTATAAGACACTCACTTTTAAACAAGGGGCATAGAATCATCTGGGTTTTCACAAAACATTTCTGTGGATTTCTTTTTGACTACAGAGCATTTACAAGGACAGGAAGAAATAGCTCAGTGTCCTATTGAAAAATTTCTGTCAGTGTGTCTTTCCCATTTTAAAACAAATAATTAAAACCACTACTATCATATGAAAGCATGAATCATTTCATGCATTTTAAACTTAACATTATGTACGCTCTTGAATAGAGCTGGAAAAAACTTCTGGTTTTGTGGATGATAACATTTATTTTAAGCTTGACTTTGACCAAAAGAAGATAGGCAACACAAGTTATATTTTCTGTGGGTTTTATATCTGCTTATGAGTTTAACATTCAGATAAAATACTACCTGCACTGTCAAAAAATCTTTTTCAACATCAATACTTTATTTTGACTTAAACCCCCTGACCCTTCTCAGCTGCACAGACTGCCTAGGGAAGAGTAACTCAGAACTCTTCACCTTATAAAGGAACAGGGATGGGACCTACAGGACTTTCCTCAGTTGTATGTAGCAGAAGTAGCCTCACCAAGCTTCTTATTTTGGGAGGACCTGCAAATGCTGTGCCCTCTTCAGCCCTTCTCTACGTGCACTTGTTTGAGAGTGACCACAGAAGGTGCTGTATTGCCCTCTCACCAAGCAAAGGGCTAACGAAAAGGGGTGTTGTGCTGCTCTTGGCACCTCCTGGATGTTTTTATGGTAGCTTTTTCCTTCTCTCTCCGGGAAGAGCCAGGCTTCCCATGTCACTTATTTGGGAAGCAACACTGAGTTGCGGTTTATAGAGAGACAGTGCTAGGAGCTGGGATTAAGCTGTGCCCTGAAGCGTGAGCCTCGGGGCTTTGCTTTCCTCTTTCCTGACACCTCCTGGCAGCAGAGACTTTCTGTTGTTGTTCCCCATGATCCACTACGTGGGCATTTCGTAGCCAGATTTGACGGTGCGTACCCCTTGGATTCCAGGTGAATGGAGCAGTATCAAAGCCGTACCTTTGCTTTACAAATTAATAGGAGGCTCGAGGCTTTAGGCCGAGGCTCAGTTGAGCATCTGGCTCAATCTGAGGCGCAACCCCGTACCCGTGCTCAGAATACGAGACCTGATCTGGAGCCAGTCCTCAACCGTCACGTACGTGCTTTAAAATAACCCTGTGTTACAGATGTCGGCCCGGCCTTGTAACTACCATTTGTCTTACTATGGATTAACCAACTGACGTGATCGGACTGGGAGTAAATTGTTTTATTACGATATCAATATTTAATCATGCCGGGGCCCGCCCCCCCCACCGGGCGGGGCGGAGAGGAGACTACAACTCCCGGGAGGCCCTTCTCGGCGCGCTCCCGTCGGGCACCGCGGCAGGAAAAGCGGCGGGAAGCGCTGCTGCTCCCGCCGGAAAAGGTCCCGGCGCCCAGGCCCGTCCTCGCCGCTTAGGCCCGTTCGCGCCGCGCAGGTTCGTCCCCGCCGCCCAGGTTCGTCCCCGCCGCCCAGGTTCGNCGCCGACACCACCAAGTGGGAGTGGCTGGTGAACCAGCACCGCGACTCGTACTGCTCCTACATGGGCCACTTCGACCTGCTCAACTACTTCGCCATCGCCGAGAACGAGAGCAAGGCGCGCGTCCGCTTCAACCTGATGGAGAAGATGCTGCAGCCCTGCGGGCCGCCCGCCGACAAGCCCGACGAGTCCTGACCCTCCGTCCTCCTGGTCCCGGCCCTCTCTCCTGTGTGGTTCCCGCTAAGGACTGACCGGAAGAAGTCTCGCAAAATGCCTGCTTCTGGACTCTGACTGTGCAGTCGTTCGTATTTTTTTCAAGTGGAAAATAATAAAGCTTACTGGACATTCCTAATGTTTGGTTTGGTAGTCTCCTAGTAAGAGCTTTTTGTTCCCAAAGGAGTGCTGGTACTCGGTATTGAGAGTTCTCGGATACATCCAGATAGCGTTTTCCCGGCCGGATTGATTGATGCTTGCTTACAAAATTCAGTTTTGAGGGGAGAGAGGGGAAGTTTGTTGGTACTCAAAGGGTTTGATTTCTCGGTAGCATTATTGTGTGGAATGGTTTGTGGTATAGCCTAAGTCAGTTCCTCTAGTACTTTAAAACTCCAAATTGGCTTTTTTTTAAACACCATTTTCTTGCCTCATCTTTGTCTTTCCTGTACTTTAGAATTTTTCAAACCTTGATTCTTTCTGATACAACTTAGCTACATTTTTTTCCCCTTAATGCTTTCTAGTAACCTAGCATTTTAGTTTTTTCTACGTTACATCAAACAAAGATTAATATTGAGCGAGGCTCTGTTAATATGGAATAAGAATATAAGGGTTACTCCCACTTAGAAGTAAAATGGTTCAAGGTGATACAGTCTTAGATCAGAGTGCGTACTGAACTGATGTTGATTCTGATTTGTCATTTAAAATAGGCTTTCTATTCACTTACAGTAAAAATAAATCTTGAGTTCTAATGGATAGAAGACCAAAACTGTGAGATATGTTGCTTGGAGAAATAAAATGCTCTCATTTCTGACACGTTTGTTTGTACTAACATTGGAGGGGAATGTGCAGTGTTTTGTGGTGCTATTAAGACACTATGCAAGCTTATTGATTATTTTCTGAAATTGGTGATCTCTAGTCAGTACATCCATCTTCTGAAGAATTTGAAGATGGCATTTTTCGAACTTTGTTGCATGTAGTAAGATGAGGGCATGGGTGAAGTGGACTGAAAGAAATTTTACCTGCAAGTTTTGTGGGGAACTACTTCATTTTCAAATAAATAAGGGGAATATTTAAAAAACTGGTTTTCAATTTGCCTGCAACCTGGTGCAGGTAATTTGAAGAGCATCTGTTCAGGAACATGGCTGAAAGTTTTTCCACAAGTCAAGTTCGAGTACTTAGGCACAGGTACGCAAGGCAGTCTTGTGAAAATTGGGCAAAATTTGCATCTAAATAAAGCAAGTTTCCTGTTCAGTTTCACAGTTCTTGTTAAAAGTCTGCTCTATTAGCAAATCTTAGAAACTTGCCTTCCATAAGGCCTCTCCTGTGCTGGCAGCCAGTGGGCAGTTGGTGTTTGCAACACGGGGTGACAAAGGAGCTTGAGCCTTAGTGCCGGGCCTTGGCAGCTGGTAAAGCTGGACTGAGGATAACAGGTGCTTTCGTAATGGTTTGCAAGCTGAACTTGCTGGGTTTTGTGAAGTCTTGAGTCTCCTACAGTAAGGAAAAACAGGAACTGTGCAATTTAATCGCTCCTGCATAAATTAGAACTTAAAACTACTTCACAGGAGGTTTCTTTTAGGATAAACTAACAATTAGCTCTGTTTGTGGATTTTCTCAGTACATTTTAAAATGTGAGCAACAAATATGTGACACATAAGTAAAGATTAATGCTCTTCCGCAGGTCAGCTCTTCACTACAAAGGACAAACAGCCCTCAGGGACAAAACATTTTCATGGTGAATGAACTTGCTCGTTCTTCTGGGTATACTTGCTTGGATCTCAGTTAGGCGCATACCTCTGTTTTAGCACGGTTGGTAGATGTTTTTAGAGTGTAGTAAGTGGTGATTATGAAACATTATAAACACTTCCTTAAGAAATCGAGAAAACCAAAGGGAAGCTATAATTCCTAAGAATTCAGGATAAACTTGAAGTGAATTGGGAGACACTGAAGAGTTTGTTTCTGGACTATGGTATTTTTACTAAATCCCAAAGCATTTTAAAAACCAAGAAAGGCAGTGAATCCTTTTACATTTTATTACTGAAAAAGGTAAAGCCTACGAAGAATAGAGTTAATTACCTGTCCTATAGGGATGCATCTGATTTTTACCTCTATCCTGACTGAAAGATGACAGATACTGTTTGTTTATAAATTGGTTTGATATTTGCATTATGTTCTTTTTACATCCAAGTAATATGGGTTTTAATGAGAATAGGTGGATACTTGTAAAAACTGGTAAAGCTTCCCAGTAGGAAAAAGTCATTAGCTTTTTTCAGTGGGGTGGTTCCAAGGTTCCAAGTGCGTATTACACCTTTTTTTCACAATGGGTGAATAGAACAGTATGGGAGTCCTAGCACAATACCATCACTCTATTGCTTGGAATACCTTGATCCTTTTTTATTTTCTGATTTATCAGAATGATAGCAGTATATTAGTTAACGTTTGCACAGTGCAGCAATTACACAGTGAGCTGTTTTCTGCGAACTGTAAAACTTGGGCCCACTCTTTCATTTTAGTCATGCTCAGCATAAAACTCAGTTGTTTTTTAAGATTATTTGCATATATTAAACTTTCATAGACGATAACATTTGTAGTCTGTTTTAGCATCAGGATTTTACTTCAGCACATCAGATAATTCCTTTTTAAAGCTAAGCTATTTTAAACAACACTGGTTTCTAAATCCTCATCAGAGCTCTGTTGGTTCTGTGATGTTGCACCACTAACTCTAGATTTTTTGTAGTAAAATGAAAAGTACCCCACAAACATCATCGTTCCCCTTCCCCCCCACAAGACCTATTTGGTTTCATGGTACACAAAGGGGTTGTTTCTTGGTCGTTAAAATTTAATCATGCCGTATTTCATTTTAGTACTGTTGTTATAATACATCCGTAAATGCGTGGTCTATGCACTTTCTACTGCCATGGTGCTAGCTTAATTGCCCCAAAGAACTTAATTACATTTAGAATGGATTAAAGTGTGGCACATTGCTGCAAGTTAGACAATCTTGTTTCAAAATCCCATTAATGTTCCTTTATTCCTTTTCTATTTGCCATTTTCCTTCTATATTCATCTCTTTGTTAATTTCAATCATATTTGATTTGGAAAAAAGAACCCTGTGAATATAATACAGTTCAGTATATTCTTTGTTGCCTTTTGAAACTGAGCCATCATTCTCTGCTATCATGAAGAAATGTGTAAGGATGCTGACATACCTGAAAGCTTCTGACTGCTCTAAAAATAGAACTAGAATAACATTTTTTCTTGGGTTCAGAACTTCACTGTTTTTCTTTCTCATTTTCATACCAACTTGGTAATTAGTTTTTATTGCAAAAATCACAAAATATGTTGACTTCCCGTTGTGTAACACGTACCAGTCCCTGCCACAAATAGTTCACAACTGGAATTTACTTTGAAACCCACATCAAACGGCTGGAATAGTCCACCTCGGATATGTCTACTCCGACTCCTTGTTTTTTGTGAAAAAGAACTTTAGTCCAAATAATTGATACTCTGATCATGGATGAATGACAGTTCAAACTTCTTGTAAGTTGCAAGAAAATAAATCCTTTTTGAGGTGATACATGTGAAATTAGAGTTTTTAAGCAGTTAAATTACAACAGCATTTACTCAGGTTCAAGAGAGGCATGGTTGCCCCATGTTTTTTTCTGCTGGACAGCTGTCTTAGAACTTCTCAGAGTCCAGTGCCTCGCAGGTGATGCTGATATCAGTGCTTGTGGGGCTGCAATGTAAATCACATTGCTGAAATGGAGTTAAGATTAAATTTGCGAAGTTAGGGTTTGTAAACATCCTACAAAGCCCTGAGGTAATATTTACTGTTTCTCTTCTCCCATCGGGTTTATAGCTTGACTGTATGTGGCAGTGGCATAACTGAGCAGTGAGCTGCTATTGACAGACTCGGAATAAGCAACTGGATGTGAAAATACCTTAAGTTGCCTTTGCTAAGAAACCTACGTGTTTTATATTCTGAGCCAGAAGTCATTACAATCTGTGCAGAAACTATGGGGTAATAACCTGCAGGCTGCTGCATGATTTGGTACATGCACAGCTGAGCACACGTGTAAAGCCCAGAGAATCGGAATTAAACATGATTACAGCGCACAACTGAGCAGACATCAGATGGCACAGGCAAACAAGTTTTGCGTTTTCTCATGTTTGAGTAGCATGTAAGTAATGTTATTTTCATATACCATTAAAAGAAATTGAATTTACTTTCTAGTTTTTTTAAAGGCAAACCCTAATAGTTACTAGCCTAGCAATTTTGCCATCATGTATCATCAGCTACACTTGGTCCTCAGATTTTTATTATGCGTCAGAGACTGAAAATTTACTATTTTGATTACTGTCTGAGCTATGGAATTAACAGAGAAGGATACTTAGAGGAGGTGGAATGTTTTTGTTAAACGTAGGTTTCCAAAAACATGCAGTGAGCTTCCAATGTTATGTTCAGGACAAAGATAAAATTAGTTAAATTTGAAGCATATTTCTTCACATACTACCATTTCCAGTGATAGCATCGCCCCAGTGTTTAAGTATTCAACCTAACCTTATTGTTCTGGTAAGATTTCCTGGAGGAACAGGAAACACTAGGAAACTGGTGACTTGAACAGTTACTGTCCTAATGATATTGGGATGAAAAGTCAAGGAAGAAAATAAAGCAACCTCTTTCATCCTGTGCCAGTCCATGTTTGTGGGGGAAGAGAAGCTAAAGGTGACTTATAAGACAGATAAGGACAGACTAAAAATCAGGGTCTGTTGTGATAGAACAAGGGGTAATGGTTTTAAACTGAAAGAGAGTAGTCTGAGACTAGGTTTAAGGAAGAAATTTTTTACTATGAGAATGGCAAAACGCTGGAACAGATTGCTCAGAGAGGTTGTAGATGTTCTGTCCCTGGAGGTGTTCAAGGCCAGGCTGGATGGGGCTCTGAGCAGCCCGGTGTAGGTGGTAATGTACCTGCTTGTTGCAGGAGGGTTGGACTAGATGACCTTTAAAGGTCCCTTCCAACCCAAGCCATTTTCTGATTCTGTGATTCTAATGTGAGTGGGAGAAACCTCTTCTATCAAAGTGTCATACCAAAGTGTTGGTACCTTTCAAGCTGAGCGAAATAAAGAGTACTTTGTTTTGCTCTGGAAAGGATCAAAGCTGTTGCTAAGATTGTGGAAGTGCTCTCAGTATCTCTCTCATGTCTTTCCAGTGCAGGGCATGTGACAGTGACACTTTTTAACTGTAAAACCCACAGGCTTTCATGTCATTGTGCTGAAGGATACAGCTTTTTTTTTCAAATGACCTTCTGCTAGATCACTGTCAAGGCAACATTGCATCTAAAAGATTCAGGCCTTTAGCTGTTACTTCTCTGATGTCCATTTCACAGAACAACCATAGCGTGAAACTAAAAAACATGTTTAAAAAGATTGGGGATGTAAGAATATGTGGCACCTGCCCCTTCTTACCTCTTTTGTGAAAATAATCTTCACATTATAAGACAGTGAAAGCTCTTGTTCAATCTGTGGAGTAGCAAACCCAATGAGAACTAGAAGGAAACATGTTTCTTTAGAATTTCTTTCATCTTTCTGGTATGTCTGTAAAGCAACAGTCTGGTGAAAACCAAAATAAGCTGGTTTCTGCTATCTTAGCATGATACTGTGATTTCCTGACACACTGGTGATTGCAGATGATGCTGAGCTGAGACTGGTGCAGGAATTTTCTGAACTTTGCTGCATTCGTATTTTATGTTCAATTGGGCAGAAATAAATAAATATTGAAAAAACAAAATATATGATGCTGATTAATGAAGCATAGTAAATGCTTGTGTTTTCTGTTCACTGATGACAGGGTATAAATGCTGATTGGCATAAGTCACCTCCCGCTTGGATATCTTGACTGACATGCATGCAGATTCAGTACTTCATGTTTTAAAAGCGTAAGAGTGTCTTTGGCATTATCAGACCACTGTTTGTGATGGTTTAAGAGACGACAGTAACTGGGACAGCTAAGCTCACTGCTTTGCCTGCACCTGCTCCACAGTGCCTTTTGGGGCACCTTTCCACTCGTGGGACTGGACTCTGCAAGGTATCACTGGGTCAGACTTGGTTGAGCAGGGCCTCCATGGGTTATCCTGAGCGTGTGGCAGACCTATCCACAGGCGGGGATAGTGGCCTGTGCCCACACCAGAGCTTCGGGACTTTGCTAAGGAGCTGCACTAGGCCTTCGTAAGTGTTGTTAAAAGAGCTAAATTTTGCTTTTCATTGGTTGTTAAAATGTTTTCCTTCTAAGACACTGATTCTGAATCAGCTGTTTGCAAACAAATCTGTGAGCACTGCAGCTGTCCTGGGATGACCCTGGGAAGTTGTAGTGAGTGAGGGCTTGGGCAAACAGTTCTGCCAATGCTCCACTTTGTGATTCTATTCCCAGTATTTTGATTGCTTGTTTATGATGAGGCTTTAAGGGAAAGAGACTATCCATATGCTCATCAAACATATCACAGGAAGCAAGTA
Source organism: Rhagologus leucostigma (assembly GCA_013397725.1). NCBI lineage: Eukaryota > Metazoa > Chordata > Aves > Passeriformes > Rhagologus > Rhagologus leucostigma. The sequence goes on along the minus strand of VZTD01004412.1, from coordinate 1,121,342 downwards.
GGCCTTTAGGATATCAGCAGCAGGATGACTGTCTGGGTGGAAACTGAAGACTTTGCAGGGCAGTGCAGGCCCACAGGCTTTGCTCCCCTGCAGGCTAGGATTTACCCACTTGCTGAGCAGGGCACTTGAGCATTCAGTCTGTTAGTCATCCAGGCCTGGATTTTATCTAGCTTTCGCCATCTCATCTGGAGATTCTCACTGAATCACAGTGTTCAAGCACTCTGTGTCTCTTTGGGTCAGGCCTTTAGGTGACTTTTCTTCTCTGCCAGTGGAGGCTTGTACCCTGCCAGGTGCTTTGCAAGCAAGGGAGAAGCCCCAGCAGGGCTTGCAATCTAGTCAGAAGAAACGTGTGTATGAAGACCAGTGGAAAAGAGGATCCCTAGGAAAGCTGATGGAATAATGTCCAGGGACATCTCTTTCCAGCTGCGTGAACTTCACACCAAAGTTTTGTGGCTGTGAGCTCCAGAACACGGGCCTCATCCTTCCAAGGGTATCACTCTGAGCTGCTGCTTGGCTCTCAGAATATGAAGAATGGTGCAGATGAGACAGTGAAAAGCCAAACTTAAAACATTGAAAACTAATTGGAGCAACACTCCTAACACGTGCACTGGTGAGACTTCCAGCAGTGGCAGAAAGGTGGGCTGAAGTCAGCAATGTACATGGACTGTATTATCTGTTGCACATGATGTATGTTTTCTAGGAAATGAGGCAGCACGATTGAGAGATCACAGTTCTTAATAATTCTTAGAGGAAGAGATTTCATCCTTCATGCTGCCCTTGTGGCAGTTAGCAGTAAGCCTTTTCCTGAAAGCTTATCTACCCCTCCCACTTCTTCAAGGACACTACCAGAAAAGCTAATGTCATGAACCAGGAACAAAGTATTTTTCTTGGCAAAGTTGAGCAAGGAGCTTCAGGCATTGTCTACAAAAAGAAAATAAGGGAGGATGTGAATGCAAAGTAAAATGTGTATTCCTGGCTATTGCTCTGTGGGGATGCTCTTTTCCTGCAATAAAAATAACTTAAACTGAAGATAAGGGCTCAAGAACACGTTACTTGTGGAAAACTAACTGTGAGGACATACCTGCTTCTCTGTAGCTAGTGGCCATTGCACATCCTTTCTTTAGTGTCAAATATGGGATCTTCTGCCTCTTTCTTAGAGGAACTTTCTTCGCATCACTGAGGCACTACAAGGAAAAAACAGGGCAGGAAAAACTCCCTCAGGCAGCTGCCCCAAAATAGGTAATTATGGTGTGCTGCAAGTTCAAACCCTGATTTCCCTGGCTGTAACTCCCATATCTTTGGCATGACATTAAGGGAACCAGTTGCAGTAAGTCAGGGTAAGTCTCTCCTGCGGAAGGGTAGGAGTGCCTCGACAGACTGGAGAGCAAAGGGTTGCAGAGAATTTACCAGAGCCCTGTGACTGGATTCCAAAGCACAGGGGATGGCAGCCAAGACAGTAGGGTGTATTCCAACAGCACCGTGACCATCTGTGGGTCTCCCTGCATCTGTGTGAACAGAAGCACTGTATAAAACCAAAAAGGTTAAATGAAAATATCTACTGCCAAGGGAAACCTCTTGTATCTTATTAACAGCTTTCTTCTTTTTAGTTTGTTAACTCCAACTCAAAATCGCATAATGGCAAGAGACTTTTTTTGCCCCTTATAGGAAATGCATACGCATTCCAGATAGAAGAACTGTTTCAGATGCTTGAGGAGGATGAAATACGAGCTTGCTCAGTAAGTTGGAGAGAATTTTACTCTGAAATTTGAAAATGGCACAATCTCAAGTTTAGTTCTGCAAATACCCTAACACTTAGGTATTTTCAGGGCAGGACAAAGCATATACATGAAAGAAAAGCATTCAGGGTTTCTGGGCTTCCCTCTTAGGGTAGCAAAGACAACATCTGACTTTTACTTCAGCTGTCAAGGTGGCTTTGCAGCCAAACATAGCTAAGCAAGGAGTAAACTCTAGGCTGGTTGTTGTACATATAAATCATCTCAGTGGATTTCTGGAACTGATCCTCATTACTTGTTTGCTTTACCTGTACCTTTAAAATATAGGAATTTAGACACAGCACAAGCTCCCATCCCGGGCACGTTCATCTCCTCCTTTGCCTTGGGAAAACATTTCGTTCCTAGTTTGGCCAGAAAATTTGTTCATCTGTTTTCTATGTTCTCCTTCAGAATAAAGGCATGACAAAGATTTAGGACTGAAGACATCATTAATTTATGTAATACTTGGATTAAGACAGTCCTCAGTCGCGTAGGGAGTTACAGGTGTCCTCTTTCACTACAGTCAAGCACCTAAGCTTTTGCTTTTTTAATTCTGAGGGACAGCAGGCCAGGGGGTTTGTTTTTGCCTTTAGTCCTGAGCACTGCCTGGCCGTGCAAGGGCAGCAGCACTCGGGAAAGGCCGGGAGGGAGGCTCGGGCCTGCTCACACCTTCCCTGCCAAGGTGAGTAACGAGGCCTCGGGGGCTCCATCCCGGGCACACCTATCCTGACCTATCCCATTCCAAAATCCCCTGTGCCTGGACTGGGCCAGGCCAAACCTCCAGGAGCCTGGGCCAGGACAGGGCATTTGTTTGCTTTGCTTTGCTTTTCTTTGCTTTGCATTGCATTGCATTGCATTCACATGTAGGTAGCTTTTACATCCTCTTTGGTCAAGTCTGGGGCAAAGTTTGGCAAGGGAGTCCACTTTGAACCCTATGACTCAACAGGAAGGTCTCCCTTACTCCCTTTAATCCTCAGCGTTTCCTATCCTTATCCTTCCCCCGTCTCCACATCGATAATTTTTGGCTTTAGTTCACTTTTGTACTGATTGATCTCAGATTTCAGTTTGCTTTTTCTCCGTGTGCTTTTACCATCTAGTAACCAGAAGAGTGAACCTTTCCATGAAACTCTGTCATGCTTTCTCTTTTACCTGCTTTTGCTGATGAGAACATTTGGGGATTTTATTATCATGCATTTGCTACCTTCTTAGTAACAGCCATACCTGATACCTGTCACTAAGAGTTTACAAAAAATACCAGCCTTTGATTGTGTGATAGTTTAGGTGTGATATAGAAATTGGTCAGATAAAGGGACAGTTAAAAATAACTACTCTGGAGTTAAGAATGTTCCATGTAGAAATCTACTGTAAGCTGAGGTTTTATATGCTGATCTAAAGAAGACTTTTTTGCCCGATGTTACTTCTTATAAGGTCCTATGTCTTCCAGTTCTTCTGATGTACTTCCCATAGTGCATGATATGATCTGCTGACATTAAGCAATTCCTGAGGTTGATAATCACACTTTCATTACAGCTAAAGATGTGGCAGTATGTATTCCAGTCTCAGTGTCACAAATCTATTTTGTTCTTTTCCTGACAGTGAAGTTTTTTTTACAATATTTGGACTTTTCTCATTATTGCAAAGGCACTGAGTGTCAGGAGCAGCTAAGGAATACAGCCTGGGAACCTGTACAGCCCCAAAATAATAGGATGAGTTTTGTACTTTGATGGCTGTGGAACAGATCAAAGAAAAGAAAGCGTACTCCAAACACAACACATCCTACCCAAAAGCAGACAAGTTTGCAATTCCTGTTCTGCTAGAAGGAGAAAAGCAAGACTTTTAAAAAAGAGAGAACAGTAATTATGGATGCATGGAGAATTTCAATGAATTCCAAAGCACATGCTCACTGTGTTCACCTGATTTTTCAGTTGCAAGGGCTTCCCATTATCTTACATTTGGTAGCTGTGGGAAGTAGAAAGGGACATGAACAAAGAAAGCATATTGTAGTGTACAGGTACCAAGTTTGTAGATATCAGATGTATTCTGAAAATCTTGCAGGAATTCTACAATGATGAACAACGGATCAAGGTTTTTGTCAGCCTGACTTTCAACAAAAGGTGAAATCTGTCACATGCAGGGACAGCCTCTAGGTGTCACTTGAGTATACAAAGGAGAAACAAAATTTGGGGTTGGATGACCCAAGAGCATTAAAGATACAGTGCTATTTCGGCAGAAGTTAATTGTTTAACTGATCAGTGGGTTATTTTCTCATGATAGCAAAATATAATCGAGTTTCTGGTATTTGGTATTCTGAACAAATGATCTGACTGTTTGACATAAGTTGAAGCTTGATTAATCTATGGGGCTACCAAAAGAAGAATTTTAAATATATGATGTTGATAAGAAAAAGAAATGTCAAAAAGTTAAAGTCAATCACCAATTTCTTTAATAATTAGAGACCAGTTGTGCAACATGTTCTGCATCCTGAGATTATTGCGTCTTGTGTTCCAGATTTCTAGTGCTTTGAAAGCAAGTCATAAGGACTGTGCTGGAAAGCTGGTGTGCCCTAAATATGTGGATATTGGCAGTAGAAATGTCTGTACGTGGGTATTTTTTTTTGCGATCTAAATGTCTGTGGCAGCTTCTCAGAGATCTGAAAGTCTTTGAACTGAGAAGATTTCCATGTTAGTTAAATCCTTGACTTGTTTCCTACTCCTGAAGTGAGTGTCCTTACTGCAGGGGGGCATGTAAGCAGTCCTTTCTCATAAAAGAGTTTTGCATGTGTTTAAGAATGTCCTTTATCCTCACTGACTTTGTTGAGCCATAGCTACCATCTCAAAGTGTTTCCTGGAGTAGGTGCAAGACCAGTTATGACCGTGGGTTTTCTTTTTCTTGTGTTTTATCACCTTCTTGTGAGTGATTTTTCTTCATTACAGAATTTTAGCTTTGTGAGAATACTTATTTCACAGTCTGCTATGGTTTTTACTTGTAGGCCAAATGCAAAAAATTCTTATATTAAAATTCAGCAAAACATTTAAAGAAACTTACTTTTCCTCGTCCCCCCCTATTTGAACATGTTTCCAGTTTAGGATTTTGAAATGTTTTAAGGAAATCAAGTCTTAGTCATCTTATTAATGCAGAGACTTGAAGCAAGGCTGGAACTATGAAGTGGCACAATCCTAGGATCTGCTATTAACAGGAAATGTAAGATTCCTGAATTTTTAATAAATAATTTCATTTTTCTTTTAAAATTGGCTGAAGTTATTAGGAGAGTCACGTGAACACTCCCTTGTATCTCAGATTGTGTACCAATATTTTCAACATACTGTTGTTTACATATGTTTATTTTGCAACATGAGGAAAAGAAGGTAAACTCATTTTATTTCACTGCCAGAAAACCAGGTTTCAGAAGCCATAGGTTCAAATTTTGTGTCCAGACAATGAGGTCACGAACCCTCTGAAGAAAAATTTTACTATGTTTTCACTAAAGTTTGTGAAATCAGCAGCATTTCCTGAGGTATAGCTAAGTCTCTGCTGATGTTTTCCTGTCTTCAGAACTAGAATGCTAAGTCTTTTTGAAAGGAGGTTATCATTTGGAAAACTCTTATGTTCCCAGAAAACTTTGGGTGCTTTGCCACGGGATGGCAGTGTAACAACACATGTCGTTAAATCTAATTTTTCTGAAGTGTTCTGAAAACACTGGGTATTGGAGATCGAATTTGTCTGTAACTAAGTGCAGCATCGTTGCTTTTTAACTTTTCAAAATACCATTGTTCCCCTTGTATGGTTAGTTCATCTTTGCGTATGTTTTAATTAAATTGCTTTCCGTTTGTGCTGTCTATTAGCTATACAATAAGCTTTAATAAAGAGTAATGAATCTCCTGAATACCCCTATTGTGTCCTATGGTTAATAGTATTTTATTTGTAGACTACTTCCCACTATCTTTTTTCTCAGAAAAGTAATTATTTGAAATGTACTTGTTTTGTTTCAGAATGTAATTATTGATATGGTTCATCTGGTATCTTTTCTCTTTTTTAAAGGATTGGGGTTTTTTATGAAATCAGTTTGGAGACTTTAGTTCGCAGTCCTTTGGTAGGTTCTCATAACTCTTTTTTTTCAGTCTTCAAGCCTAGTTTTTTAAACATTATTGTTTATCTCTTGGGGATATTTTATTCTTCAGTATTTTATTAATGTTCGGTTCTTTCCCTGCTTCCACTGCTTTCTTGAGTAAGAATCACTATTGTCAGCAAAAGAGTGGCCATTTTTTAACTTGGGAAATGCTTTAATAGCTCTGTAGCAAATATGGTGTTGTGAATCCTTGCTGTTACTTGTTTCTAATCAATCTGTTGTAGAGTCTTGCTAGACCTTCACTGAAGATATCTGAGAGGTACATGAACCAATGTAAATTTTTTTGCCTTCATGACAAATTTTCAAGCCTTATTTATCAAAAATATTACTGTTTCACGCAATTTATGTTTTTGTATAAAAGCCATTAAAGTTTTTCATCCTTTTGTGATTAACCAAGGGATAACACGATTTTGGACTTGTACTGAAATCCAAGTCCTTTCTAGGCAGACTCAAGGTGATCCACTTGAATGTGTTGCACTTGGCCAATGCATAAGATGGAGCTGGTTTTTGTAGAGAGCACTTTGTGCTTGAGCATGTCTAAATAGCAGTCAAAGGAAAGACAGCTTGCAGTAACTTTTAAAATTTATTCAGTCTCCAAGAAAGATGGAATAAATTTTGACTGGGACCAAATAACATGAAAAATCTCATCTTAGTTTTGTACTGAAATTCTGCATTCAACCTAACATGCAGTTTATTTCTGCAGTGAGGGGCACTGAGTTATGTGGTAATTCTGCCTCTGCTAGGCTGATGTGCTGGTACTGTGCTATAGTAAGTTTTGATATCTGCCTAGCAAAAATGAAAGCTTCAGCTTTAATTTGTCTCACTTAAATGTACTGTTTTGTCAAAGTTACATAAGAGGTTTATAAAGATGCTTTAGAAGTCAGTGTAAGTTGACATTCAGATTAATTTCTGAGTAATATGAACTCAAAATGAAACTTAGTGAATTACTAATTAAACATCTAATTGGTTTGATGATTGAAAGCAAGATGAACAGAACACTATTTTTCATGAAATGTTTCTCCTTAACTACTGTGCACAGCAAGAACACAAATTACTTGTAAAGATGCTTGTAGTTTTTAAAAAATCCTGCAATTCAGATATGCAACATAGACAACATCTAAGTCTTTGTTCTGCCTGTTCTGTTGAGCAAGAGATGAGGAATTGACTGAAGATACTTTTCTACTGTTCAGTTTTCAGTGCTGACTAACCTTACAACCTTCTATTGCCATCTCTAGAGATCTTTAAGAATCTCATCTTGTCAGGGGTTTTTAATATATCTTTACCCTGTCACGATTCTTAATGAGTATCTATTTTAGCTATTGTTTCTATGTACATTTTATCAATTCTACATTTTCTAATTCCTACTTACATGCCTGTCTTGATTCTGTTACCTTCTGAGTACAGGCATGACTTCATCTATAAAAAAATATTGGCAGAAAGTTTTTCTTTTCTCTGTTTCTCATTTTTTTGTACATTTATTAACTTAGTTATTTTGTTTCTGAAAGCAGAAATCCAGGAATTGTCCTTGATCCTTCTTTTCCTTCTGTGGGATGTTTCTGTCAAGCTTTCTCTGTCTACTCTTGGAACGCAAACAGAATTTGTACTTAACATAGTATTGCCTCTTTTTTCTGTGTTTGTAACATTTTTTCTTTCCTGATACAATTTCTTCTTATAGCCTTTCTATATCTTCTTGCTGTTTAGCCAGGTAATCTAAAGGCAGCTACTCCTTCTTGTTGCTGCAAGAGAATAGAGGTAAGTTTTTAGCTTCAGGATGCAGAATTTATTCCCGTGTGTTTTGCTACTGGTTTCTTGTCACTGCAAAAAGGCTTTTTAAAGCAAGGGCATAGCAACCTGACCACATCAGGGACAAAGATTTCAGATGCAGGTACATAAATCACTCAAATGGAAAACCTATCACATAATGCCAATATATTGGAAAATAGCAGGATCAAGGTTAATTGATTTACTCCTGAAATACTTACTAGATACTTTTACTTATCTCTTTGGTGTTTTGATGAGCAAGGTTTCTTGCTAGGTGTTTTTATGATTTTGCAAACTGTTTCGTGGCTAAGGTCATATTACTAGCAGTCTTTTCCTAAAATCGTAGGTAGTCTGGCTCTGTCTATCAAATACAGCAATTTTCTATCATTCTCCATTTCAGCTCTTCGTTCAGTTATTCTGCTTTTACATGGTAGATCTCTGGTCTCTTGGTCATTTCTCTTACTTGGGCCCGCAGATCCTCAAAGAATTATAGATTATTTTTGTATTACCCCAACTCTCTCAAGCTTTCATGTATAACTTATTGAATCACCTTCTCTAAATGGTTTTGGTTTTCTATTTCCCCACTGCAGCTCACTTTTCTGCATTATTGGATAAAGCTGGAGTACACTTGAATCCTCATTCTTATATACGTATATAGGTCCAGTGACTAGTGAATGATTATGAAATTACTTAAAGTTCTCACTTTGCTTTTTACTGTACTTTGCTTTATTATGTAATTTTGATGTTTCACAGCTCTCATCTTTTGTTTGCACTACCGAAACTTATTTCTTTTTTAATAAGCTGGTAGAGCCTGCCTTTCTCAGCCTTGTTCATTGTATTAATTCTACTTACCACTTGTAGTAGCAGCAATTGGTGCTAATCAAATGAGCTGTGGAGAGAAAAGTCTATTTGATATGCTTGCCCCAGAATCATAGAACACAGGACTCTGGAGTGACCTGCAGTTTCTTTGGCCTCTCTAAGGCAAGGCATATCATGCATATATTATCACAGACTGTTCTTAAAAGTCTTCCAGAGCTGGAGTTTACATAGCCTCTTCACCCACTGTTTCCAGCTGTGTTTTTACTTGTGATCTGAAAAAGTTCATAGAACAACATGTGTTGGAAAAGACCTCAAAAGCTAATCTGGTCTAACTTTTCATGGGAAAGGGAGCCTACCTAGATGGGTGTATCTAGCACCCTGTCCAGTCACGTCTTGGAAACCTCCAGTGATGGGGCCTCTACCATGTCCCTGGGGAGGCTGTTCCAGTGATTGACTACTTTCAAAATTTCTGTTTCATATAGAGGTGAAACCTCTCCCAGTGCAACCTGTACCGATTGCCCTTTGCCTTTTCCGTGTGGCTCTTTGTGAAGAGAGAGCCTCTGGCCTCCTTGTAGACACCCTTTAAGTACTGTGATACTGTGATGAGGTCCCTCCGAGCCCTCTTTTCTCCAGGGCGGAAAGACCTAGCTCCTTCAGTCTTTGATCATCTTGGTGGCCCTTCTTTGGACCCTCTCTGGGCTGTCTGCATCTTTTTTTTGTTGGGACCAGAACTGTACTGCAGGTGTGGCCTGTCAAGTGCTGAGTAGAGTGGGACAATTGCATCTCTGTCTCAGCTAATAATGCCTTTTTTTTTTGCTGCCATGCATATGCATATTACTCCTATTACCTGCAAAGAGAGTAGATTATTGCCTTCCTCTATGCGTCAGTCAGGAGGAGCATTCTTCAGAATTTGAACATTGAAATGATTTTTCACCTTGGTCTCTTCTTCAGCCTGAACAATCTCAGTGCTTTTGGTCTAGCCTCAGATATGATGTGTTACAGACTTCAGCCATGCCTGTTGCTTTTTGTTGCGCTCTGGAATTTGTCCAAATCTCTCTTAAAATATACCTGAATTAAGCACAGTATTGCAGATAAGCCCTTAGAGTTGAAAAACATAAAATAACAACTTTGTCAATCTCCTGCATGATAGTCATGTGTGCTTTTTATCAATGGCGTTGATACTGTTGACTCATTAACAGTGTGTCAATCCTGTAGTTCCAGATCCTTTTCAGCACAGCTGCCAGCTAAGCATTCCCCAACCTGTATGTATGCTTGTTGCTCTGCATCTACATCTTGCACATGTCCTTACTGAATTGCCGTCTCCTTTTTCAGATTTATTTCCTGTTTGTCAAGATCGCTTTGAATTACAGCCCTCCTGCCCAAAACACTTGCAGTTCCTCACAGGCTGGTGTAACTGCCAGTTTAAAAAGCTTCCTCTTTACTTTACAACCCACTTCAAGAACTAATGCATCAAACGGTATCAGCCCCAGGGCAGACTCCTGCAAATGTCACATTGGTAGTGAATTAATGATAGCTACTTCTAAATAGGTTTTCCACCAGTTTTATACCTTCAATGTTCATATTTCCTCTAGAGTAGATAACATTTGCATAAGCAAACTAGGGATATGTGAAAAAGTCTCAAAAACTCTGCAAAATATTGATATATGGCATCTGCAGTCTCTTCCTTATGCACAAAGTGTTACCCTCTCAAAGCATGTTGCTCTTTGCACAGAAAGAAACTATGATCTGGCCCAGTTTTCAACACAACTATGATGAGTGCTGCTTCAGTCATGCAGTGGTTTGATTATTCATTTCATGATTTGGTTTTCTTTTTTAATAGGAGCTGCTGCTAAACCGATGGTTGGGTAATTTCCAAACAACACTTTTAATCTTTCTCCTATGCTTTTATATTTGTCCTTGCTCAGCCTTGAAGTTCCTCGAGATGGTTCAAAGGAGGATCACAAAAGTAGAACTGCAGAAGAGTTACAAGGTAGGACTAATTCTCTTTATTAGAAATAAAGTTGTGCTGAGGTACTTGTGCTGAGGTACTTTCGAGGCTGAGATGCTTACTAGGCTCATACTAATACTTTCAGAACTGGGATAGAGTTTTGTCTCTGGGTAGACGAGAACTTTTGCTTCCTTCAGCAGTTACCGGTATGGTTTGCCTGCTGATATCATTCATCTTGGCTTAGTTAGCATCTGTCACTACTGAGAGCCAAACCCTTGTCTATGCTTAGACATACACTTTAATCATCTGAGAATGGAAATATTGTATGAACAGATTTATGTACAGGTACCTGGGTAAAATCTAATGGCCCCTTACCTCCATGGGTAAGATCAAATTAGATGATTTAATGCTATTTCAATAGCTTTCAGCTACTAAATATTGTGAAGTTTAAGAGTAATATATCTAAGAAAATTTCTTCAGATTTTCTGTTTTGTTTCATTTTCTGGCACTAGTAAGTATGCCTCTTTTGATTATTTTACTCCAAGTTTATATTAATGGGCAGTTCTGAGTTTTGTGGGAGACATCCATATTTCACAGAATAAAAACAAACATTTCATTGCAACCTCTGATATGAAGCCACATACTGGCAAATTATAGTTGTGGGTTGCTGATTTGTAAATTCTTTTCATACACTTCTGCGACACAAGATCCATGTTAGAGGCAAATAATAATTTGGGTCAAATCCTTGGTTCAAGTAAACTGAGAGTCTTTCTTGCTTGTTTTACAGAATTAGTCTTTTACATGTTAACTTCTTAAAAATATTGATTTTTACATAAAGCTGAATCACAGTTATAGTCAAGTTAATTGTAATATTAAACGCTAATATTTCTCTTACACAAAAAAAGGTCTGAATGCTGAGATATTTTCAAGGTGGCTGAATACTATTCTCATTTTTACTAATTCATAGACAGTCTAAAAAATGCTGGGGAAAGAACTCCAAAGGCATACTTTGCCTTCTTGTAACCATTGCACTGCAGCTAAACAAAGCCCTTTTTGTGGAGTAAGAGAGTCGTCCTCATCTCTTAAAGGCACCTTGAAAAGGAAATATTGTCACATTGCTTACATAAAAATGGAAAAATGTATTGAATTTTGTATGGGTTTTTTGTGAATTAGCTGCTGGCCCTAAATGGCTAAAGATACTTCAATTTCACAGTCCTCTTTGCACTTTAAAAAACAAAAAATCAGTGTATACTCAAAATGTAACCATATTTCTTAGACAGAGAAGTACTAAATTGTCCCCTAGTGTGTGCCATTGTTCCAGTGACCCAAACATGCTGTGGAACTTAATAATCCTTTAAGTGGTTTACAGCTGACAGCATTTGCTTGCTTCAGACTTAAGTTTCTCTCTGATAAAAATAGTCTATTAGGTAAAAAAAGACTTTTTCAATAAATGCACTGCTTATTGTCTTTTTAGTAACACAGAGATGTAAAACTATATTAGAAATAAGGGGGGGAATTGTTCACTGAAAAAAACTTGTTCTTTTAAACTTTGCTTTAGTTGTATCTTTACATATTTATCTCTTTTTAGTTAAAAGACTATAAGGAATTTCTCTTTTTCTTATGTTTTTCTGCCCTGTCCTACTCAGCTGTGATATAAGGCAAACTGAATGGCAGAGGCATTGATGTCTTGAGCCCTTGTGTCAGACTGGTTTCATTGGTGATATTCTCACATTTAGTCAGACATTTCGTCGGCTTTGTCCTCTATTGTACAACTCATGCTGGTCCAAGACCAGAGAGGGACAGGAGTTTAACCTGTTGTTATCTGCACTCCTGACTGTCACAATGTTTTAATGAATTGCTGGTGTGTCAGTATCAGCTGAAACTGTGGTGCCTGTTCCAATGTCTTCCCAAGCTGCTTGAAAGAACATCCTTAGCCCTAGGCCAGGCTTATCCTGGTCATCTCTGTGGTGCTTGCTGTGGCTCAGGAGACAGGCCATGCTCACTTCTTACCACTTCAGGAGCTTGGATTGGTCTCAAAGCCAGAAAGGGATAAGTAAAAGAGCCCAGCTGCCTAAGGGAGTTGTTTTTTCTTAGCCTGTGACTGATAGAATGATTTTCTTCATCTTTATTTTTGGTCCTGGCATAGAAGATGAAATGCTCTACATGGTAGCTTAGAGAAAGTAGAGATGAGACAGAAAAGAGTAGAATGAACTTGGGGGCAAGTGTGGTTTGGGGTCCATATACTTGACAACTACAAAATAACAAATTCTTGTACAACAACTAAAATGGTCTTTTTTGCTAAGGTCGTGGTTGGAATAAGACTAGCTGTGATTAAGATACAGCTAATAAAGGTATACCTTAACTCCATCATTTTCTCCTTCTCAGACTATCTCATGGTCGCATGTAGTTGTTAGAAAGAACCAACAGAAATACTATGCAATTACTGTAAAATAGCTCAAGTACCTTAAAAAGCTCAAATGTATACAACTTAGAAAAATTATGTAGTGAAATGAGCCTGTGTGTGCAAATTCTAGAAAATTACCTGTTGTGCTCAGTTTACACAGAGAAACCAGTATAACCATGTGTTTCTTTGTTGATAACTGAAGTATTAAACCTCTCTAGAACAATCCAACAGCAGGCTGCTTTTTAGGGAACAAACTGCATTTCATTAGCAGAGAAGTTGAACTTTCTCTCTATTAAAATAACTACCAAGATTAAAGATTACAGGAAATATACAAGGGTGTATTTACATTCAGGTGGGTTTTCTTACTATTTCTTCAGTTAGTAGTTCTTACTCAAGAAAGCTGTGCCTGGGAGTGCAGCTCTTTCAAGAACCAGGTCACAATTTCTATCATGGCAAATATTTTCCACTAGTTTCAGGTCTTGGTTCTGCCAACTGACCAGAGAAGAGACATTCCAAACAGAGCATCCAAAGGGCATTATGTGTATTTTTGTCATTTCTCTTTATGTTTTCCTCCAAATGTAGTAATGTATTCTTCATAATGTAATCTTTGTAATGTATTGAAATAAATTTATTCTTACTTTTCTCTCACATCTTTTCTGGTCCCTGGTTTGATTACATGGTGAGAAATAGTAGATGTTGCATTCCCCCAAGGGTGGGAAGATTAGCAAGTCCTGACTCCTCATAGAGCATCATGCCATTATAGGGGTTGGGAAGTCATAAAGAATCTGGTGGGAACATCTCAAGTGAACTGAAATGGCTTTGTTACTACTGGTGACTTGGGTGCCAGATTTGGAGAAAGAAGCTTCTTAATCAGTATGGGTAAATGTTTATCCCTAGGGAGAGAGGATATGATATTCTGGGCTTGTTTTAGATTGTTCTGTTCATACTCTGCATAAGACTGACAAGTTAATGAGCACACATACATTTTTCAGAGAAAAGAAGCTGAGGAAAAGTGAATATAAAAAAAAAAGAAAAAAAAAGATTATTTTTCTCTTGTAGTGGTTGACCACTTCTACTGTCCATAAATACTCAGACATGTTCTCTCATTTTTCCTTGTGAAGGATGGCATTGTGGACACTGGAGAACACAAGCTTTCTTCAGGAAACAGAAAAGAAGTGATTGTTTTCTGAAAGGAGAAATCAGAGTATTCATGTAGGTTTCTCTGAGGCTAGGAAAGGTCTAGAAGTGACCCAGGTGGGTGTTTTATCTATGTGAAAATTGCTTATGAGAACCTCAGGACCTCCCTGAGGAGTGAAAAGATCCAAGAATGGACTAACAGGAGAAAGAGTAATTTGCAGTTCGTCCTGGTTTGGATGTTCACGTGGCACTGGGGAGATGAAGGGAGATCTAACCCTTGTAACAGGGAGATTGAAGGGAGACCCTTGAAGGGAGATTGAACCCTTGTGACAACTCCTTAGTAAAGATATCCTTCAGAGCAGTGAGAGAACATTTTGGTGGTTGTAGTTCACTCTCACTCCCCCTATGAGGATCACACAAAGGCTTTTAACTCTGTCCCTTTCAGCAGTTTTGCAGTAGCCTTGTGTTTCACATTTGGCACATAATACACACATAGGGATTTAAACTGAGTTCACAAAAATCCATAAAGAACCGAGTTTCTTTTTGAGCAAGGAGAATGCTAAGCCAGCATTTCTTATGTGGTTTCTGTTCAAAATTGCTAGAGTTTTTAACAGAAACTGAATACAGTATGCTTAAATTTACCGTTTGTAGAGTGTTGTTGTCGTCTTGGATTCTCTATGCATTCCTTTTCTCAAGGGAATGAGACCAGGATTTTTTTTTACTTTATGACAATTTTGTACAGCTCTATCCAGTACAGAAATGGATGATGGGAAAAACCAGACCAACCAACCAACCAAAACCAACAAAAAAACCTCCCACAAACTCCAAAACCAAATAACAAACCTCACTTCCCCAAAAAACCCAAACCCAAAAGCAATACTTCTTTTAAAGCAAATAAATTTTATCTGAATGTTATATTCTGAATGGAAGCTAAAAATCATAAAAGTAATGATCCTTTTCAAAAGAAGTAGGAAATGGTCTAAGTTAAGGAAACAATATTGCTGTTCTTGTGTACCTAGAGTTCTGTATGAGCAATAATTAAAAAAGACAATGTCTTTTTGTTTAAAAAAGCAATTTATTTCCAACTTCTATGTGTGGCAGTCAAGCAAAAGGGATTGTCACCTTTTTACAAATTTAAAACACTGTTTCATATGCATCCAGCTTTTGTTTAAATGCCAACCCTTCTCCTCAAGTACTGCATTATTATTTTCTGAACAAAAGAGTGTTGATCAAGTTCCTGAATAAATTTGTGTCCTGTTTCCTTGTGATTATCATATTAATTTCCACTTATTACTTTCAAAATACACAATAAATGGAAAAGTTGAATAAAATTTTAAAAGAAACTTTGTTATTTTATAGTGTCTTATGACAGACATCTATACTGTACTGTAGAGAGAAATTAGCAGATATTCTATAAGGTGATGAAAGCTGATTTTACTGTTTTTTTCTCTGGGTTCGGGTTTGTTTTCAGTTGGTTTTTTTTACCCCTCCTTTCTTGTTCTGGGGCAAACTAAAGAAAACTATCACCTTGGGGAAAATGTTGCAGATTTAATGCAGAGATGAAATATTTTCAGCTTAAAAATAGTCATAATGCCTTTTTTTCTGCACATATTGAGTATGAAGTGGGACTAGGTCTTCACTGATACTGAAGACTAATGAGCAGTGGTGAATCAATCCAGTACTAACCTTCTTGCTACAGTTATTTGGTAAATTTTTCATATCAGTTTTTTCAGCTCAAACTTTTTTAAAATGAGTTACAGGTGTAAATTCATCCATTGTTTGATTTTGCAGAAGCTTCATAAAACAGGTTTATGAAGCTTTTTTCTTATCTGTTTCCTGAGGTGCAGTAGTGATGTATTTGCTCCCATCATCTTCATGCAGTCCTACTGGGTGAAAGAAAAAGACCAGCTGTCAAGTATTTTATTAAAAGGAAATGGGAAAACTGCTACAGAAACTTAAACCTTGCACAGTGAAACAAAGCAAACTCTTACAGCTCTTCTGCCCTAAATCCTAGGCATAACACTCATTTTAGCTATGTACAGCCTGGTGACCACCAGATACCAAATAATCTACCATGGATCTTTCATTGCTGCTGCTTGCATCAGCACCAGGTTCCTTGCAATTTCCTGGATAAACACAGGTCTTCAGTCCTTACTGTCATTAATTCAAAACCTGAGACAATCAGACCTGAATCTTGGCTTTAGCTGCAGGCCCACAACCCGTACACTGTGCCAGATGAACTGTGAGCCAAAGCCCATTTGCCAGCTCCAGCCTCCTGTTCAGCCTTCCAGGGTCTAGCAGAAAGCCTATCTCTTCAGTCCCGTGCTTCACTGCGAGCAATGCCTCCAGCTACATCCTAAATCTGACTTTCAGAGAAAATTTCATGTAGTGTTTGAGATTCTTTGTTCTCAATGAACTGTATACTGATTTTGGTGAGTGAAGTTAGAATAACTCCCCACATTTCCATAATGCAATAGAACTCTCATTTTGAATAGTGCCAGTAAAGAAGAATTATTTCCTACCACTGTAGGTTAGCTGGGGTATATTTGTACTAACTGAACTCCAGTGTTGGCCACTTAAACAGAAACAGCAGAGGATACATGCTTTTAATACTTGCCCCATATTTTATTAAGTTAACAAGTTGCAAAATTTCATTCTCAAATTTGACAAGCAGGTGCTAAATTTTAGCTATGTACATCTAGATCTAGATTTTATAGCTTGAAGCTATATAGCTCATGAGAAAAATAACTGGTGCAAAATAAAAATTGAAGGTCATCCTTTATGCCCACTGGTACCTGCAAATAGTTTCAGAACCACAAGATTAGTCATGTCTTTCTAGCTGTAGTGATTATACAATTGCATCTAGGAACTGAAAAATAACCAGGTACAATAGTACTTGAACTGTGACTTTTCAATTATTAGTACCTCTTATTTTCAATGATTTTGGGGAGGAAATTGAAAGCATCAAGTATTTTGCTTCATATTTTGATAAGCTGTTTTGCTCCATTCCCGCGTTCTCAGATTGGAAAAGTAACTAAAACTATTTACTAAAGTTGCTTTCTTAAAAAAAAAGTTTTTGTCATCTTCTAAGTAGTGCTATGTGCAGCAACCGTTTCACTAGGCGAAAGGAAAAGCTGGTCATTAATATTTTGTAATGTGCTTTAATAACCAGATACAGTAGCAATATCAAATGATGTGTTACAGGACTGATGCTAATTCTCTGACTTACTGAGAAACTGAGTTCATGAGCCCACAAATGAAGAAAACATGGCAGATTTTACTGAAGTCTCATGGTGCTGTTGTTCAGTTAATGTTGCTCTTAACCTACTGACCTTTATCAGCACAAATATGTCAATATACACATAAGTTGCTTCTTGACAAAATCATCCTAAAAGGCTCATAGTGTGATGAATTACAAGACTTCCATTTTCAAGTTTCACAGTGAATTCTTTCAGGTGTATACAAAATACAGGGAGACTGTGTGGTTAAAAACACCTGCCAACTGACAGCTCCAGGCAGCGAGGAGGATCAGCCAGAGCTAGTCCAGATCACCTGGCTGCTTAGATGGGGCTCCTGAGCCAACGGACAGAGGATGTGTGAGAAGTCCTCAGGTGAGGCTGATCATGGCTATTATGCCCTCTTAGAGCACTTAGGGTGTTGGCAAAGGCATCATCTCGTTCTCCTGAGCCAAAGCTGTGTGCTGGCATGGGAGCTTGGCCCTGGTGTGCTGCGGAAGACTGGAAGTGTATAACTGCTGCAGTGCTCACAGATTAACAGCCAATGCAGTTGCTAAGTACAAATGTTTCCAAGAGTTCAGTTGTGTGCAGCATTGCCCCAAGAATCTCCTTAAACTCAACAAGCAGGTCAGCTTCCATAGATAAATATCTTTTACACACTCAGAGTTTGAGAAATCTCGAAGGTTTTCACTTCGTATCGTGGTGACTCTGGGGATGTAAGATGGGCCTTCACAGAGCTTCTTCCACTGTTCCTTCCTTCCTTCCACTGTGCAATGAACCCACAACAGGAGTGATTCTGAGCACTGTATCCCAATGCACTTCTGAGCTCAGTATGTGCAGTGTCCAGGCCTCTCGGGCTCACTCCCTGGGACTATGGAAATATTTGTTTGTTTTTAAAAACAACAGCTGAAGTTTACTTTAGCCCTTTGTGTTCTAAAATATGTGTTCTTGTCCCTACTTACATCAAATAGTTGTATTTTCTTTTGAAACTGCTTTTGTGCTAACTAGTGCAAGCTGGCAAACTTAATTTCAGTTCCATGAAAAATGTCAAGATTTGGAAATATTTTTCATCCCGCATTGGGACAAAATGTCTAGATGGTACTCATGTGTGAAGAACTAAAACCCCACTAAAATCCCCAAATATTTTGCTTTGGAGAATGCATGTCAGAATAGTATATTCAAAGCTGTTGGATGTTTAAATTCAAGTTTTTAAATCTTAATGGCAAGAAGTAGATAGCAGATCCTCACTGCTTCTGTTGTCTGGGACAACCCCCCTGTTTTAAGAAAGTAATTTTTTTGTAAATTGAAGCTTCAGTTTATTCTGAAACTAAATCTAGATTCTGAATTCTGAAATTAAATCTGAGAGGATGCTGTCGCAATGGTTTTATCTGTCACGAGCAATTAATGACTCCAGATGTGCCTCCTGATGGCAGGCAAAGAATATGCGTTCAGTCTCATCACACAGATTTTTAGTCCCGTGTAAACTAGATAAGGCAATGCCTACCTGTGAAATCAGACGGCTGAAGGTATGGTGATGGTGAATCATTGCTCCTCATTTTTCTGGGCCTTTTCTCATTATTTATGAATTCTGCTGCATACAATGAACTACGTTGCCTCTGATATATGTACAAATTCTATCAATAGCAGTGAGAACTTCACATGCCCCTGTCAAACACTGTTTCTCTTTCACTGTCTTTCCATAACCTTTCACATGGCATAATTTAGTTAATCTTAGGCCTTTCTTTATTATTAAATGTTCAGTTTATTATTCTGCTTCATTTAAAACCAGATTCTTCTTGTATTTAAAGTGTTTTTGACTTCTTATCATATGTGAGAGTCTATTTGGCATTCTGGATTAGAAATATTTCTCTTAAAATATTTCCTCCATCTCACAGTAGTTTGCTACAATCTGGGAGTTTTGGCATTTATTTTATTTTATGAGCAGAGCTTTGAAATGTTGAGTTTTATTTTGTTTTGACCCTTTTGCCTAGAGAATTACGTGAGCACTGTAAAAAGATACAAGAAAAATATTTGGTCACATTTTTACCCTATCACTTCTGACGATATCTGTCTTAGTCTAAACAGGGTGTCAGTCTTTTCAGCCAAAGTCTACCCATCAGTGTGCAGACAAACTTTTCATTGTAGTGGGAGCAATATACACATATTGAAAGGACATGGCATAACCTTATACGTATAAACTTATCTTCTTTTATAACATAGTTTCTTGTTTGGGTGGCTGAGATAATTTTTAATTCCAGAGAAAGGAAAAGCGGTATTTGAAGAAGAAACTTTTAAGAAACTTTTCTTTTGAGTAACATAATAATTATTAAAGATTAGCAATATCTAGATCCTTACACTCTCCACCAAAGGCATCTTAGGAATTTCAGAATGACACATCTGAGGTGCTTACAATACCATACAGGCTCTTTAAAACCAACTGCTGCTGGAAAGTAGGAAGTATGAATCTGTCATAAACATCAGGTGATGACTTCTACATAAATCCTATCTGGTTTTGGATGTTACAAGGGCAGCTGCAGCCATGAGATAAGTGAGACCTGCTCAGAGGGTGTTCGAGCAGTTTCATGGTCTCATTAGCAGAGACTCTTGGTGGATGACCTTGGTGAGGTGCAGATGTCTTCACCAAAAGGGCTGTCCAGCACTGGAACCAGCGGCCCAGGGAAGAGGTTGATTGATTCTCCATCCCCAGAGATATTTAAGAGACCTGTAGGTGAGGTGCTTAGGGACATGGTTAGTGGCGGAATTGGCAGTGCTGGGTTAATGGTTGGACTCAATGCTCTTAGAGGTCCTTTCCAAACTAAGGATTCTATGGTCCTATGCCTGTGGTGGGTTTCCAGTTGCTGTGGATGTGACGTGGGTGTGTGGTGATGGCCTCCACAACTGGCTAATGCTTTAGGGGTGCTTTGCCAGGCTTGCTTTGCAAGAAGGGACACAACCAGTGAGGGTCATGGAACAGTTTCATCGTGGAGAGACAGTTGCCTGTGCTTGGCTTCCAGCTGCTGTGAGGACAGTGCAGACAGGGGGAATTGATTTCAAGAGCACACAGCTGTCAGGATACGTTCAAGTGGACTTCTAGCCTCATGTAGAAGGTACCCCACACTGGAGCCAGGCTAATTCTGTAACAGCAAGATTCTTTTGGGAACACGGTAACTAGGAGCTGCAAAGAGGCACTTGGCATTCAGAGTGGCAATCCATGGGATTGGGAACATGCCTTGGAGCTGGGATTCTTGGGCTCTTCCAGTGCTTGCAGCTTGGTGAGCTGCTTTGGACTTTGCTTCTAGATCTTCTGGGGTGCTTTTTCTAGTGTTCTCAGATCCAGACTCTACTGCTGGGAAAGATTGATCCTGGTTAGAGATTCAAGTATCCATTCAGCTCATGTTAGCAGTCCCAGAGCACAGGTCCCAAGGCACAGCTCTCAGAAGCAGCAGTTTACTCAGAAAGGCACATGGAAGGGGGCCAGAAATCTGCAGAAGGCCATGTGGGACTCATCAGCAGCAGTGTTGCACCACAGGGCACAGTTCCCAGCACCAAATAGAGTAACTACCCCTGGCACAGCAGAAGCCTCTATTCAAGTCATAGCTCCAGTGGGAGGATAAAGCTTTTCAGAGCAGCAGAGCACAGCTGGTGTGTCTCCCCAAGGCTGGAGCAGGAGTAAAGTGTCCTTGCCTCACAAGGTGTGCAGGAAGTGGGGAAATATTTTGCCAAGACAGGGAGCTGCAGGAGCAAGGGGACAAACTGCACAGCAGCAGGGAGAATAAATGGCATCTTCACAGACGTCCTGCAGATGCAAAAGCCTGAACCTGTAACTCTGGCAGCCAGAGACCACAGTCAGTTGTGGGAGTCAAGCAGAAAGCCCCAGCCTGGGAAAGGCTTGTGACTCCTAGTGAGGGGAGGATGGCAGACCTGCAGCTGCAGAACTGGTTCAGTGTGCTGGTAGCAGGCAAGGTAGAGACAGCCATCCCTGGGGAAGAAATATAGCCCCCTGGTGAGCCATGTATTAGCACCAAGCGGAAGCCACGACTGACAATAGAGTAGGACTCACCTCTAGGGGTACAGAAAGCTCAGTATGCTTATCTAACTTGCTGTCTAAGAAGTCTGGTGCTTGCTGGGAACTCAGATCCAACATGCTGCTAAAAAACTGCCAAGGCTTGTTTGACCCTTGTGCTATTTCTCTTGCTTAAGTATATTGGCAGCACTAATACATCTGGAGCAGGAACCTTGAACATGTCAGGAGTGACTGGACAGCTGTGGGAATGAGGGCCAAAGTTATGGAGACCTAGGTGGTGATATGTCGACTCTTACCAGTGCAGAGGAAAGGGTTGGAGAAGAGCAGATGGATTCCACAGGTCAATGTCTGGTTGCACAGCTGATGCAATTGACAGGAATTTGGATTTTATGGACATAAGACCTGCTTTGGACA
Organism: Rhagologus leucostigma; assembly: GCA_013397725.1. Lineage (NCBI taxonomy): Eukaryota > Metazoa > Chordata > Aves > Passeriformes > Rhagologus > Rhagologus leucostigma. The sequence goes on along the minus strand of VZTD01004412.1, from coordinate 1,099,701 downwards.
GTAGGAACTACCAGACAGAGATGATGAAAGGGCTGCGCAAAAGAGGCCATGGGAGTATTGTCAGACAGCAAGCTGCACATGAGCCAGCAGCATGCCCTGGCAGTAAAGAAAAACAACAGCTTCCTGAGCTATGCTAACAGGATCAAGAGAAGTAACTACTCTTCTTCGCTCAGTACTCATGAGATCTCTAGTCATGAAATGAAATCTGGAACGCTATGTTTACTTTCAGGCCCCTCCGTTTTAGGAAAGACATTAATAAACTTGAGCAAGTTCAGCAGAAGGCAACCCAGGTGGTCAAGAGGCTGAAGTACTTGCTTTGCAGAGAGGCTGAAGGAACCGAAGATCACTTGGCACAGGATTTTCTGAGCCACAGACCTGTGTTCTGTTAAACTGTAAGGAGAAAGCATATTGAATCTTTGACCTGAAGTGGTCACCAAGCCCGTAGTTGGATATTCTAATGTATTCAATTGTGTTTTTATTCAGTGGTACTGGCACCAGTTAAATATGGAAGTTGAGCAATAACTACATTACAGCATTTGACACTTAAAATGAGTTATCCATTCATCTGATGAGCATCATACTGACCTGTTTACATATTTCTCACAAAACTATCCTCTCTGATTTACAACAGCTTAAAACCATGGAATTTTGGACAAACATCCCAAAGGATGCCAAGTCTTTGACAGGCTGTTTAGCAAAACTGTGTTTTCCTTCATATTCTCACTTGCTCATCTACATTCATATTGTCCCAGTACCTATGGCGAGACGTTTCCCATGACAGAATTTTTTGTTTGATATGGCATGTCCACAAGCTCTTCCCCACTTTCAACTCTTTGGAATGAAGGAGGGAGTACTCCATCTTTTTTACTCTTCTCCACCTTTTAAATCTGGACAGTTAAACCTGTGACACTCATTGTTTTTGGTGAAAATTCTGTTAGTTCCTTCTGAGGTTATCTGATTCTCTTTGTAGTATTATTCTCAGGAGTGTCTTCTGAACATTACCTAATATTCCTTTTTATGTCCATGTACCTGCAACCACTGGAGTGGGCTTTCACCTACCATCAGAGCGGCTTTCACTGGTGACAAGCAGTGACTTTCTTGGGCCAAGAATGACTTTCCCCTACACTGCTGTAGCTATGTCTGTCATGGTACAGTAAAGCTCCACAGCAGCTTCTCTACAACATTATATAACTGTACTAACTCTGCCTCACCCCTTCTTACCATGTCAGTTACATAAAACTAGGAGTGCGAAAAACTAAGTGATAAGACTCAAACAACATTATTTACACTGCATTTTACAGTTACTTATTTCAAAAGTAGTTACTTGTCTACTAAAAAAAAAAAGCAAAACATATGCACCTTTTCCTTAAAATAATTATTTCCCAATGCTGAAATGTCTGAAGAAATAAAATGTACATATTACAGCCAAAATTTAATTTTCTTATGCTTTCAGCTAGAGAGATTGTTGGACTAAAGGACTGACTTAACTTCCTCTTGGTCAACTTCGCTACATCAAAGTAAGTGACTAACAGCCAGAATTGACAATAAGCAGTTAGTCAAACCTCTGAACTAAACAGAATTAGTTTAAGCTGCCAGCAGAGCACCAGAGTGCACATCTTTCTGTGTATCTTATTCAATTAGTACACACTTAAATTGGAAAAAATTATTGTAAAGCTATAAAGACACTGAAGGCTTGTGATTTTGGCATAGTTTTTCAGCTGTCATTACAGGCAGGGCATGTTGATTTTCTATTTAATTGTGGGTTCAGTTAGAAGCTTTGGTTTCAGATTTCCCCCTTGGTCACTTAGTTCAATTCCTATGAAGACCAGCAGAAGGGTGTTCACATAGTAAATATTTTTGCAAAACCTCCTTTCCAAATTTCTCTGACTTAGTGGCACACTTTGGGGCCCTTCTGCTATTTTTAAGGAGGCCTGAAAAGATGGAATTTGGCAACCATGAAAACTCTCTGGGATGGCTGAATCAAAAGAGACCTGAGAACATGTGGAAGGCAAAACTCCTGACTTATTGTAAGGATGGAGAGCAGGGTGGCCCCCAAAGGAAGTAGCTCCCATGTGATGGTGTTCTTTGGCGCAAAAATCCACTGGAGACCACTGCTCATCCCTTTTGTGTTCTTCTTCCCATCCTCTCTGTGCTGGAGTTGAGCATCCAGGGAGTTCTGCTATCTTCAGCACAGCCTTCATACACCAAACCATGGCCAAATTGCTCCTTGTTGTTCCTCATTGTTCTTCCCTCCTATGCTGGAGCCAGCAGGACCAGAATTCCTTAAAGCTCAAAGACTGTGGCACAGCCCTGAAACCACAGACCTATTCCGGCTAAATTTCTGGCTCATTCCTACTCACCAGATCCTCAGTGTGCCTCTTCCAGCTGGTGTGGCAGATTCCACCAGCTCTGTTAACACTTCACAATGTTTCTGGAAGCTCCCGGTTCCAGAACAGAGGAGTGCTGATACAGAGAAAGATGAGGAAATATTTATAAAAGCTGTTGAATGAAATCAAAACTCCTTTGCTACTCTCAACTATGTTTTAACAGAGATTACTAATAAAGACCCAATGAAAACTGTCTCTGGTATTTGCTGCTTTATTATACTTCTGAAAGAGTAAATCATAACAATTCTGTACAGAATCTGCTATTTACTTCAAAATGCAGGTCGAACACAGCAAACCAAGCTGCCAAGCGATAAATTTCTCTCTGACACCATATGTTGCAGCTCCTCATGAAAAAAGTATCTCTCAGAAGTGATACCTTGTCAGTCAGGATGCAATATGGTGCTTTGTGTTATCACATAGGACAGGGGGAGAAGGGGGAAGTTCCTCAGGATGAGAATGGGCATTGCGTGCTTGGACAGATAGGGAAGTCAGCTTTTTCACTTCACAGGGGCAATACTGCACATCCCTTCAGGAAATTATGCTCACTACTCAAGGAGTTACTCCTGCATTGTAGAATATTTTGGGAAGTGTAGAGCTGCTGTAGCATCTCTTGTGATATTCACTTCCATTTTCTGTGCAGGCAGCAGCACTATTTCTGTTATCACATTCTGCTGTAATGAACCATACACTTCTGAAAAATAGCTCTAGACTGTATAGACCAGGATGTGCTTTCCCCTGGATTGTTCCTGGACCCATTGTTGAAAAATTGGATTATTGTTCTTTGCAAGTTTTTTTGCTTTGGTGGGTCTTCCTGGATTCATTGTATATTCTCTAGAATGGTAGCTCCTCAATCTAAAATACAGTATATTATCAGTACAACCTAGGGGATAATCATTCTGCTTCACTCAAGAATTCAAGATTTCAAAATCTGACTTCATTTCAAATTGGGCAAAAGCCAAGTATTTTGAAATTTTCAGAAAGAAAAAGAGAAGTTAAAACATATTCGTCAAAAGGTTTTAACTGTAGTATTTGTACTGGAAGTAATTTTAATATCTAAACATAAATTGGATCAAATTTGTCATTTTTAAACAGAAAACCCATGTTTTATTTCAGGAACATGCTTGTGGAATATTTTGAGGCTCTTGGAGCTGTTTTCAGTGTTTCTCATAGGAAGTTCACATAAAGCAAACATGGTTTGAAAACACTCTATTTTATCTTATGAAATATGTCTGTTAAGGTGTATTCTCTTTGTTCATTCACTAGACCTTCTATGAACTATCACAAAAATAGAAAGAATTGTAAGGCTTTTCCCGGAAGCTTGAACAGAAAATGTGAAGCAGAACCTCAGCTGAAGTAAAAGCTTTATTGAAGTCTGCCCTCAGAATTGCAGTAGTCCCCGGTTAGTGTTTTCAGCTACATGCATCTGGAATAGCATGAAGGCATCATTTCTGCAGTGTTCAGTTAGATAGGCATTTTAATTAGGCAGTTCTGTATGTGTGAACATGTGCCATCTAATCATGGGCGTGAAGCTTAAAGTGTAACTTTGACTTCTGTATGGGCACCCTGTGTACTGTAAACGTATTTTGAAATATGTGTGGTTTAGGCAGAGCATCTAAGTTATGTTGTGGTCAATATTGCAAATGGGCAGATGTTCAAGCTTAAATATTCAGGATTTACTTTTTAAAATTTCTGAGGAGCTAATTAAAGCCACAGCTAAAACAATGTTTTACATGTCAAAGTAAAAAATTTCCCTGCACAACACAGTAAATATGCAGTGGCTCAAGACGCCTCTACTAAAAACTTAGAGGAAATGAAGACATGTGAGGTATTTTGATTCCTAGAAATACAAACCCTTTAAAAAATATATGTACAATTTCGGTGGTCTTAAATATATGTAGTATGCACTTTTTTATTGCTACATGGACATTTTCCTATTATCTGAATTTAAAGCTGGTTTGCATCAAACCTATAGCTCACCTCTCTTAGCTGCCTGTAGTAACTGCTTAGTAGGGTTGTGTGTGGTGTGTGTGCTTAAGAAAACAACATTAGGCTGTGCTATCTGATCTTAACATGCTGTACTGTTTTGGTGAATTTCTTAATGCACCAGGGTGTCCATCAGGCCCAAGATACAACCACAAAGCCAAGCCAGTGACGCAAATCAGCAGCTGATATAAACAAGTTGACACAAACCAGAAACTAAGCTAGCAGTAAACCTCCGGAGATGCTTCTTTTTTCTCTTCTCTTCTCTTCTTTTTTCTTTTTTTTTCTTCCTTCTGTTTCTTCTGAGGTTTTTTTTAGTAAAGCAAAACATTTCTCAGCCACTGCAATCCTTTTGCATTTGTCTCCAGCTTCACAATTAACCTAAATTTGGCTCTGTAATGTGCAAGTTTATGAGAAAGAACGTGATGCAGCCTGCTTGTAATTAGTTTATAGACAGACTGTGTGTCCTAGACTTAGCATGTTTGGTGATTTTTAAAAGCACACCAATGACATCTTTTCCCATTTATATGCCATTTAGTAATTCATAAGAATATTTACAGAAGAGATCATAGTGCTTTATTTAAGTCCTGGAAGTTTTTCTTCACCTCTTTACTATTTGGTGACTAAGTACGTAAAATCACGTTCTTTAGAGTTAGAAATATCTCTCTCAGTTTCTTTATTTCCAAACTGTATCCTTCTTTTGAGGTTATATTTAACACTTCGTTGTTGCTATTTACTTCTCCCTCCTAAGCACAAGCATTATCTCATCTGGATTTACACCAGGCATGCTTTGTTACTGTATTTACTGTGGCTAAATGTTGTGTTAGCAGCATTTATGTGTGAATGCAGCTTTGAGTAACAGAAGTACTTTTGTTCCATGAGGCACCTTGTCCTGCTTTCCTCCTCCATCCAGGCAAGTAGAGTCTTCCAGCCCATGTACAGGTCTGTCCGTGTAAATGCATCTGTAGCCAGGCTCTGTAGCTGCAGCGTTGTAACCCTGTCACCTGGCAGACACAGCCAAGCCAGCAGGAGCGGAGGAGAACATTGTCACAACTATCCACCTCCTCTCTTCTCTCTGTTTATCCTACTGTGTGTTTTTATAAAGTCATTCAGGTACCTCATTCTGTATAAATAAATAATTATTAAATGTGATTACAACACTCTTTTCAACCATTTTGTGACTTTTACTAAGTAAATTCCCTCCTGGAAACCCTTGTTTTTATTCCACACATTTTTTTCTGAAGGTGCAATATTCTGAACTTACTTTATTTTATTCATCTCCAAGTTTTTGTTTCTCTTAAAGAGTATCACACAAAAAAACCAGAAAACACAACCTCATCCTAAAGGCTGGCAGTATTTAAAGTCATGGCAGCATGAGATGTATTAGAATTCCCCAATCTATTTCTGACTGACACTCTTGTTTTAAATGACATCAGTTTAATTGATTAGCCTTTGTTTGCAAACTAAAATAATTGTATTTACAAAACTTAAAGACTGTACATATATGAAATAGCTGGCATTCATTAGCAAAAATTCTTTTCACTAATGAAAATGATGTCTGTTGACATATAAGTTGCAGTGGAAAATAATGCTTGTCTCCTGCTAGGGAAATGCGTATATGACCATGCTAATGTGTCTCATCAATCTACAGATCTGTTCCTATTAAAGGGATAATAAATAGGATGTAAAAGGTCTGTTACTCAGAACTTCTGTATCATGTATCCAGGCCCTCTGGAAAATACAAGGAAAGTTGTCAGTCAGGCCTCCTGGAAGTGAATGTATTCTTTTTCATGGTCCAGATAATACTGTAACAGGAAATTACTTCCATATGTGGCACACACATGTTAGGAAAAAGCAGGACATTTTTTGTATCTATTAATAGAGAGATGTCATCTACTGGACAGTGCAATTTACTGAAGAGCTCCCAAGATTAGTTAGGAAATGTTAGCTGTTGTTACAATTACGACCTTTTGCAAAATTGCTTTTAATGCTTTCCCACAAAATTTAGCCTTCTGACAGAAAGTGGGTTGATATACAAAAGATAAGGAAACAGCAGTTCATATGGTTTTTTTGTTATGACTTGCATCCACTAAATAAAGATAATAGTGCCTGCATTTTTCTGTCTTCTGTCATTATTGTCCCTTGATCACAATGTAATACAGAAGATGATGATAAATAGCTATCTTTAGAGGCAAAAATGTGGAGCCTTGAGAGGGTCTGTGGACTGCGACAGGTATTTTTTTCTTTGCCATCCAACATTTATGGTTTTATTATCAATTTTAAAAAGATTCCCAACAAAAAAAATTACAAGAAACTAAAACTTGAAGCCACTGTGATTAGCTGTGTTCAGCTTTGGGAAAGGGTTCCAGGGACTAAAATTCAGGTTTTTACAGACTATGTATTTAAGTCCCAAAATCTACTCTTTTCTACCTAAGCACATATTTTGCCTACTGCTCTGTTCATTGGGGTATTAGTAATACACAGTATAGTACCATCTATTTACTGAAGAAAAGAATAACATTATCCTCACCGTGTTGTTGCTTTTAGCTCTGGATTTTACATTTTATCTGTTGTAAGGAGTGCTCTTGCAATTTGTCGGGAACTGCTTCTTGTGAATCAAGAAAGGTTTTGTGTGTGTGGACTCAGCTGGATGCTGTCAGTCTCCCTTGTCAGATGGAGACAGTGCAGGATCATCGAGCTTCAGTCCCTCAGATGCAGGTGGGAGGACACTGAAACGGTAGCTGGGTATAAGCATGGTCAAACTAGAGTTGGTGTCTGCAGAGACTAAGAGGAGTGGCCAAATCACGTCCTTAAAGAAAGGACAGAGGAGTCTCATCTTGAGCTGCAGTTGTTGCAGTTCAACTCTGTAACCATGTTACTTCATTGTGGCAATAACAGCAGCAGAGCAGTTCTCCTAGACTTAGGTTCTCCTAGACTTAGGACTCCTAAGACTAGGTTCTTACTGAGCAGCCCAAGCAAAACCCACATTAATGGATGCTGGTAACCCTGCATAGTGTGTGCTCAGCCCCATTCTGCATGGTCCTCATCTCCGTCTCTTGCAGCTAAAGGAGAGATTGTGTTGCCAGTGGACTCAAAGAGTGGTGACAGGATGGGGTACGGAGCCAAGGGCAGTTACTCTGCCTCCTCTATGTTCAGTTTTGCCTACAGTGATGAAAAAGCTTGAATTGTCCTGATTTACAACAATGAGGTAGCCACATCCTCCATGAAGTCAGTCTTCTCCAAAAGCTCTGCTGGGGACAGTGGTTTGAATGTGGAAATCCCCCAGAAAGGAAGACAAAGAAATGACAGTCTAATGCAGAGTCTTAAAAACCGAACTGCTGGCAAGCTCCAGTGCATGGGTGGAGGGGCAGCTAAAATGTTTTATCTAGACCGTCTTTTGACAGTTGCCCTCAGCACAGCATGTTTGGTCACTAGGGACAGCACACCTCCAAATGCAGTACTCGAGTCAGTGGAGGTACAGCAGGATGTCAGCTACTCCCTGTGTGAACTAGCTCAGCCAAGAGGCCACCTGCGAGCAGCTGTGTAAGTAGGTGGATGGGCTGCGGAGGGTGCCGTGCTCAGGGCCACGATTGCAGAACCCTATGTTGACTTATCCAGGGAAGGTCTTAGGCAGGAAGTGTAGGAAAGGCAGAAAAACAGAGATAATATTTTTATTATAATAGAGACTCTTTGTGGAGCCAGCCAGGAAAGAGGAAAGTATGCTGCATGGAAGGCAGATCCCATGATATGGAGGAGAAACTTTTGGCAGTATTAAGGATGGGTTTGGACTGGATTTCTTGTCTCCCAAGAGTCCTATGATCTCACCTGAAAAAATGCCCAAAATTAATCTAAAAACCATCTACTACAAGGAAGCACATGCACATAATGGCTCAACCTCACATGTTCTTGAAGAATGAATCCCAAAAGCAGAGTCTCCAGAGGCTGATGGGAGGACATGTATACTGTCAGCCCTTGCCTGGAAGTCTGGCCTGGGGGACATACAGAAAAAATAAGTACAGGAAATATTGTAGAGCAGGCAGGAGAAGCCAGACTGCAGTTCCATAGCCTGCAGGGATCAGGGGAATATTGACCGTATGCAGACCTAATGTGACTGTGTCTAATACAGTCTGAACAGTCTGCAGCTGAAAGGACCTTATCAGGACTGCCTGACAGGATTTGTTACAGGCTGGGATATGCGCTAATGCCGTCTTGCACCAGGGACGTTATTCAGATGACAAATGATGCTGTTAAAATGACAATCTGTAACAGTGTTATAAAAAGGTCTTTAGAGTTGTATATTTGTGTGCAACTTGTAAAAACTGACAGAAAAAAGTGCATTATAAAATTCTGCATGCTTGTGGGGTGGAAACAATGTCAAATGTGAACATGAACAGGAGAAAAATGAAGGAAATGGACCAGTAGGAGAGCACAGAATAGGGAAAGGTGCTGTGTAGAAACTTAGAGAGAGTGGAACGGTTCCAAACTCTAATTTGGAAGCAATCACCCAGATTCTATGTTTTTCTAAATCTAATAAAAAAAATCTGAAACAGTGGACCCTTAAAATCCTGGGGCAGAAGTGTTCAGAGGCTTCTTTGTAATCTATGCTAACTCATACTAGTTCGTATTTCTGGGGAATACAATTTGTCATAGAACATCTCGTATTAATATGTCTTGTTCTAAAAAACCAAGCTGAAAACTAGATGCAGTGAAATTAAAATTATATTAATGTGTAAGGATTGACTGAAATTTAGCGTGTAAACTCATTAGATTTAAGACATTTTAGATAAAAGTGATACGTGAGATAGTTACATATTTGTATATCTTCTCTCAGAATATAAACCCCCTGGTATATTAATGGCATTTTAAGGTAGTACATTTAAAATAAATTAAAAAATAATAACAGAATTGAAATTTACTATGTAGAATGGATTTGCACAAGGCAGAATAGTCTAGAATTAGTGAGGATTCAAGATAGTATAAACTAAGAATACAAAAAAGCTTTCTAAATGAGATTTAGAAATTAAAGAAGAAATTCAATTTTTGCACTTTTCTATAATCTTTTGTTCTGAATCTGCAGCTGAGTGCTACTGCAAATAGAATAGTAATCACAGCTCCTACTCTTATCACCTTTTCTGATGTGGTAAGTAGGTTCCTATGTTATGTGTTCTTCCTCCAAAACCCCTTTATGACTGAAAATCTTTGAATCAAATTATTTGAACATCAGCCACAACTACAAAGCTCTTCAGAATTTTAAGGAGCTTCCTTTAAAAATGTATTCATCTGGTAGTGCTGTCTATCTTGAGTGGTTCTTTCAGTGGCTTGAGGACAGGACAGAAGTTTTGCCTGTACTTGCTGCTTCATTGCAGCTCTCCACAGCCTGTGTTACCTTCTTTCAATGACTAAACCTAGCTTAGTCTTTTTCTTAAAGATACATAATTTTCTTAAGACCTAGTCTATCTGCTTTTGTGAGAGTTTTCATCTTCATGTTTTACAGTCACAGGAAATGGTTTTATTAAGGTATCCATACCAAACCCAGTTCCTAGTGTGGGTGCCATAAAGAAGACATGGGAAGATGCAGCTCTGTAGGAGAATAGTAAAGATCTCCCTAAGATTACATAGGTAGGAAACCTGTAGGGTTGTTTTGTTGGGGTTTGGTTTTTTTTTAATGCCAGTCTATTGCTGTATTTAAAATAAATTAAGCTGTTTTTTTTTTAATTACGGGCAAGAATAATCAGCTTACCAGACCCACCCTGGAGTTTTAAAAGAGCTCAGATATTAAAATAGTGAACTAAGAATTGTGTGTAACATGCCACTTGTAGCAGTTACTCTGTCTGAGGAGGTTAAGGAAGAAAATGTGATAGCACACTTTAGAAGTCCTTGAGTGCTCTGGCAACTTACAGACTCTGTCTTCATTACCAGCATTACCAGCAAAATCTTCATAAATTATAATAATGGATAGAACTAATACCCAACACCAAAACCGTTTTGTAGAGGGAAGCCACTCCTGCTCATGTACTGAGCTTCTTAGAAAGAGTCAACATCATGTGAATGATGGTGGTCTAGTGAGTCAAGCGTACTCATATTTAAAAAAAAAAAGTGTTCACAAAATCTTTCACAACGGTTTGTGAAAAGGCAAAATTTCTGCAGTAGAAAATAAAAATGGATCCTTCTAAGGATAATGGTCAAAATATGAGTAAGTTTTCATGGTACTGGGAGATTTCCACTGGAGTCTCACAAGAGTATGTGCTGGTTAACTGTCCAGTTATTCATAAGGAGATTCAAAAGAGCGGAGGAACAAGGATATGAAGAAATTTTCCGATAATCAAAAATCGTTCAGGATGGCCAGAACTAGGGCTAGTTGCCAGAGGACTTTATGATCCTTAGCAGTGGGTAAAAAGATTACTCGTGAGTCTTAATATGGGTAATGTACAAGGGTGGGGGAAAACCTCAATTATGTTTGCCAAACAATCAATTGTAAGTGAGCATACTTTGAAGGAAAGACATCTTGGACTCCTTGGGCAGGCCTCTGAAAACATCAGCTCACATATTACTAGCCAAAGCCAAGAAAAGAATGAGGAAAGCAGCGGAGAATAAAATAAACAGAGTCATTATACCACTAAATAAATACAGGATATGCTCACATCTTGAACATTACTTGCAGACATGGTTACCTCATTTCAGAAAGTAGATATTAGGATATAAAGTACAGAAGTAAAGAGTATGAAGCATGGTGAGGAGTATGGAACACAGGGAGTTAATAGATTAGGAGAGATACCTCTGGTGTGGAAAAAGACCAGAGGTGAGTTGAGAGGAAGAAGCATAATAAAATCATGGAGAAGGCGCGTAAGGAATCATTATGCACTTTGTAACACAGGAACTCTGAAAGCAAAACAAAGGAAGCAGTCTTTCACACAATGCATAGTTAAGTTGTTGGATTCATCACCTCACGATCCTGAGGCCAAAAATATGATTGTTTTCAAAATGAAATTTAAGATTCATATTGCCAATAAACATAATGACCCAAATACGCCTTCTGTCTCAGAAGGTCCCTTACTAGATTGCCAAAATCTTTTCTAGAGAAAGGATCACTCTGTTTGTCTTTTTTATACTCTAAGCAACTGCTGTTGACTATTGCCAGCATTACTTTTGGCACCAGTGTAGCCCCTCTGCTCATGAATTCTCTCGTTGTTAATTGAAGTTGAATATCTTTTGAGTTTTGAAACTTTTAATCAAGGATTTGAAAACTGCAGTTCACAGAGGCCAAGGTTTCATATACTTAATGGTAAAGTTTGAAGGATTCTGCTTATCAGAAAAGGTATGAAAAGACCCCTGTGAGAAATCTAGTCCCTTGAAGCTATTGCAAAGTAAAGACATGAACCTCTGTTTTAAAATGCTGATTTTTATTTATTTGTTAAAGCATATTTTAAATATCTGTATATAGACTTGGAAATGTTTCCATTCAATGTTTATTAATAGTTAAGGCTTGTTGTAGCCATGTCAGATAAATTCTGTTGTTTCACTACGTATTTGTGAGGGTCTTCAAACGACAAAGCTACTGAATTCTGCTAGGATTTTTTGCATCCCACAATTTCAAAAAGTTTTCATGCTCAGATGGGTTTGTGTAATGATACCTATTTGAGCTGGGGATCTGCAGAGAACAGGAACTCTCATGAGACTGCTGGTATTTCCTGTTTCTCATCAGAGCAGAAATACAGTAGCAGAGGAAGAGCTCTTCTCTTAGCACTGTGTTTGAGCTTCTGCCTGAATCTAGGAAGTGCCACAGTGCATAAAAACTGAAAGAAAACAAACATGCAAATTTAGTGTAACCTTTTCAAACCCTAGAAAACATTCCGATTTGGCTTTTGTTTGGACAGCAGTGGTTCACCCCTCCCTAGTCTTTTGCTCAAAATTAAGAACTAGTGTGCCTGAAATTTATGTTTCTAAAGTTAACTACATGCTTTCTGTACATGTATTGCCTATGAATCCCTGACAGAAGTATTTTATATTGTAAAGACAGAGGTATTGTAGAGTGGCACTCAACAAACTGAACACAGTGTAAAACTTCCTTCTATGATTAAGAATATTTGCCTAAAGATGTCACCTAATAAGGTATGCATTGAATTAAAATAAGGCTTAATTAATTTTCTTAATAGCTATCGAGCCATGTTTTTATAAAATGTGCAGTTATGGATATAAATTGATATATGTATAGATTTTAAACCCAGAAGGTCAAGCATCAATTTCAGGCAGTTTGAGAGTAGACAAGTTTGAACAAGCACAGAAAGTTTCTATTGACATAAAGGATTACAGTATCACAGAATGACTAAATTACATTTGAGTCCTTCCAGAAATACACATTTTACATTGCAATGATTTTTAAAATTCACATTAAAATAATTGTAAAATTTTGGGGCCTTTTATAATTGTTTATTTTAATGCTATGTTTGTGTGTATAGATTATATATTTATAACAAAATGCAATAAAATGTAACTTCTTCTAGACAAAATAATGCTGAGGAGTAGGTTGTTTTGTCTTTTTGTATTTAAAATGTATTCCAGCTGCATCAGGCTTCAGTTGTTATTTTCACCTTGCCGACCATGTGATTTTGCTGTGGTGAAAATGTGCGTAAGTGAGGTTTTTCTTGTGGATTTCCTGCAGATACTGCGGAGTTACAGATTGTGCAAAGGTAGTAAGACAGTTTATTATTCCGGATGTTAAGAGATGTAGAAGGTTGCTAAATTTTTTAAAAAAATATTCTTCTTTTGGTATATTAGAGGAAAACCTACTGTGAGAGCCCAAAATACGGTACCTAATTATTCTATCTGTGGTGTGTTGCTATGCTTTAAAGCCATTTCCTGTGGATAAATGAGTAACAGAAGCAAATTTGTACTGCTGCTGCTAAGTTGAGACATTTTAGAAACTCTACTCAAGATATTTTCTTAAAGACAATATAAATCATGTATATGTCATCAGATTCGCAATTTTCTTTTTTCACTAGTTTTACAAGATAGGAAAAAAACATTTTCCTCTTACAATTAGTACTGGAAAGGCTTTTAAACTGGGGTGAAACATATTGTTCTTAATCAAAATTCAAATAGCAAAAGTTTGTTTACTGTGCAGTTACTTTTATTGCCTCAATGATAGAACTTCTTTGGCTGGAAGAAGGTAGTTCAATGCAGTAATTACAGGAAATGACTAGTGACTCTAGAGGAGATGAAGGTTCTTCACCATCTGGAGGTGGGCCCTCCCATGCTTTAAGCAGCTTCTCTGGTGAACACAGAATCTGCACTGACCAAAGTTAGATCTGTCTGTTACTTTATCGTTTTTCAGTCCATTTCTCTTGGTGAATTCAGAACACTGAATTGACGTCATGTCTCCCTCTGCGGTGTTTCTGGCAATGGAGTGCACCAAAACAAAATTCAAAACCTGCAATACTTTAAGAATGTGATTGCCTAAAATCAACAGGCTGCTGCCTGAAACTAGCGAAGTGGTAGGAATGCTGGAAAAGGAACTGCTGAGAGTAGACAGCTTTCTGAATGTTTCCCCTTTCTGGAGCCCAGCCATAATCTGCTCTGGGATTCCAGAAGCATCTCCTTATTCTGTGGAGGTGCAATTCTCAGAGCACAACTCTAAACTCTTGCTTTAAAAAACACCTAGGCAGGACTTGGCTATTGTTTAAGATATATCCAGAAGCACAGCTGGTGATTCCCATCTTTTGTGGTATAGGTTACTGCTTAGAGCATTTTTATAGGAAGAACAAGGCTTTGGTCAGAATTTTTGCTCTGCTTAAAGGCTTTTATATCAATTACTTTCACCACCTGTAATAAAATTCAATTCCAAGACTAAAGAAGAGTAAAGGAGAATATTTTTCATTGCATTTATTGAAAGTGTGCAGGAGAAGTTTCGAGAAAAAATCTATGAGGAATCAGGAATCTTTTGTGGTTTACTACTTGTGTTTCTCTAAGAGCGAAAACTCATGGTCTCTAAGGTCTGTTCTGAGTATCACTCTTGTGTTTCATATAGAAGAATTATTTAGCAAAATACAGGAGTGGTCTCAGGTGGTAGTTAGTGTGGTCCTGAATAGAAGGCAATATGTAAGTCTACTGACCTTTAGGATATAATGTGGAGAGAGAGTACAGGCAGAAGCTCCTCTGCAGGTCCCCTCTCTGAGCAGAATGCAACTTTGCTACCACATTTGTAGAGACCCCAGTGCTGCAGGAGAGTTTCACGAATGGTTTGAGAATACCAATCAGACTGGTCACCTCACATATTTTAGGAGAAATATATATCTTCTGGATCTTGAAACTGATCTAGGCATCAAATGATCCAGCTCATTGTGACGTGGAAAATTCTCATCATCCTTAGAAGAATGCAGAGGGCTCTAAGGGAAAGAATAAAGAGTGGAGGGTGTCTGCATTTGAGAATTTGATTTAAATACATAATCACCATCTAAATCCTGGGTGTATGCTAGGGACCTAAGTTATCTGTTGTATCTGCCCCACAAAACCATTTTTACTTGCTGGTTTGCATTCTTTTTTCTTCAGTCTGTTCTGATACATCCCTCTTCCTTCCATTTATGATAGATTACTGCAAGGACTTAGGAAAATCCTTAGATCTGCACACGTGCGCACATGTTAAGTCACTGTATGTTCCTGCAGAACTTCTTTACATGGATTGTATGGATTTTACTTCATCAGTTCAAATTTATTAGATAGAATATCTGTGCTGTAGTTTAAATTGCTTTATCAACCTATCATGAATGTACTGCTGGACAGTACTTCCATTCTTAGTGATTTTAAAATGGCTTCATTTATTGCAATGGTACAGGAATGTGAGGCTTTTAGAGGGCGAAATTCCCAGCAGGTTGGAGCCGTACAAAATCATAACCAGATACCTAATCAAACTAATGTTTAGACTTCTCTATAAGTTTTCTCATGTGAATCCAGGTGCTCAAAACCAGATAGTATGTTGCTGCTTGCCTGGTAATCCTTTGTAGGTTTTTAGCTCTAAACTCAGTGGTACTGCCTTTGCTGTCTTCTTCAAAGTGCACAATATAAACCCTCTTATCGAAGTGTATCAGTTGTGGCACAGAGAGAAGATGCAACAGGTAGGCAATATGCAAGGACAACTTGTATTAATCACAACACGAGTCATGATTTCTTTTTACTAAACTCTTAGATTGCCATCCCTTTATTCAAAGTTTGTCAATGAAAATGAAACTTGCAAATATCAGCCTTCACAGAAAATTCTCTTTGCCCTCCGTTAAGCATGATTCTTACTGTTCTTAATTACTCTCAAGACATCACTACATGAAATTTTCAGCAGGGTTAAAGATTTCATATCTGGCAACTGTCCAGCAACACAAAGGACTTTTAACATTTATGAATTACAAAAATTTTTATTAAAAAATGCCCCAAAACAACAATCCCACTCTCCAATATTTTTAAAACACCTCTAAGAGTTATGCAGACATGAGCCTTGGAAGAGATTTTTAGTCAGTGCAGAATGTGGCAGGAGGTTAGGTAGTTTGTTTTGCTGTGTCAGCAGAGCACTGCTTACTCAGTACAGTCCAAAAAAGGGGTCTGCTTTTTAAATGGAAGTATAGTTCCCTGTGCTCCATGTTCCCACCAGTCCCATGGTGAATGTTTGTAAATCAGTGACTTCCTGTAGTGGGAGAGAAATGAGAATCCTTTGTGGTGAAAAAATACACCATAACCTATGGGAAAATTAAAACTTCCTAGTTCCTTTTATCCTTTCTGATCATGTTTTCTGTTCCTGGCTAGAACTGTGAGTGCAAATAGGTAAAAAAAAAAACCCAAACAAAAAAACCCAACTTCTTCTGTTGCTTGAGATTTGTAAAACACTGTCCATGTTAAATTTAAGGTGAAAATTTTTACAAGATCTTACTTTGCCCTAAAGTCTTCTTACCACTGAAAAAAAAATTCTAGTCCAGACAGAATGTGTATTTGACCATTATATACACTGGGATATGTGTATAGATAGCTTTTTCCTTCATTTCTAGTGTTCCTTGCCATGGGTTTTATAAGAAAAAGATCTTGATCCCCTGAAATGATCCCTCCCTGCTCTTCCATCTGAATGCTGGGCTGGCACTGCTGTCTAGACTGCATCAGCTATGCCTAAAATCTATGTGGTGTGCAAGGGTTCTGTGTTTGCATCCTGACAGCTCTTCACCCCTCCGTGTACCCATCCAGAGAGAGAGAGAGAGAGAGGCCTTCATGGGAGAGAGTGCCAGGTAAGTACTAAGCTTAGGACATGGGCAGAGTGAAGTCAAATAAGATTCCAGGAGTAAAATACTGCATTGTTGAAGGCAGAAGGAAGGACACATGAGATGAGATGAGATGAGTTGAGATGAGATAAGATGAGATAATGCTCCAAGTGGAGGTAGAGGTGTTCGCGCATTTATGTGTGTATGTTGAGAGAGGATAAGGGAAAAAGACCAAAGCAGAGAGAGAAGCAAGAATATCAAGCAGGTAAAAAGCACAAGATAAGTGATGTCTTTAGTATTCTTAGAAGAGTTTTCTCCCTGATCATCAGTTTGCAGCATAAGCAAAATCTTGGTACTATCAGCAAGCTGTACCCACACCCAGCTCTTCCACCTCTGGAGATTGGATTGAATAGAAGGATTTCCTGGAATGAAATGTGGAGAAATGTTGACCAAAACATTAATAAATGAGTGCCATGTAGTTATCAAACATACATCAGTTGTCAAAATCATCATGAGCCCTGTAAACCAATTAAAATGGTTAGTGCCCATTTACATTCTTTTTATGGTAAGAGAGGAGACAGTAATACAATAAAAGGAAGATGTAAGATCTAGAGTAAGGTCTAGAGTTCAAGCAAAATACTTGAGTGTAGTCTGTTAGCCTCAGCTTATCTGCAGTAGTCCTAAAGATATTTCTAAATCAACAAATCCGCCCTCAATGAGATAAAAAACAAGAGAGAGAAACGGGGGAGGTCTCATGGAGCAAAGATATGGGAAATCTGGTCTTTTTCCTCTCTCTCCTATTAGCTTTTGGTGGACAATAATGATGGAGAAGTAAAAAGATTTTCCCACATTCCCACTTTCCCTGCTTATTTCTCGTCACATCTACTTGGCATCTTGTCTGCAGTTCATGCTGATGTAAACCACATCCACAATGCTGTCACAGTGGTCAGCAGGCATGTGCTGCACTGACCCTGCTCAGCTGCAGGAATGGGTGCAATGCCACAAGCAGCCTTGCTTAGGGCTGCCCAGGGGTTCTGTTTACCTCCCACAACAGGGGCCTCGTAGGGGGAAGCCTACAACAATGTGGCTGACATCTCTGTGATATCCAGAGAGGCAGTGGGGCATGGCATGGCACAGCACGCCTGCCCCATCCACACCTAGAATTGTGAGCCAAGATCCTCATGAAGGGATGGCATAAACCTGATTTCCCCATTTTGAATGTGATCCCTGAAATAACACCAAGTTTTCTCAGCTGTTCATGCTAAAAAAATGTGCAAGGCAGGCCTGTAAATGATCATGGACACAGACCTTTACTTGTGGCGCAGTGTAGATGTAGCCATATGCACTAGCAGAACAGGGGTAAGTATGCAGAATGACTTTCTTTCTACTAAATAATAATATGCTGCATAATAGTGTTTCCTTCCGTACACACATTTCTAATATTTTCTTTTAAGGGAGTAATGTAATGATCTATATTTTCCACATTGTAATATTGCTTTTTAGATATTAATTTTAAAATAATTTTAAACTTTTAACTTTCCAGGAAAGAGTTACTTCATTATTACAGAGTTACTAGCTGTTACTGCACATCTTGGCCTGTTTCCACAAAAATAGGAAAATAACTTTACCAGATGCTGAGGAGTCTTTTGCACAGTGGGAGCAAGTCTGTCTGAAATAATGAAACAACATGAAGAATGATGCCATCAAAAAGTGTTTCCTTAGGAAAACACTGAGAGTCTTCCTTAGGGTTCAAAATGTAAATGCACATTTTTCCACTTCAGTGCTATGAAAGGAATCCTCTATTCAAACAAGGTGACTATAGTGTTTAAAGGTACAGCTACCAAGTAGTTAAATACGAACTAAATTATTTTTGCTACTGCTGACTATGAAGTGGAAGATTACACCTTCTTTCTCTGCCTTCTTCTCTTTATGTCCTCAGTTTTTCAGAGCAAAATCAGCTTCCTATAATTTCTTTCTGGGAAAGGTCAAATGGCAACAACAGTATCACTGTTGATACTGAAAGATTTTCAAAACATGTAAAAAGGAATATTGGATTTAGAGGATTAAATCTTCAATTGTCAGTCAGTGGTATTTTATAACCCCATTTAAATCAATGGATATAATAGTTACTTAATATGACAAAATTTGACACACTTTGTGCAATTACTTGTTTATTCTGGCTATGTAATTTTTGATAATAAATCTAAATAAAAAGTGGCACATTGGGCCTTTTAAATATTGCCTCTGCAAAGGAGATTTTTGTTTTTAATCCCCTCCTACCACCATTTTGAAACAGCTTTTGTTCCCACATTTCCTTGCTCTCATACCAAAACTCAGTCTGGATTTTAATGCTTATGTCAAAAAATCTTTCATATTAGCCTGTAAGTTGATGTTTAAAAAATCAAGAACCGATTCACAGAGTTCCACAGAATTTTATGACAGTCTGAATGGAACCATATAAGTAAATGTCAAAATCGTGTTTTGAAAGATTGAAGGACTGCTAACAGAAGTAGTAATAGTGAGCAAAGCACTGTAGGTTTCCTACAATGGGATAATTAGGAAAAAAGAGGAGCAGAAAGACAATCATGCTGAATTTACATTGCACGTGTTCGTGACTTCTCTGGGTTACCTGAGGCGGTATCTGAACATCTCTTCTAGAGTTGCCAGTCTCTAGGCAGAGTGACATTACTATTCCGAGACTGTCCTAAGCACATGTGTGAGTGGTATGTTAGTATGTCGAGCCCAGCTTCTTGAGATAATTGAAGTCAGCTTGGAAAAAAAACTGTCAGTGGAAAAGGAAGTTATTCTAAAACACATATTAAGTGCCACTGCTATTTAATACACACATAATTAGAAATACTATAAATAGACACGTTAGTCTTCTGGTTGCTTCAGCTGTAGCAGAAGCATTTACAGTGAAAGATTGTGTAAGTCCCTTCTTGCCCAGACATATGATGAAGGAAAAGGTTGGACATGACCTATTCATTAGCATGCTGACATTTGTATCACGAGGTTAGAGTAATGTGAGATAGATGATAACTTATGTAATGAACTTTTGAAAACCCTTTTAGAAGTGATTCCAAGAGGTTGGCTTATTTATTATGGAGAATCTGAGGCTGGGCCCATTGGGGAATTTGAGCAGGGATCCAGAATATGTTCCCCAGTGCTCTTGCAGAAAAGAACCTCAGGAAGAGCGTTGGAAGATGAGAGCAGGATATCTTTGGAAGATTAACTACTGAATGTGGAAAAAGAGTCTCGAGGAGTATCAGTTCTTCCCTCCTCTGAAAAGTATTTCCCATAACCACCAAGATTAATCATGAGCTGTGGTTCCTCTGTGTTCCATCAACTGAAGTCTTGGAGATTTAGTTGTAGGCTGCATTATTAGAAAATAGATTACTTTGATTGATTGACATATTCCTAGTAAAAATAGAATAAAAAGTATAACCAGTAAAATTTTGGAGGTAGCATGAAACGGAACCCCCTTCTGTTTCACTGTAAAAGTTTTGTGGGATTTTTCTTTTTTTATCTTGTATTAACCCATTTTCCTTTCAATTTTTTAATCCATGGTTTATACTGTGCATAACAGAATGTATTTCTGAACTACTTTTAGCCATCTCAGTGTAGTCATATACAAAGTCATAAGTACATTAACATCTTCAAACCTGTTTGTTAGAAACTATTTGTTAAACCAAGTTGTTAACAATGTAGTTGTTAAAATACACTACATTGTTTCCTTTCTTTTAATGATCAACAGTTAAATATAGCACAGTTACAACATCAAACATCTGAATAATAAACTGAGATCTAAATTAGTAAACTAAATTGTACAAAACCAGGGAAACATCTGTCTCCCATTGTATAAAGCATACTTTGAAAAAAAAGAGACATCAAATCCTAAAGTTGTAGTTTGGAATACAGTGTGTTATTTTTTTACAGGATAGATCAGTTAATAAAAACAATATGCATATTTTTCTGAGTCACTCTTTTTTGCTTCAATTAAATCTGATTTTTAAAGTAATTTTAAATCTGAAAATACTGATCCTGTAATTATACTTAGGACTTGTTTACCTTTGAATTGCAAGATTTCCTGCAACAACAAAAATAGTGTTCTTGCAAAACATTTTTGGTTTTGAGAAACAGGTCCAAACTTTTCCAGCACCTATAGGTCTCAAGTTAAATAATACCACACCTGGAAAATAGTATGAAATGATTCAAGGGATGTATTAATAGGGAAAGAAGGTAAAGAAAATCAACAATGAACATGTACCAGGTTTATTTTTTTCTCCTTCTCATTCCCTAACTGATAAAAATTTGCATTTTTAACTGTTCTCACATGGTTTTAAATTCTTTAAAATCCTACTGTGCTTGTCCTTGAAAACCACCCTTTTCTTGAGCTTCTCTGAACATTTCTCAAACTTATGGGTATTGAATAGGCAAATCGGTGTCTTAAGGCAAGATTAAGCTCATCTTTACAATAAGATTTATCTTATTCACTTTATAATATGATTTAAACTCTAATTAGCATGGAGTAGAAAAGGGTGTAGAGTAAAGTAATTTCTCTGTAATGGTAAGTCAAATTCTACGACAAGGACTAGTACTCGATCTTACATCTCCAAAACACGGGTTTCTAACCACCCAGGTAAATGTCACACTTTTCCTTTCAAAAGGACTCTCATGTATTCTGAAGTTAGTCACATGAAAAAATCCACCAGTTGTGTGCCACTAAAGTTATTTCCAAAAAAAAACCCACCTTAAATTAACAGAATCAGAATTTGAACTTAAAGGTGGAGGAGTCCTGAGGAGAAAAGTTCTGTTTAATTGTTACATATTTTCTTTACATATAATGAGCATGTAATTGTTCAAGAAATGAAGCTTTGTGGAAAGTTTGAAAGGTTAATAACTGAGTTTCAGCATTTCAGAAGAAGTCAGGGAAAGAGAAAAGAACAGAGTCTTAATCTCTGAAACAATAAACCTTTGTATTACCCAGGAAGTCTCAGTGCCTTCTTGCTAATTGCTTTTAACATCTATACCCATGCTAATATAAAACCAAGCTGAACATAATCTCTTTCCTAAAAGTACTTGAAGTTATACATTATAAAATAACTTTTTATGTGGAAAGAATTAACAAGCATAGGGGGTTTTAAATGTGGTGTTTCTTCCAAACACTCATCAGAGTAACATTTAAGCAGCAAACCAGTATTTTAATGAGTAGTCTCTCTGGAAATGTGTAAATAAGTTTGGCCTTGCTTTTTCAGTTTGTTATTTTATTTAAATGGTTTTACAAATAAATGTTTGGATTGTATCTATTGTATTAACCTCAACTTTTTGTAATTAATAGTCTTTGTTAGGAATAATACCATGTCTGAGCTTAGCATGTTAATTTGTTAATACAGACCGAGTTTTAACCCAGAATTTCATTTTTAGGATCTCTAACAAAAGAGATCAAATCTGTGATACATGTTGCCATTGGGCTTTGTACATCGAGAGTGAAAAAGAAAGTGCCTTGTTATTTAAATATTTACATTAGCTGCAGTGCACAGTAGCATCTCTTAGCACTATGACAGTGTGATGGAAGGTAGATCTGATATGTGTTAACTGTAGGAGCCATATCTCACTCTTCCCTATGTTACGTCATTTTCCATAAATATAATAAAAGCCACTGTCACATGAGCACCACGTGGGTACCCAGAGATGAAATGGACTTTATTATGTGCACCCATGGTGTTGTTTTCAACTGAGAAGTCACCTTGGACTTTCTCTGCTTTTCAAGTAACCCAGGTGCAAATAGTAATCAATAATTTAGTTTATAGCTTTTATTGTTGTTTTTTGTAGTCTCTTTGTGAGGAGGAAGTTGCCATCCATTGTTTTAGGCATAGGCTTTTCCCCGTTTTGTCATGACCCTCCCTTTTACTGGAACAAGATTTATATTTCATCTGAAGATGAAGCAGAAATTTTTTTGATATGTGACATATAATGAGTGATGGTTGGCTTGCAGAAAATGTAAATGCAGCAGAAGCTGCATACAAGGACAGCATGACTTCATCCCCTCCATAGTATAAAACAGTTTACCGTAACTTAATGATAGTTTCATTTAACAATTATGCTTTCAGTTTAAAGGCAAAGTTTTCTTGCCCCTGTTAGCACTAACTTCTATCATTTTTGATATAACTTTATTTCAAATACTTCTGCCCAAAAAAGTTTAAACAGCTTCTCTCAACTTCAGAGAACATCCTTTTCCCTAGTAGAAGTTAGTAATTATGATAAATGGATGTACTTACATGTACTCTCATTTAACAGAAGGGCTTTCTAAATTCACTGTCTTCACATCAGCAATTTACTTATCACTGTCATCTTCAGATTTATCTAACTGAGGTTTAATCTGTTCAATTGTAGGAATAGCTGCAAAACTTATTTCTGAATTTGTAGTGTGGGATTCAGAGATTCTTCTGCTAATAAAGAGAATTTTGCTTTGCAAATTAAGGGCAAATAATCTTGGGGACATAGGCTTCAAATAGATTATTCTAAAGATGAATGTGACTTTGACTTTTGTCAGCAGTTGAACTTCATCCATGCTGAATATCAAGAATAGCAGTAAGACAATTTAATTCTGAGGGCTTGTCAGATTTAAGAGTGTATCTCGACAGTAAAGTGGGGCACAGCACAGAGGTACTCCTACTTTCTCACAAAGGCCCGGATTCTGGAACACAGTTTACCACTACCAGATTGTTTCAGGACCTTAGCTCTGCCTGACTCTAGGTTACGTGGATGATTTAGATCAGGTTTACACTGGCATTGAAAGGGCTCATTGAAAGGGTAGAGATACACTTTTAATCCTTTTGCAATTGCTGTGTCACTGAGCAAACCTTATGTAACGTACAGATTCTGCTGTCTTGTCCCTTTTAACCTGGAAGGCATCTGACATGTCTCTTGAGGTTTCCTGGGATGTTGACCAAAATGATTAAATTCCCTTGCACTGAACAATCGTATTTAAATACTGAACTGTACGGCTGCGGCTACTGGCTGATAGGATAGTAGCAAACACTACTTCAAATAGTAGTTTAAATTAAAATAATTGTGGTAAGAGTCCCTGATCTTACATGAGAAACTTTAAGCATTAACAGTCATTATCTGTCTTCATAATTAGATACCTGATGCACTAGAGCAATAGTTTTTAGGTTACGCAATATTTCCTTCTAAAATACAGATTCCATTTATATTCCATGCGGTTTTCACTTCTACAGTTTGTGAGATTGACATTTTTTATACTTTTGATGGGGAAATATGCATCACCTGAAAGAAATCCTGAAGGTCAGCCAAGCAGTTAATCTGGTAGTATTGCTAAATCTTCCTTTGCTTTATATCACAGTGTATTGACCATCAAATGACCTCCCTGCTGGAGGAAAAATTGCTGAGTATTGTGTGTTATCATTGCTGTGAGGCAACAGGAAAAAAGGCAGGGTTAAAAGAAACATGCACGTGGCCAGTGGATCGTTACAAACCCTAACAGGTGCAGGGCTGTTACCAGTGGAATAATCTGTCCAGCAGCTGATGTGCTCCTATTTTAAGGTCACTCAGAGCTATTGACTTTTCAGCCAAGTCCTGTTGGTGTGGTGTTTCTCAGGGAAGTTGACTGAAAAATTTTATAGGCTAACAAGGGACTGAAGGGGATTATCATTTACAGGTGACTAAGGGCAATATGGTTGATCAGACCACATCTCAGTGTCTCAGTTAGTTAGAGAAGGTCCTGAGATCTTTTCAACAACTGTTTGCGTATTCGGTCTGTGAATGCTTTCTTTCTTATACTGCAGAAAGAAAAAAAATATTTATTTGTGTAAGACATAATTTTACTGATGTGAAAATTCCTACTTTGGAATTTACTTCTCCTTGTATGTGAGGATCTACTTGTTTTTCTTAAAACTGGAAAGAAAATACAGAAGCCTAAAATACAGTGAAGCATCTTGCCTTACCTGTTGCCTCTCTGTGTCAGCTTGCTCTTCTGATCTGCAGATAAGGCAAAGTTGTGGAAATGCTTTAATCTATAGAATAACTAAAGTGATTTTTAATATTGCATATGATTGCAGAAGAAATAAAAATATCAGTAGATCCTTAGCATACAATAATGGATTTTGACAGTCATCCAGAGGTGTAAGTACTGCTTTGATATATGCTTTATTTCTGTATCTGTTTTTCCAACAAACCAATAGCTACTAGACCAGCCTGGATAATTTTTTAGGAGGATTTTTGAGATATTTATTTGATAGTTCAGTTTGTAGCCAAAAAAGAGACAACCCATAACATCATTCATTGAAATAAAGTGACTTAAATATTTTCTTCTTTAGCCTATGAAATAATTGTTTCAACTTAAATGATACATCTTTAGAGCATATTATGTTCAGAATAATTTTTTTCTTGTAAATCTCTGGTATATACTTTGGCACGCAGTCTAAAAAACTCTGGAGTGATTGATAACCAGTTACTCTTTTTCAAGTACTATATCAGAGTCTCTCTAGGGGCACAGTGAGTATTGTATCAAATAGCTGCCACTCTTGAGACAGTAGGCCAAAATCATATCTTTCTTTCTTCTGTGGGCAACTGACACAGGGATCCCAATTCTACATCACACCTCTGAAAGGTAACACCACAATAACACACACTTGTGAATGAGGATACTCGCTGTTAGTTATGCAAAAACTACTACATCTGCTGCTGTACTTGAGCTTTCTTCTGGGATAATGCAGAAGACCTTTTAGTGCTTTTTGGACTCGTTGATCTTAGAGGTCTTTCCCAACTTTAAAGATTATAATACTGTCTTTGTAAGGTGCCGCATGCATGGTTTTATACTGAGGAATAGACCGTTAGAGCAAGGAAAATAAGAATAAAAACATATAAATGTGTGACTTGTTTTTAAAAAGCTACACTTTCTTGTAATGTGAATTTTTTAGACTCTCTATTCTGATACTTGATGGTAGTAGGAGGGGTATAACACTAGGTTTTTGTGTCATGTTTTCAGTATCTCCCTTAGCCTTTCTCACTTTTCTAACTAACTCATTAATCTTACTGGACATCTCAAACTTAAGCAATTCAATGTGAGAAGGTGCAGTGAAAACTGTCCATTCACTCTACTGCAAATTACTAGGAGTGCTGAGTGCCTTTAATATATTGAGATAATAATTTTTGTTAAAACCTTGTATAAAGTCATATGTAATGAGTGAATTACTAGTTTGAGATGGCTTTGTTGCTCTAGTATTAGTCATTCCTACCACTTTCATTTCATATGCACCACAAACTTTAAAAAAGCTGCATCTTTCAGTTAAGCAAGAGTCTGAAGGGAAAAAACAATTATTTATCTTCTTTAGCTTGCTATCTTGCATAATCTTGATTTTGTGAGATGTGTTTATCTGTATTATATCTGCATCTTAGTTAAAAGGACCCCAAAGCCCTGGTGAAAGAAAAGTGAATCCATGTTTTATCAGTATCATGGGATATTAATCCATGTTTTCTCCACCTTTAGAGGCTCATCCCCTCCTTTTCAAATCGCAGAAAGCTTTCAGACTCTACATTTTTAACTCATCCTTCTAAAGCAGCTGTTTCAATCAAAACACTGCTCTCTAACTTGTGTTTGTGTCTTGAGGGGCTCATAGGGAATACTTGACCTTGAAGGGTGTGTGAAGGAGTGAAGGGCCAGGATTTCTAAATAATTCTCTGTATCTTTGTCTTCAGAATGGAAAATTTCCATGTCTTAGGAGTCCCCTAGCCTTTCATATCTCCCTAGAGTTAACAACCCCATTAATGTGATAGTTCTTTAAACTATAAGTCTCCACTTAGTCTTCCACTAAACCTACTTCCTTGCATGTTTGCTGCTGAAATAGCCTTTCCCCCTTTTTCTTAGGGCATTTTTAGTACAACATCTCATGATTGTTTCCCTGGATCATTTATTATCTAGAAACTAAAGCAGGTAAATTAATTTAAACAACAAAACTGCTTGATGCTACTCTTCCCTACAGAGAGACTCCCACACCGAGTATTGCCTGTTTCCAAATCGATTTCAGACCTATTTCTGGGTTCTTCTCTCTGAGAGAATAAACAAATCTGCTTCTTTCAGCTCTATCACCAGCTGAAGGGAAATCCTGTGTGTGCTAGTGTTGTGAAGCAGGGTGTTGTAACACATTAGGATTAGTGAGTGCCAGGAAGAGCTAGAGGTAGCACAAGAAACATGAAAGATTAACCTGCCCCTCTGCAGTGGAAAACTCTGATGTTCTTTGCAAGGCCAGCTGGACACCATCTGATCATTTATAGGAGATGCAATCCCATAACTACATGGCCCTCTGAGACTCAGGGAATAGATGGAGATTTTGGAGGGTTTTAGCAGTGGGCTCAGTCTCACTGAATCATGATTGTTCTGATCAGGCATCACGGTCTTTGCTAACACCACGTATCACACTCCCAACATGTTGCCGATTACCAGTCATAGCTCAGTGGCATAGTAATTCAGTACTGACAAGTCCATCTGAATGGCCATCCCTCCTCCCTTTTGTTTCACGCTTATCCTTATTCAATATCCAAGACATGTGCACCACGTTCCAGGGTCACGTCACACCATGCATCCCCACTTGGACAGCT
Organism: Rhagologus leucostigma; assembly: GCA_013397725.1. Taxonomy (NCBI): domain Eukaryota; kingdom Metazoa; phylum Chordata; class Aves; order Passeriformes; genus Rhagologus; species Rhagologus leucostigma. The sequence continues at coordinate 1,072,487 of VZTD01004412.1, read as the reverse complement.
ACAATACAATCATGATGGGTGCCATTACATCAGATATCCCTGTAGGATACAGTAAGGGCCCAAATCAGTCAGTGCCATCAAAATACGTAAAAAAAGGCAAGTTGCTCTTCTTGGGAACTAGCTCAAATTCAGTACTTATCACTAGGAGTTATAAAGCCTAATGGAAGGTGTTTAGTTTGTGCTCAGGAAATGTCTGGTTGTGTCTAGCTTGACATAACCAGGGTCTGGGCAGTCATTAGCTTGCCTGACAGAATAGGCTTTGACCTTCGTCCAGCTTCTTTTCTCTGAGTTATTACCACTGCCAGTAGAATAAGGTGTATTTATAAGGCAGAATATATACACAACAGTCATTTTTCAGAACCATTCGAAAATACTTTGACTAGTCAATGTTTCATCATAAACACTAATTAGTTATGATTACATCTCTTTGCAAGAATGGATCAATTCTGATTCCATTTTGATTAAAAAGAATTTAGTCAAAGCCAGACAAAATTACCTCACACCTGAATAACCAATTTATTTGTGTTCAATAGTGACTTGCTCTGTGGCAAGATAGCAAATAGGAAATGTCTTCTCTCAGATTCTGTCAGCTGAAATCAGATAATGCTTGTGTTTATTGAAATATTTCATTGTTTTTGCTATAATGTGGACTGCAGCAGTACTTTATACTTTGTCGAGTTTTCACAAATGTGGACGGTGCTTTGATGTGAAATTGTAATTGGGTTTGTAGATCGGTTGAGAAGTCCACCCCTGGTTTGCTGAAAGATTTGTAAAAAAATTGTAGCAAATTTTGACTCTCTTTCTAGCTAGATGTATGTCTGCATATATGTAACAGTTGTCCGTCTACTTGGACATCTCAGTTACAATTTGGGGGCATTTTATGACTCCTTGCATTCTGACTACAGGCTTCTACATCAGAGATAATTTTGTTTGCAATGCTCTGGGTGTTCAGTCTTTCTGCTTGTGGCTTCTTTATCTCATCTTTGTGATTCCAGTGTTCTTGTGAGACCAGTGCAATACCTTCACTACTTTCTGATCACCTGAACAGGGACTATGCAGATGTCCATTTCTTTCAGTACATTATTGCTTTGTAGTTCTTCCCAGTTCTTTTTTTAATATGGGATAGTAACTAACTTTGCTGACGCTTCAAAATGAGTTGAGAATCCTGTTAATCTGCCATATTTTCATGCTCAAAGAGTGGCTTTGCTTAAAATGCAGCTGTGCAGATTAGTGATTTGCTTAAACTGCATTTGTGTAGTTTTAGTATTAAGATCAGAGTGCCTCAGAGTTCTGTGTGCGGCTCTCAGTAGTCTCAGTGGTCATGAATCACTAATGATCTATTTTTCCTCGAGCATAATGCTTGAGCATTTAACATATGCAAACAACATTGCATATTAGGTTTTGTATCTGAAAAGGCTCTGTGAGTTTAAAAATTCTGATAGTATCTTCATTAATTAGTACCTGTAGATCTGTACCTACACTGAAATGCTTTTGTCTTTTGCTTGCTGCTTTCTCTGAGGGGGTTGCAAGTTTTGAAGCACAGAACACTTTTTTTTCAAAGCTGAGACTGATTTCCTTGCCTCTTAATGGCACAAATGAGGTCTGTGTGGTCATATCCCAGAAAATGAAAGATGTACCTGAAAATCCCTTTACAGGGTGTCTTGCTGTCAGAAACAAGCAGCGACACTATTCGACTCTAACATCACTAAATTAGTAGTCACAGATAATAACAGCAATAGTGCTATTCTTCCACTGCAGATTTCTAGAATCCTTTTCTGTCTCCTGAAATGAGAAGAAGAATGATTTTCTCATCCACCTCTATTTTCCATGATATTGGAAAATATTATGTTTAACATGTCTGTAATATTCTTCACTTGTAAGCATATAATAGACATATCTCTTTAGTGCTTTTGCTTGCACTATTTGGGCTTTGCCTTGTTTCACAGGATGACGAGTAATCTTGGAGGTTTGCTGTTCTAGACAGGAAGCTTTATTTTCATATGCTTACCTACTACAATTATATTCATTTACTCCTGTTACATTCATTGTATTCATTAACTACTACTCCTATTATGTATATATTCCAGAAGTTCATTAACTGAGAAAATAGTATTGAAGGCAGGTGGTGTCCTGGGTCAGTCAATTTATTCAGTTTGAGATACAGGATATCTGGGGATTGAGTTCTTCAAAAAAATCTTGGCAAATTTTAGCTATTTCGCTGCAACTATGTCAGGCTGTATTTTTCTCCTGAATAATTTTTGGTTTGTTTTCGTATCTATTGCGGTAATCACTTCTCTCAGATTTAATCTTATATTTCTACATTTCCTTTTTTTTTTTCTCCGGAGACATTGACTTTTGTAGTTTTTTGCACAATTTTCATATTCTTCATACTTGTGATTAGTGTTGCTCCTATGGTCTTCTTAAATTTGATTTGCCATTACTATATATAGATACATCATCACATTAGAATGTCCTCTTTTAGGGAGATTTCTGCCACAATACTGTAATTGGTATAGAGATCATATGAGGTTTAGTATGGCTTCAGGAAACTGAAGGGAAGTTGCCTTTTAGAACCTTACCCAGACTGATTTTGAACCATGTTTGCTTTCAAAAATTGTTGATGAAACCAGCAAAAATATATACATATTTAAGTATCAAATGCTTTATATAAAACTGATAATCTGAATTTCTATGTCATGTCGTACCACAGCAATTCAAAAACATTATTGATAGGTCTAATTGAAAGAGGTATTTACTGTTTGTTACCAAAATACAGGTAAGTGCTACCAGAGCATTCTAGATGTGTAGCTGCTGGATTACCAAAAAGTTACTGCAGCTTCTGATTCTAGCTAGCCTTTTAGCTGATAGTTTAAACATGAGCTTGTGGAGTGTATGCTGGTACATCAGGAATTAAGATTGCTTCAAGTGGTTGAAATGGAATAACCAAGGGACAATGCTCAGAAACATTTTGGTATCTAAAATCACAAAAAATCTCTTCAGTAGTAATTTTGGTATTTCATTATTGGCCAGAGTCTATTGCAAGAGAAAAAATGCTACCAAAAATATAAAAACCACTCCTCTAGATACTGACAATTTCTATATGGCAGCATTCAATACCAGTTGCAAGGATTTTGTCTGTTTGGAATGTCAGCGGAGTTCATAGGCATATATAGACTTTCTGTAGGAACCAATGATACTTATTTTGGGTCTGAGCTTAGCAAACCTTACCCTGTATAACACGTAAGGATATGTTGTCTTGAAGAGGAAAACATTTTAACAAGTGTTTTAGTGGTTTATTTATTTAAGAATAGTTTTGGGGAGAATCAGTCTTCAAAAGACTTGCATGTTCTCTCACAGACAAGAAGTGGTTAAACTGGTTAGAGAAAACAAACAAAAAAAGAACTACAAAATTCTTTCCCAGGCCCAAAAGCTTTTTAACTTTTGCAAAGACACAAAGAGGAGTATTTTTACCTGCTTCTAATGCAAGAATGGAAGGTTTTACATCTATGTGGCTGGGCAGCTCTGTTAACAGCATTACTACGCAAAAGGCATTTGTTTACTTTGCTGACGTTGAGCTCCATTCTTTTGTACTTGTTTTCTTTTTCTTTTCTAGGGTGATAGGGTTGAAGCAACAGGATGAAGGATCTCAAGCATGCTGCTAAATATTGTAGTCTGACAAAACTATATGGCTTCCTTTATCAAGACAGCTGTGTTTTTGCATAAATAATCTTAATTTGGCCTGCTCAAGGATTACGCCATGTAGTCAAGTGCACTACCTTGAAAGGTCACCTTGACTTCCTCAAGGAGTTTACTTCAAGGCATGCCAGTCCAGAAAGCCTCACAGACTGAGGTATGTTCTTATTTCCTACTTAAAAGAATGGTACTGGAATGAAAAGGACACCTTCCAAAACAGCAAAGAAAGTAATTCACCTCTCACAGAATCACTTTGAAATAAAGACTGCTGAATGGGCTGCTTCATTTTGACAGGCATACCTGGTATGGATCATAGGGAATAGTTAAACTTTCTTAAATTCTTAAATTAGGCTCTCATTAAGTAGATTTTTATCTCTGTTAACTTGCTTCCCATTGATGTCATTAGTATTGTTCATAGAAGCAAGATAAGGCTGGGACAATGAGTAATTCACAGTAGTTATATATGCAACACTGCAATTTGCAGCAATTAAATAAATTGGTCTTTTATTTTAATAACCATTTATTATAGATAATTTGGCCAATGCTCAGAAAAACTCACTCTTAGGAATGTCAAAGATGAGCTCAAAGATGCTGCCCTGTTTATTAAAAATCCATTGCATGAAAATCATTATTTTATACTTTCATACCAAGCTGTATATACCACCACACAATACAAAAAGGGGAGATTTATGAGAGAAATGGTTCTATTGCTATCTATGGAAATATTATGTGATTTTCTTTGTACTTCTGTGCTGGTAAATACCCATAGATGACATTTCATGTCATGAAGATTTTGAAGATGTTTTCTTAGGTTTAAATGCTGAAAAAATAATTAAATATGCTCATGTGTCCTGTACCTACAGACTTCCATATCCAATGAGTTGGTAAGATGCCCACAAATCATATGCTTTAGTGGTAGAATTCACAGCTGATCATGAGATAAGTAGTATTGAGGCTTGGACTTTTATCTGATTCGGAATCTGTCTGAGGCTGAGGCTTTAACTTCGCAGTAAAGAGTGCCAAAACACATGAAAGTTAGACATGTTTTTAATTTAGTGACCTTATGCAGAGTGAAGAGGCTTACAGTAACCCATTCAAGCTTTCTCGTTTTCAAGTTGAGATTGAATATGGGTGCAGTGAATTAAACAAACACAAGCCATGTCCCACTTCTGTTATTTCCAGTTGTTTGGCTTGGTTTTTGTATGCTGCCCAAAATAGTATTTGGACACTAAAACCGTAGTTTTGAAACTTCCTAGTCTGTTTTTTTGTTTTCTATGTGCATACCAACTATAAAAGACAGCCCAAGTTTTTGCATTCAGATACGTACTTATTATTTGGAACAAATTGCTAGTACACTTGATGAAAGTCTTATTTTTCAGTGTTATTGTTTCATGTTTCCTTAAATATGATATGTGTGTGGCAAGAAGCAGAAAGCAAGATGTTTTGCAATATCACTTGTGATGTTTTCCGTATCTTATCCCTCTTTTGCGTACAACCAAACACAGAAAAAATGCCCAGAAAGAACTTCATGAAGTCATGGTTAATATACCAGGCACAAAATGCTGAAATCAGATGTTCACAGCAGCTGGTATACTGTCATGTAAAATTTCCAGAATTTTATGCAAAGTCAGATATACCAGGTTAGACATAGGGGTTTTTAGAAATCTCTTATGCATTGATTTGTTTAGTGCACTGTACCTTATGTCACCTGAGATACCTCTGGAAACCTCCTACTTGGGTAAGGTTTTGTTTGCCTGAATCATACAGGGCTTTGTCTGTGACTCTGTTGCTCAGTTTTACAGTCTGCACTCAGGAACTCCTGAAAGGAAGCTTTGCTGATCTTAGCTGACAAGTATTGTGTAGAATCAGATACATGATTACAAAACTGAAGATTATGCAATATAAACCTATACCTAAAAGCAGAAATAATGTAGCATATCCACTATTATGTGATTTATTATTTTTTCATATCAGTAAATATTCAAAAACACAGAGCAGGGATTTCTTTCTGTAGCAACCAAAGACTGCCTGAAATGAAATATAGGAGTTGGACTTCAATGATCCTTGTGGATCCTCTCTAACTCAGAGTATTCTGTGACTATGATTTCCAGAGATCCATCTCATCCAATGAGATGACACCTTATTGCAACAAATGTTTATTTCTGAACAAGAGGGAGTGATTTGTGTCTCAACTGAAGCTTGTGAAGAAACCTAAATCATTTAGTAAGTATTATTAATATACCTACTGTAATGTGCACAGTGAACAATCTAAACTTTTTGCTTCTTCAGAATACTGTCCCAAATTTGTTAGTATAATTATTGTTGCAATATCTGTCATGAAGTCTCACATAATTTTTCAAAAACTTGCAGCTAGGTGAAACGCAAAAGTGTTCTCTTGAGTATTCAAAGATACACCTGTATGCAAAGTATAATTTTTCAGTGTGCTGCCCCAGGGATTTTACTCTGAAAATCAAAAGACTTACTTTATATTTAACTAGCTGCCTGTCTACAAGAAAAGAAAAAGATGAACCATTTGTTCTCAAACCTGCAAGTATTTCTATTTGTCCTACAAGGAGAAATCACATTTGAATAATGTCAACTCAAGAACTGAAATTTTCAGAGTGATCTTCAGAATGACTGACAGAATGAATTTTAATGAAAATACTTTATCTGTCTTAGTTATATCTTAGTTCTATCTTAGTTATATCTGTCAGTAGTACTTAAGCTAGAGCTATGTTCCTTGGTTCAGCTCAATGTTTTTCTTCAGGACCCTCTACCACACACTGTCCACAACCCCCATTATGCCCTAAGTATTCTGTAAGTTTCTGTGACGTGTTGAATGGTCGCTTTTAAAATTAGCATAAAAGTCATCAGTGTAGAGCAGCAACATAACATTTTGTTCCAGAAATATTGACTCTATTATTCATCCTTCATGATGCCTTCTTCCTGATGAATAATTTAATCAGGAGAGACAGTAACAGCATCAGGGAAAAGGGAAGATAGAACAGTGAGGATTATTTTTATGCACATATGCAGACTAAATTAATTTTTAAGTGTAAATTGTGTTAATTTTCAGCCAGTTTAAAAATTGTTTTACCAGGAAAGATACTGAACCGTGAATGAGGAGACAATAGCTAATTATATCTCTCAAGAGGCTTTGGCTTTTTATTGGTATATATACTTGACTGTATGATGTTTCTATAACAGACAAACAAGATGCAATTCCAGAATGCTTAATTTTGCTGTGAGTTGTTGGTAACATAGAATAATTAATTAAATTGGAAACTGTTTAGACATAGTGTCACTTAAATCACAAAATCATAATATTAAATGTTTTCACCAGAGAGAAGAAATAGAGATCCACTATAACTGTTCAGCATTTTGAACTAGCTCATGGAAAATTAAATCTTCATTATAGTGAATACTAAAAGACAGTTAAGTGACCTGAAGTCTATTTTTCAATCTCCTAATGCTACATGTACTTCCATTAGAATATAATGGAATATAAATTGTTCGTAATCAACCATCGGATTATCTTGCCAATGGAAACAGAAGGGATTCTCACATAAACAAGGAAATTTTAAGTCCTATTTTATCTCCTTTGCAGAGAAAGTATAACCATACCCCAACAATTTTTCTCTATATTTTACGTCTTCATTAGGAAGACTGGGCTATGAAACCATAGGCCATTTAAGGTCTTGTGTATCCCTTCCTTATTAGTATTAGTCCCTGTAAGACTTAACATTGATCTTCTTCAGGTCATCAATGACCAAATGATCTGTGAAAATTTCACTTTTTGTTAAGTGTGGGTAGGCTGTAAATTTGGGCACTTGTCTTCACATTTGAGACAGAACTAACCTACAGCAGTTTTCTGAAGCATTTTCACTGAAAAATTGAGGAGCTTCTTAATGTTCTGTTTCTGTAAAGCATATCTGCCTCACACATTAAAATGCTGACAGTAAATGACTGGTGAAATTTAAATCTAGGTTTCATGGGAAAACTTCTGCTTCTTCAGATGTGACTGAATCTTGCAGTACTAGAACTCAGCTTAATGTAGAATTTCTAAGAGTTGGCTAGTATATCTTTTAATTTAAATACTTGCAGCAGAGATACTTGAAGTGCTCTTAATGTTCTATTATCATATTAGATGTAGATAAAAATATCTTAGATACAGTCCTTATCATTGGATAAGGAATTTGATGGAATATACTTGAATTGTTTTTTTCTATGACTGCATCAAGAAAATTCTTTAATCTCGACTTGCCAGAATCTGATCCAGTCAGTATCACAGATTTTACATATGTAAACTCTTAACTGTACCTGCTGGTTTCCATTGTTATCTCCCTATGATTTCTTCTAAGTAATACTGCAGGAGACCTGATAATGGTATGCAATCAGATCTAACACCTTTCTTCAAGTGAGTTATTGCTAGGTATGAGTCCACATTTCAAAAAACCATCATATCATAGTTAAAGCAAGACAAACATGGCAAAACCAAAATCACATGACCTTTGAATTGTTACATTGCTGGGCACTATTACGATCTTTTACCCATTCTTTGTGAATAGTCACAGAGTTAGTGTCACACACTGTTTAGACATTTCTTTGACAACTAGCTGTATTTATGTAGTGAAAAGGGAAATTGAAATATGAATAGTTAATTAATGGCTCATTGTTCACTTCTCTAGTACTGGACAGCTTGAAATATTTCAGATATTTATCTGAGATTTATAAGGATGTAAACTATAATTCACACAAAATTAATAGCTACTGCTTGTCAGCACCTCAGGGCAGATCATTGTTAATATGTAAACCTTGTTAATATGTCACCTCAGAATACGGGTAAACCATAGTTTCTGAGTGCTTCACACAATGATAAAACTGAATGTCAGATATAACTGCTTGACTCCTTAGCAGTCATGATATGATTTAGTTTTTCCCAGATGCCAAGGAATTAATTGACACTAATCACTGATCTGTTTTTGTTAAGGGCTGGCAGTTCTGTTGGGAATATTTTAGCAACATGAAGAGGCAAAAATAGCTGTAATATGGCTAAATAGAGGCTATTTATTTCCCAGTACTTTCATTTTAACTCTTACATGGTCAGTAAATTGATTCAAGGTATTTTTTTAAAATAAGGGAAAAAAGTGGTCTAAAGCTCATTTTTGTATTCTGCTGTGGTTTGCATTATACTGATGAGTCTCTGCTGTTCTATCTGTGGAAAATTAGTTTTCAGCAATTAAAAGGTGCATGCAAAGAGATAGGATCGTGGTACAGCATAGCTGATTTTAATGTTCTGAAAGCACCTTTCAGACCAAAAGAATTTATCGTAAAATCAATGTTGTCACTAAGCTGCATAATACAGAAGTGTAAATCGGTGGTCTGGAAATAGAGCAGAAATCATGCAGAGGCACAAAGTAATCATAGTCTCCCTAGAAGACACATGGTGAGATCCGGTTAGCATAAATCACATATAGACTTTGGCTAACAGAATTGCTTCCAGTGATGCTGAAAAACACCTTCCTTCCTGACTGTAGAGAAAATCAAATGCTTCATTTGCAAAGACTGCTTCAATATACACCCAAAATATATTTATCAACACTGGGGGAGAATGGACTGCCACTCGTTTCTTGGTCTACACAAGGACAAGAGATCAGCTACTTAGAGGCAAAACAGATTATATACGATCTCACCAATAGTCGTGAAGGCTGAAACTAAGGCAGAACCCATCACAAAGAAGTGTAAAGGAGACAATACGAATACCAAAAAATTTACAGAACCAGAAGTAGAAAAATCAGTCAAGTTTTAAAACAGAATTTCATCAGGATCTGTAAACAATGCTCAGACTTCCAACCACCCTGACAGAGAACTGGATAAGGTTGATGCTAATGCAGGGCTTTTCTCTCATTTGTAGTATGCAGTGCAGAGCCTTGGGAATTAAAAAAAAACCCCAAAACTAAGAACATAAATAGAAAATAAGTGCATGAATAAATAGATTAGGTACCTAAATCAGGTGGACCGATGTCCATCAATATAGAGTAAAGAGGAGGAAATTTAGAGTGCAAAATGTTTTCCAATTCTTTATTAATTCAATATGCAACTATTTTTGCCTTCTGTCCTCTCGTGATCAGATGCCCTTTTCAACGACATAAAATTAAGTCTCAATAAAAGAATCCCCAGATGAGACTACTTAGCCTGTGATTTCTAGGATCACATGAACTGGTCTAATAATTTCTTCTGTCCTAAATCTAAAAGTGTTGTATCTTTAGGTATAATACATCCCATTTTGTTTGACTCATGGTTTCTCTCTTTATGCCTTTAAATCTTGATATTTAATGTATTTGTATTAGCATTATGTATATTTATTATTGCTATTTTTGTTGTATCCAGTGAATAAAAAATGGCAGTGGGCACAAAGTGAAGAACAAGAAATTCCATTTACTCATAAGAAAAAACCTTTTTTACGCTGAGAGTGATCAAACACTGAAAGAAGTCAGAGAGAACAGAACAGAGAGACTGTTCAAACCCCATCTGGGTGTGCTTCTGAGCAACCTGGTCTAGTTGTTCCGGCCTTGAGTAGGGGGCTTGTACTTTATGATCTCTTTCTACGTTTAGTTGATACTAATATTAATATTATGGGAGATTTGGATTTGGATTTGTGGATCTGTGTAGAATTAATTGGAAAATCATGATAATGCAATTTCATGTTAGACTCCAGAAATACACTGTATGGCAGTACTCACAATAGGTCATTCTAAATTTGAATGCTTTGCAGAATTATTCCTTAGTGAGGCCCAGTTGGGGTGTTTTTTTGTACCCAGATGAGAAACATCTCCCCTGTATTGATGTAGCAAGAAAGCAAAATCAAATTTCAAATTTAACTAGGGAGGGTTGCACAATGAAAATGTGGTATGGACACAAAATGCCATAGAACAAAGGAGACAGGAAGCATGTAGTCTAGAGCAAGTATGGTCTTGGCACTGTGGGTATCTGGATATCGTGAGCAAGTGATTTTTCTCAAGATAGATTTCCAGACTAATTAGTCCCATTTCCACCATTTGTACCTGAGGTCAACACTTCTAATCTTTAAGAATGCTCAGTTTTGGGTAGGACGGCAGAGTGCATGTGCAATCCTGATGGGCCGCCAGTCGGAAGTGACTGCAGTGTCTGACCGACTGTCAGTTCCTGTCGTGCTATTCCACCACAGCTCTTGGCTGTCTGTTCATGGCTGTCGAAGAGTCAAACATTTCCTGCTCGGCAGCCGGATGGAAAGGAAGTCCCATCTGCTTCCTGGTGTTGGAGGTGGCATGGAGAGCCAATAAAAGCAAACGTACAAAGTAAGACAGGATTTGGTGACCTCTGAGAGTGAAGCTTTGTGTCATATTGCTGGAAGGCAATCGTTGTTCCTGTGTATAATTAATTGTATGACTAAAACCATATCCACAGTCCCAAAACAAAGAGGATTAGAGGGTTTAAATGTTTAGGTATTCCTGATTCTTGTTTCCATTTTCTTTCATAAATGTATCTTATGATACATTACTGGACTTGGATCGGTCAGGGTTTTATCACTCACATAGCACCTCAGAAAAAAAAAAGGATTTTGCTGATTGTTTAAGGTAATTTAATGCTTGTGAAAAGTGCCAGACAAGTTGATAGCCTTAAAGCCTTCCTCTTCTGGAATGATTATCCTCTGAATTATATTCAGTGCCTTCAGATACTGCTTGAAACTTGTTTCCTGCATCTTAAATCTGTCTCTTCTTTATTTTCTGACCAGTTTTGGATCCTATATTGATTGGTGTAAATCATCATAATAATGCAGCTTGACTTACATACTTTTAAAGAGCAGTAAAAGTAGATTCATTTTTTGGCAGTCTTAAGGTAGGTAATTTACTATATTGTTCTTCGTTTCTTGTTAACATCAGTTCATTCTTTTTAAAAGCTATGGATTTGGTTTTAGAGTTTTTTTGTTGTTGGTTTTTTCCTTTTTTCAGTAGACTTCTCATGTTCTTTTTGAAGATTTGAAGATAATTTCTATTTGAAGATAATTTTTACAATTATCTTTGACTTCACATTATTCGCAACAGTACAGTTAGCAAAGCATACAAAAAACTCTACCAATGTCAAGTTGCCTTATGCTTATATTAGGGAGCTCTTTTTCGCTTTTCCCAGGAAAAAAAAGAAACAGGTAAGTTGGTACTATGAATAGTTTTTAAACTGGAAATTTTAGTGTTTAGCGTTTTTGCTCTCTTTCTCATAAAAAAACAGGTCATAGACAAAACCATGGCAGTCAGTCTTTTAAAATCTAGATCATACAAACCCTATCATAGCCATTAATTTTCCATTAAAGCAGTTTATCTGAATGTAGTGTCTATTTTATCTGGTTTCATTTTGTTTGACACGGATGTTTTGCTTTGCAGTATTTAACAATACAAGACTTAAGCAGTGGGGAAGAAATATGGATTCTAGCTGCAGTGTTCTGTATTTCTGCAAATATGGGCAGCAGGGTGACTTAGGAGGAAATAACCCCCAGAAACGTCTACCAGTAGGGCATAGGTAATGATGAGCAGTATTCTAAAGGCATAAGACACTAGGTAAGTGCTACACCTCAGCGAGGTCTTGAAGTGGAAGACATAGTCCAATATTACCTAACTCTTCAGTTTGCATCATGGTATGATGTTTTTCAAGGACACGTTCTAGACCTCCATGAGGTATTTGGAGACTGGGGATGTTAATAAGAAGAATGGCATCTATGTTCTTCTGGAATTCCAGCAGGCACTTTATCAACAACATTTAATAATACCAAAATACTCATGCTTTTTTGTTATCAGTCTTGTGAAAGATTGAAATTATGCTGCCCATCATTTGATGAAGCAAACACCCAACATGTCCAACAGCAGATTCTGAAGCTGTGTTTGGGGAAGTATAATCATGGCCAAATTGCTTGTCAGGTCTCCCTCAGAGTCCGAAAACTGACCTTCCTGAGATCAGGATCAGAAGGGAGAAACTACTAAAATGATAGGATTTAAAGATATCTCTGAGAACAGAAGGGGTGATTGACACTGGGCTGACTGATAGGTACCTTTATGCTCATGCCGGAGCCAGTTTGAACACTTGAACCAGTTTTGGCACAGACTTCTTTGTGGTGAATAACCGAGGACCAAACAGCAGTGGAGATTTTAGATCAGGGCCATGCAGTTTGTTTTCATTGAAGTATGAGGTATTTCTTGGTGAAGTCACTGTCTGAACTTGAATCCATTTGAATTGTGCTGCCCTAGACTTCTTGTTCTGAAATCGCTTGCAAAACACTGCAGTGTTTCTGTTCTTTAAACCTGAAGTACTCAGGTTTAAAAAAGTTATTTGTATCATTCACAGTACTTGCCCATTTTCAATGACTGAAATAAAGTAATTTACAATGATTCAGAGTGTTCGAACATTTGTTTGTAGAATAACATTTCTGGTCATTGCTGAGAGACAGAAGTTTCTCTTAGATATTAACTGGAAGCTATTCATGTTTTCTTATTAAAACTTGCTTCAGCGGATAAATAAATTGAGGTTTCGGTTGAAGGGGAAAGAAAGCTATGTGAAATATTGTCTCATCTCTACAAGCAATTACATACAACAAAGATATATTTAAAAAAATTAAAACTATGAGATGAGGCTATGAAATGTTAAAATTTAAGATGGTAGGTATTTTTGTCTTATATTTCTTAACCTTCTTGTCCAAGACTGTCTTTACTGCATCAGTTACAATTATATTGACAATCCTTATCCTTGCCCTCTGTACCCTGTTTTCATAGCCTATCTCATCTCTTATTTCCATTCTACTCAGTAGCACCCCGTGACTACTCCTATCACAATATACTCCCCTCTCTTCACTAAGTTTTTTTCTCCTCTACTTTTAACTCCCTAAATGAAGGGGCATCACTGGGAGACCCAAAGAAGTGTTTGCTGATCTCAGTTTAGGTGGTCAGACTTTGTATTTGGAGCTCAAGTCATGATAACCTCAGGCCCAGTCCCTTATGGATGGCATCTTCTGAGAATTAAACTGTTAAAACCTTAATCTGTTGAACAGGTGTGAACTTCCTTCTACACACACACACACTCACACACACATACACACACACACACACACACTCACACAGACCACCCCGCAGCAGTATGAAATTTAATCAACTAGGGTCAGATTTCAGAGGGGTGCCGAAAGGCACATCCTTGATACGAAGTGTGCTTACTCCCCTCTCTGTTCCAGATTTTAATCTGAAATGTGAAACACTAAGTTTAAGGTCACTGGAATCAGTTCACATGGACAAAATTTCTTTTTCCATAACCTTGTCCTTGAAAGCAGTCAAGGTATTTTTGCTGTAACCTACCCAAAACAAACAAACAAAAAATTTAAAACTCATCCAATGAAGACAGCTAAGATGGAAAATTTTATCTAAAATGATTGAAGCTTGGCAGTGATACAAGTACCTGGAAAGAAGAGCCATTAAATGGGAGGTGTCAGAGAATCTAAATAGGTTTGACTATTAGTTTTGGCTTTGAAGTATGTATTAAAGCCATTACTTTACAGTTCCCAAGGTGTTAATCAAATGCATTCATTTTCCTTCACAACTGTCTGCAGATACAGTAACCTAGGCAGTAGCTCTATCACAGGTAATAGTGACTAAATAGAGGTGCTAAAACGGTGCCTGTGCTTTGGTCTTCTTGTTCTCTGTAAGAAGCCCAGCACTATTCCTATGCTTTGATGACCCATGGGATCCATATAAGTCTTGAATGTATATGGTGAACTGAACTTTTACTGTTCAAATGCTTAGTTAGCATGTTAAGGTGGCCACACGATGGAGAAGTAGAGGGCATAGGCAGAGCAAACAAAATTGCCGGCTCTTCTTGTTGTCACTGAAGGGGACTAATGAGAAGAGATCCTATGTGCTACTGATAATTATCTTGAACAGATTCGTATCTGTGGAGGTGGATTTTTCAGACATATTTTGGTCTAAGATATGGCATGAAGGGTTAAATGAGAGTAAGATCAATGGAACTGGTCAGTGTTGTTTAAACCACTGAGTTTTAACTTAGTTTTCCCATGCTAAAAGTGACAGTTCTGCAGCTACTACTGCCTAACTTCAGACTTCTCAGGCTTTGGAGACCTTCTGAATAGTTCTTTCCAAAACTCTGAAGGAATAATTTTTCATTCCAAAGTTAAAAAAAAAAGAAAGGCAAACACCCCTATTTCCAAGGAAAAAAAATTGGTCTGTTACTTTAAAAAATTATTATATTTGAGAAACTTGTGGTCACAGAAAAGTGTCATTTGCTCACAGGATCACAGCATGTATGATTACAATAAAACCAGAGAATCCAAATGTAAGTGAACTGCTCCTTCAGAGTCCACAGGATATTCACATTGGCTCCATTTCTTTAAGACAAGATCCATACCATTTTTGTTTTGCCTTAGTTAGTACAGTTGATATCTCTAAGTACAGAACAGGATTAATTTTTGTTTATTTTTGTCCTTTTGGGATTTTTTTGTTGTAGAATGGCTATCTGTAGATATGGTGGTTACATTACTTCTTTTGAGAAATGAAATAAAGATACTGAATTTTAAATACCAGTCCATTTCCTTTTTTTTAACAAAACAAACAGCCCAAGTAAAAGATTTTCTAAAGTCCGTAGGAACACTTTCAAACTCTGTGAAAAATGTTTGAAAAATCATCTTCTGCAGCTCAGTATTGACATTTCCTGTGTCACCTCACTCCATGAACTGCTGGGCAGAAACAATCCCTGAAGTATGTAGAGGCAAAGATTTCTGACGACTGTACAGAATTTATTTGCATCCCAGGATAATTTGTCAGAACTGTAGAAAAATTACCATACTAGCCAAATTATGCCATTCTTAACCTATTTAAACCCTGTTTAATTATCTGCTAAATTAGTTTTAGTAACAACAATTTTGTATACTTTTTATACCAAAGCTATAGGCCCTGAAAACGTCAGGAGGTAGAGAAGGTCCTGTTTGCCCAATGCTTGTGGTTTTGCTTTCCACCAATGTTCTATCACGAGGATCCCAAAAACATTTGAGTAGACTACATTCAATTCCAGTGCAGACAGTATCTCATGATCTCACTTACCACATGATCACTAAGACCATTTCACATACCCCGTCATCATATAACATTCCTCTGGAAGAAATGAATTTGTTTACATGGGAAACATCTCATGTATTTTAGGATTTTTTTTTTCATGTGATATAACAGAGAAAAACAAAGATAACAGTCAATTTTCAAAGAGAAATACAAACATGCACCAAGTAGCCCCTTAGAAAGACTTTTCCTAGCTTCAATACCATCAGAAATGTTTACTTTGGATTTTGGGACGTTCGAAAACAGATCTCCCCTTTGCAGCAAGAAATCTGAGAGTGGCATATAGAGTTGTGCTAACAGCCAGTAGTTCAGCGTGCCGTTTCTGACAGGGACCTCTATCAGCTGCCTCAGAAAATGTTACAGAATCAACTGGCCACAGAAATGTTCTTCTTAACCCATGTTTGTTAGATGTTGATCTGCCTTGAAGCCTAACTCCCTCCACAAACTCCTCCGGGCTTTTTGAAATGCTTATTTTGGATGTTCTTCCTACCCACACATGTCCAAGACGTTTTTCGAGTTCTTCTGGACTCTTGACCTAAATCATACTTCACAGGATGAATCCCAGACTGATTGCACGTTCTTGCTAATTGTTTCATTCATATTGCATTCCCCACACCACAACTGGGAAGCAAAGTTTAGGTTAAGCAGTTAGCTATGTATGCCAGAGCTGCACTGATTTTTTTTTTAATGTAAAAGATTGTTGCTAGTTTTGTGCTAGCAGTACAAGTATCTAATGCTTAATGTTTGGTTTATGTCATTTGACTAAGAAGAAAAGCTTTTTATTTATCATCATTGCAGAAATCCCCTCTATTCTGGTAGCTTTGAAAACTTCTGGCGCAAGTCCAAAATTTTGCGCCCACTCTGAGTCTCTTAAGTCTTAGGAACTGAAGTAATGTTCTAAGCTGTAAGTTAAATAACTAGTGGTAAGTATGTACAACATAATTAATCAATAGAAATACAATATTTTATTGTGTGTTTGGCCTGAAGATTTTTACAAATGTTAGTTATGAATCTTTCTGCTTAGCAAGTGTTGAATAACACTGAATCAGAATTATAGTAATTTACACTACATCTGCATTCTTTAATGTAATACAAATACGATGCAGAGCACAGGAGAACTGTGATTAGTACAGTGACTTGTATCCACATATTTATTTCCTGTTTGATTTGGAGACTGATGCTGCCTCTATATCCACAGAATGTAAACTGCTTATAAGGTCACTGCTGTACTAGTGGGGGTCATAGGGACATTAGCGCTAGAGACACTAAGACCAAGATCACTGAGCCATTTCCTCAATGATGCACAAACGGGTAGATTTTCATGGGAAAAAATGCAGTTGGAACCTACCAGTGACTCAGTGTGGCCAAGCAGCTGCAGAAAATATTCATTTCTAGGTTACTCATCTGACAGAGTTTGTCTTCTGCAGTACCTGACTGCTTCTTCCAGCTCTCACCTTCCCTGGCTTGACCATTTTTCAAATTATCCCACTCTAAAATAAGCCCATTTAAACATTTTGTAAAGCCAGAGATGGCTAGGTTAACCTGAATTTTTCAAGGAATCTGCTTCTTATACTTGGTTCTGCTCCTTTTTTTCTGGTTTTCATTTTTCATAAGGGCTTCAGGATAAAGACAATATTATCTTAATGTTTGCGAATGTAGCACAGCATGTTAGAATCTATATTTTTGTCAGAATTAAAAAGCAAGATATTTTTCAGATACTCCAATTCATCACCATTGTCTGTGGCTACCAAAACACGGGATAATACACAATTAACAAATACAGGAGAGCACTATGTATCCCTTATTTTTTTAAATTATTCATCTGGATAGTGATTCCATTCAAAACTGTGTATAAAAATTGCCATCATAGCCTCAATAATTAGTGTTAGCCGGGGTAGAGCTTCAGTATTTTGAATACTCTGTTATTTATTTGGCCGCTTATTACAACCTGACATCCATTCACAGCAGTGTGGAGTATCCTGTACTGGCTGTACAACTCAGTCTGCACTCTGCAAGTGTGAATTCTCACCTTGTACACCTGAGGTATTTCAGAGAGACAAGGAAAGGACCAGGAAACAATGCTGGCCACTTAGCGTTGACCCAGTGCATCCCAGATAAATGGTCCTCAAACTGGGAGGGCACCTTCAAAGCAAAAGGGCAGAATAATGTCCTGACAGATGGCGCCACTGTGCTCACACCAGTACAAAGCCCATCCTTCCTTTCACGAAACAGGATCCGAAACCACGCTGTGAATCATGGTTAATGTTGTCGCTAGCCAGCTCTAGTGTTGACCTGGAGTCTGCAATCACTGGGGCTTGGGTGTGGAAAGCGCTAACCTGGAAGTGGTGGTGCCCTCCCAAGACTACTCAGCTTGAATTGCTTGGCTGCTTGCTTTTCTCCTACAAGGTCTTAATTTGTGGGATCCTTTTTTCGCTAAGTTTGTGTGTCACCTTTCGTGCAGAGAGAGAAGGAATGGGGGATGCAGGCATGACTAGACAGCTAAGGGTGCAGACACACACCCCCTTGAAAGACTGAGGACTGACAGCTGTGCCTGCCAATGTGTCTGGAAAACCACAGCTCTATGTGGAGTGAGAAAAAGGACCTGGCATTAGCATTTCTGTGGAAGAGACAGAAGGAAGCTCTTCCCTCACTATATTGGTACAGAAACCTGGGGTCCAGATGGGAAGGAGGGTTGTAATGTGAC
This sequence comes from Rhagologus leucostigma, assembly GCA_013397725.1. Taxonomy (NCBI): domain Eukaryota; kingdom Metazoa; phylum Chordata; class Aves; order Passeriformes; genus Rhagologus; species Rhagologus leucostigma. Next base: position 1,053,953 of record VZTD01004412.1, on the reverse strand, counting down.
TACAAAGTTTGAAGGGAATATTGTACTAATAAGAAAACAAGAAAGAGTGTTCCTGGGGTGTGATTCTATGTTGGGGGTTGCAGTAGGTATTTAAAGTATTGGATGCGACCTTTGAAGTATTGGATATTGTAAAACTGCCCAAAGAAATTATCAGTGCTGCCTGAGTTTATGCCCTTCTTCAGTTTTGCATTACTCACTGCTGAAATGTGGACAATTACTTCAAAAGAGGCTCAATAAAGGCTCTTTCAAAGAACCAAGCTTGGAAAAAAGGGATGCTGCATCTCAAACAGTCTTAGATAATTCACCTTCAAAGCAACTAAGAACTATATTAATAGTGGGCAGCTCACCCCAAACTAGGATAATAGTGTACAGGTTTGGACAATAGAAGTAGGAGAGTGAATTTAGGGTAAGGCAAATGCTAGGCTCAATATATAGTAAGAGAATGGAAGACTAATTCGAACCACTGGATACTTTTTCCAGTTATATCAATAGTACCAAGATTTCATAGAATTTGTTTTGTTTCAGTTATTTATTTTTCCTCAAAAAATGTTTGTATTAGTATAGCATTCAGGAAATATGCTGGTTTGATCTCCAGAGCACTAAAGAGGTGTACTCCCAGCACAAATGCGTCAAGGGCAGCAGGAGATCAAAATGCTTCATAATGACATACTTATGGTCTATTTAGTCAGAGTCTGTTGTCCTTTTTTCGAAAAATATGCTCTTTTTCATGTAATCCTTTTGAAGTCGTGGGGCTATCCATTGTTTCGAGGATTCAAAATCTGACAACAGAAGAGTTCCTTCTAAGGGGAAAATGCTGATTATTTGTTCGACCCTTGATATTTTGGATAGAGTACCTCATAGCTATGCTAACTGTGATGACTCTTGTTTTTGTGATGTTGAAACTGTTGGCTAAAGCCTTCATCTGCGTAATTCAGTATTTGATTTTTCATCTGGAGGAAGGAGAGGAAGGAAGAAAGGGCAGTCTGATTTTCTTCAGCTGAAATTTTTTTCACAAATAATAACAAGTGTATTAGCTAAAGAACTAAAAAAATAATTAGAGATTCATGTTACTTTCAGAAATCTTTTATAGTGTGTGTCATTAAAAGCAAGGAAGGCTTGATATGGCCAATGCAAAAATTAGTCTGCACTTGATGTAAACACACGTGGTATCAGTAGGAATTCCTTTTGTATACAGAAGAATAAGCAAATCTCTCAGTTTATATATTCTAGGAAAACATTTATTTGCTGAGTACATGCTGAGCATCTTTCCTGCCTTTTCTCAGAATAGGTTCTTGTCTCCATGTGGTTTAGCCAAACTGAATACATAGTTCATGTAGTTTAAGGATTACTTTATTTAACAAACCTCTTTCCTTTGTACTTTTCATTTATGTTGCTGGCACATCACGCCAGTGGCCGGATGTGCATTACTAATACAGTGCTTTTCATTTTGATTTTGCCAGCTTCATCTGAATCATATGTGCACCACTCGATTGTTACTGAGCCTGTACGTATAGAAGGAAAGTTTTTTCTTCCTTTCTTGTTAACAAAGAGAGTACTGATGGGAAGAGTGCCAAAATAGTTTAGTAGAAGCAGAAATAGGGTAGAATCTGGTCATCAACCCCAAAGGTAAATGTCAAGGCAAGATCTACACGGCTAAGAGTGGCAGAGGCAACAAGTGGGTGAAGGGAGATTTTTATCATTTCCATTATGAAGTTTATGAATTGACGTCAAAACAATTTGTGTATCAGTAGTTACAGACTGCTGTGTTAAGGAATCATAGAATCATCAAGGTTGAAAGAGACCTGTAAGATCATCACATTCAACTGCCAATCCAGTGCTGCCACTGTAACACCTAAACCACTAAACCACATCACCCAGCGCCAGATCCAGACCCCTCTTCAACACCTCCAAGGATGGTGAAGGAAAAAGCAATCTGGGATAATAACAGCAGATAACCTCTTAAGCTTAAAAAGCTTTATTATTAGAAAAACAATGTACCTGGAACCCAAGTCTAAATTTCAATGATTGATCTTCCTTTATCTTACTCCTTACCTTCAGCTCCTCTGCCACTGAACAACTAAGTTCTGTATATATCAGGACTTTAACACAGAAAAATGTTTATGACACAACTGTTTAAGTTACCTCTCTTTTGTACATGCTGTATACACTTCAAGTGCACTTTCCTGGGTCTATCCATGTTTCAGTTATTCTTACCTGGCAAATTCCTAATCCACAGCCTGGACCTGAGGAGCCATTCTTTACAGTTTGCAGTTCCAGTTCATGGTCACAAATTGGAAGTGAGATTTATTTAGGAATGAGAACAAAGGTTCATCCATCAATATAAAAGCCACAGGGCTTCCATTTACTCAGCTCTTAACTTTCTTAGTGAGGTAGGGAATGAGCCAAGAGACAGACACTGTAGCAAAATTACTTACTCAGAGCAACTGGAATTAGATTAGCTGTTAGGAGATGTTGACCTAGGACAACAGCAAGTTTAATGACAGAGCTATGGGAACATAACTACATTGATAGAGGCATTTGGGAGAAGTAAGAAAAGACTTCTTTTAAAAGGCTGTGAAAGGCATTAGATGAGCAGGAAGACTCTAGCAGACATTCAGAGTGCATTGTTCTGTAAACTGGGTTTGACAGTAGCCATGTCTTCATACCTCACTCTTTGGTAAGGTAGATACAGGAAAAGTCTGACAAGTCCAGGAGCTAGATGTGTTCTACCCATGAGCTGGCTTTATACATCACATTTTTGAGGTCTTTCTAGCAATATTTCTTCCATAAAGAGACTCAGCACATAATCTTTGAGCAAATTCTGCTTTGAATGTATCATGCTGGTGATCATATCCTGTGATCAACTCTCTGAATTCAGGGCAGTTTCAGAATGAGTCTGATCTCTCACAGGCAGTTGCCAGCCCTCACCCTCCAGAAACTTGAGGAAGTTGCTGGGGACGTGCTGCTTATCCATCTCCCTGGTTATCAAGTTGCTCAAGGACACAAGGGTTCAGAGAAGGACTATACATGGACCAGCATTCCTTGGGCACTAGGGAACAAGAAGAGAATATTAATATCAGGAAACCCAATACTGGTTTGCAGATCATCAGCTGCCATGTACCTATGCATGAACCCACTTGATGGCATCTGTTATGCTAATCCTAAAAATTACAGATATCTGACCTAATTTCATGAGACTGGTCTTCGTTACCACTGTCTGACTAAATCTCTGGAGAATGCTATAACCTTCAGGAAAGATAAACCACAGGGATGGGAAAGGGAATGGAAAATGGAGAGCTGCCTGCAGTGAAAGATGAAAGGGAAGATTAAGAGGCCTTCTTCAGTAAAGGGGCAGTATCCATCAGAGAATAGCCCTGGTCTGTCTAAGGAAACAAATCCAGGAACACAGCCCACCACAGACATTACAGTTGAATAGGAGGAACAGCCCCTATGTGGTGGTTGCTTGCTGTACAAGAAGTAGATGTGAATAACTTTTCAAGAAAGAGGAATACCTTTCAGGTGAATGAAAGAGTAACAAAGTGGTGAGTATACTTTAAGAAGACACCCTGACTTACTATGAAAATTAATATTGAAATCGGATGAAGACTAAGATTTAGTAAGAATAACACAGTTGCCCTAAAACTGTCTCAGAGGAAGCTCTGATAATCAAACTAAACTTTAATACTTGCTGCTTTTGCTACCTTCAGCTCTGACCAATTTATTTTGAAATTACTGACACCCATCCCACCAGATTTTTATGTTAGCAGAACTCTTTATTATTAGACTCAAAGATGTCGTGCTACCAGCACTGCAGAGGCCATGAAGGTGCAGGGATATGTGAGAGGCCAAGCTAATACAGAGAGACACGTAGCTTCCTTGGATAGCTGAGAAAAACAGACAAGCTTTACAGTTCACATGCCTTTCCCAGTCAGTGCTCCAACAGTCAAGCTGGGTGAGGGTGGTTCAAGCATTCAGTTCATATTGATGCCTGAAATTGCTAAGCAGAATTCTAGAGCTTGGTTGCTTGCAGCACTGGCTCCCTCCACCTGCTGTTTGCTTTGTCTCCTGCAATGACAAGATAAGCCACCACTGAAGTATATGTGCACATGAGCAGGGGGCAAATGTGGCAGCCAGTGCTTGTCTTTCATTGCAAAACACATTCAAATCCATGAAAGAAGATCACTAGGAAAGATGTTGGTATTTATTTTGTGGTATTACAAGTACAGCAGCTGCTAGACAGTATATGACATCACTTGAAATGTTCTCAGTCAAAGTTGCTGTTTGTTCTGAGGACTGATTGCTTGGATAAACCTTGTGAGAAGTTTGTGTGTGCAGTATGTGTGCAGTATGATCTGGGAAAAAATACTTGTTTTATAAAAATGTCATTAGTTTGAATAGAGCTATAAAGTATGCTAAAAGTATTTCCTTGGAGGTTTCAGGTCAAATAAACTGGCCAGGCTGTTAGCCTTGAAATTAAACCTACGTGAATAATACATTTCGAGTCATTTGAATGTTACTTCTTTTTCTGCTCACAGGATAACTAAAACGTATCCCACCTTCCTCAATTGCTTTTTGGAAGCATTCAGACATTATGTGATACAATTGAACTCTAAATTTTATGTGAGCATTTGACATTTATTTCAGTACGCTATTTCATTGTTAATATCAGATGTCATATGGATTCCTTATCACTTTCAAACAGGTTAAGTATAAAAATGATTTATTGCTAAGAGTTTTGTCCTCTGTGGTTGTAAACCCAACAGCTGTCAGCACCAGCACATTTAATGCAATATTTTGTTTTTGATGAAAGTTAAACCACTTCATCCTTACTTTGATATTCATGGATAGCATCAAAAACGAGGGGCACAAATACAGATTTAGCTTGTAATGGGAATTACTGCAGAACTAGTGTCAGTGAATTATTATAGACCTTTTTGTAGTATTCAATCTTCCGTGCTGGATTGTCTAATTCAATATTTTGTCCATCATTTAAAAAAAAAAAGCCACTATACTCTGTTGGAACTTAGATTTTGTACACTTCCAGCCCTAGCTGCCCTTCTTCCAGATGTTTCTACAATGGTGACAAATTAGAAAAGCAGGTCCTAACCTGAAGGGAGCAGATTTACCTAATCTGTTATTCCACAAGTTATTTCTTTTGAGTCCTTTAGAGTATTCTTTCTCAGATCTCATGAATTTTCAAGTCTGTAAAATTCCCCCTGTCTGTGGATCAGGTGAGGAATTTTATGTTTCCAGTGCCTGATGAGGGTATTGTGTACACAAACTGTCAGAATCTGCCACCGTTTACTTCACCATTTACCAAAGTCTGTGTTAGAGCAGTGATTGCAAACCCCCTCCACTAAAAATTGCAACATTAAGCTCTGCACTGTGTCACACTTGCGGGGCAAGATCTACCCTGGCCCCTACATTCCACTGGGAGCAAAACTGTGTGTATGCTTTGATTCTTATGGATTTCCCTGAAATGGGATCAACTGCAGGAGAGGACTGGCCCTTAAGATTCAATGAGCAACCTACACACAGATAGTAGATATGAAGCGAAGCTTTCAGGCTTCTCAGAAGATTGCATGGGGTCAGCTTTGCCATAAAACACTCAATGAGAACATTGCAGTTCATTGTGGAACTGTAATACCTAAACTGTACACTCCATAAACTCAGGTGGAATAAAGTGAAATAATGACATGTCTACTTCAAGTTGTTGTCTGTGTTCAGGATCCATCAAAAATCCCTTTTGGAATGTGCTTTTCAGAAACCCAGGCCTGAAAAAACACACTGATTTTATAACTGTATTTTGTAAACCTATTTTATAAATCTACTGCAGGAACAAATTAATGTAAGAGCTTCAGCAGGCTCTCTTTTTTTCCTGGTTATAGGTGTATGATTGTTTTCTGAGCTCCCAGGCTCGGCACAGGCAGGGGCCTTGGGACCTACTGTAGGTCACACTGCTGTCAACTCAGAAATGCAAGTGGGGGCTACAGTCTCCTAATTTTTCAAAAAAATCTGTGAATGCTTGGGGAATGATAGTGACCTTTAAAGAAAATCTATTATTTCTGTCTAATTCCAAATACGGTTTTAGGCAGGACCACTGACTGTGGAGTTTAAACGACCCCCCTGTGTTTTGCAGCTGGTTTAAAGTGGTTGAGGTGAGATGTGCAGAGGTTCAAAAAAGTAAACCAGAAAAGGGAGAAGTTGTGGGACAGCTATTTGAGAGAACAAGGATGTTAGGGCTCTGGGTGACTTCAGAAAGTGGCCTTCAAAAGAGTATAAATGCAGCTATTGAATGTACCATGCTGATTTATTCCTGCTCCCTGAAAAAGTAAGATGGCCTTAGATTCAGCATTGCCTTACTGCAACCCTGGTCCCAAATTAAAATTTCTAAATTTCTATAAAAGCTAAATATTTGGAAGCTAGAAGTGGTAGTAGATGTTGATTATTCATCAGACAAACTGTATAAATCCCTCTCATAATGTGAGGGGTGTTTTTTAGGAAATCACAAAGACTTTCAAAAAGGTGCTGATGAAGTTCTGCTAGTTCATGCTAGCAGACGCAGCTCTTTAGTCCCTACAAGAGCCAGGACAGGTGGTGGATTTCCTCTAGAGGATGTTAATCCCAAATAAGCTCTCCAGGGACATTACAAGAAGAGCCTTCGGTTTAGGCAGGTACCTTTCATTGAACCACAGAATTATTAAGGTTGGAAAAGATCTCTTAGATCATCGAGTCCCAATTTTAACTCACGTTGCCATGTTCGACACTAAACCATGCCCTAAGGTCCAACATCCACACACTTTTTTGAACACTTCCTGAGCTTATGATTCCACCATTTCCCTGGGCAGCCTGCTCCACTGTGTGACCACCCTTTCAGTGAAGAAAGTTTTCCTAATGTCCAACCTCAACCTCCCCTGGCACACCTTGAGGCCATTTCCCCTTGTCCTGTCACTCGTTATCAGGGACAGGAGGCTGACCCCCACCTGGCTAAGCCCTCCCTTCGGGCAATTGTAGAGAGTTATAAGGCAAACCTTGATCGTCCTTTTCTTCAGGCTAAACAGCCCCAGCTCCCTCAGCTGCTCCTCACAGAACCTGTGCTCCAGACCCTTCACTGGCTCTATTGCCCTTCTCTTGGACTCGCTCCAGCACTTCAGTGTCTGTCCTGAAGGGCCCAGAACTGGACACAGGATTTAAGACGTGGCTTCACCAGTGCCGATTACAGGGGCTGATATGGGTATGTCTTGTAGTTCTATCCACTGTGAATAGCAAAGTAATGAACTGAGATTTGGGGTTTTTAATGAGGGCCCAAGGGCTTTTTTGGAGGATGCAATTTCCATTTGTTGTGAGTTTTACAGAAAGGGAAGCTTTGCCTTTGTAAGCCCTGCTCAACACATGACATAAACTCTACAAGCCCAAAGGATGTGACCCTGAATTCCTTCCCCTAGGTGCTCTGCCAGTGGGAGGTCTTGCTGCGCTGGACTCTGGCCATCACGGTCAGTTTGTGGGTGTCATCATTAATTGCTAACCTTAATAAAACCGAAAATACATTTGCACTTTCCTTTTCTTAGAAACCCAGATACAAGAGGCACTTACTTTCATAAAGTGCTTTGGCAGTATGCATTCCTTAGTTTATCCCATTAGATTGGACTACAGCTGTGTGGGACATGCTGTACTTCCTCAAGGGCACTCTTTACACAAGCCAACAATATCAAAACCTCGTGAGCAGCATGAGCCAGGGCTGCACATGCTTTCAGACTGCACAACCATTTAACCAGTGAGTGCTGCAGTATCTCTGATTAAAAATGGTACATTTTTAAAGCCTTTTCTGACTTTTCTTTATGCATTAGGGGGTCCCCTCATGAAATGCAGGTTGTCTCCCATGGGCACACATCACAGGAAGGAGTGGATATCAGCAGTGGCTTTGAGCTAGCATCAATACCCAAAGCGGTATACCTGTGATGACATAAGGTGCTCTAGCAGGTTAATTTATTTCATTTCTGCCAGGTTTTATGTTTGTGCTCTGAAGTTTGGAGGCACTAGAATTCATCAGTGAAATATTCGCAAGCATTCAGTAAGAGAAGAAAGTTTACATTTCTTCAACCGTACTGAAAGAAACAGCTAAACTCTTTTTTTTTTTTCCAAATGGGAAAAAAAGGCAAGTATGAAGCAATGAGGAAAGGAAAATAAATTTGAATAAAATCATTAAGGTCATTAATTCTGGCTAAATTTATAAGCAGCTTGATCTGCTCAATTTTGACAATTATTTGGTTCTTTGTTAGTGTCAGTCCATATATGAAAAAGTAGAAAATGCCCAGTGCATTTAATATGGACACTGTGCTTAAGGCAACAAGTTAATTCTCTCCAGGTAATTACCACGGATCTATTTATCAGCAGTAGCAATCTCTGTGTAATTTCACATACAAGGTCTTGGTTTACCTAATTGCTATCAGATGCTGCTGTCTGGAAAGAACACTTTCCCTGTTTAGGCAGCAGCAGTTCTGTAATCTGAGCAGCCTGAGGAAAATCAAGATTACTGGCTAGTCTGCTAATCTTCTGCCTTGAAGGCATCTTCTAGACAAATTCAGGAAGCACGGGTATTTCCAGACAAAAACGATAAATATTAAACTAGCATCTTTGAGATTATTGCAAGGAATTTATTCTGTATGATAGACAAACTTAAGAGGTGTTTCAGACTTGCAGCTCTTGAACACTCTCGTGGCACAGTTCCTGACCTCAGACTGATTGTAACCCTTTGGGCTCCTGAATTTTTCACATTTACAAGTACTCTTGTCTCACTGTCTCAGTCCTCTCCTTTTGTTTGGTTATTATAACTTTGAAAGAAAGCAGTCTTGGCACTAGAGTGACATTAATAAATTGCTTCTTTAAAAAAGAAGTTAGAAACTTTTTATTCAGACTTCACAGCTGTTTAAAAAATGCGCAATGACTTGTTCATCAAAAACCTATTTAGTTCTTTTTTAGATGGAAAGATGATAAAATGCATGCACAGCAGAAAAAGAAAGTGGCAAGCTACAGATTAACTTGCTAGGGATGCGTAACACATTGCAAGTTATACAAGCAGTAAGTGGGAAAATACTGAGCTTTTATATGACATGTTCCAAGAAAAATATAGCTTACAAAGAGAGAGATTAAACATATAATTGAGATGACATAATACACTGAATAAATTTACCAAATTTGTAATATTCAGTAGAATAAAGAAAATGTAATATAATGTGAGCCAACCATATTGAACAGGATAAAACTCTTCATGAAACTGATATAAAAATCACTGCACCAATCCAAAATAATGAGTCAATAAACAAAACAACTGAATAACACTTGTACCAAGTATGTGAAAGATACTGAATCAAAAGGATCATGGGAATTAAGAAATTGTGCAGTAAGAGATTTTGCTTTGAAAATTATAAAGCAGTGTTGATATTGAACAGTGTATCAGATGCATGAACTAAGTAACACTACCTAACTAACGAAACCTAACACAAAACTTGAATGTAAACCTCAGTAACCCAGCCAACTAACTCTAAAACTAACCCTAACCGTAATTGTAACCCTAAACGTAACCGTAATCCTTACCCTAAACGTAACCATAAACCTAACCCTAACCCTAACCCTAACCCTAACCCTAACCCTGTTCAGTATAGTTGATACCCATTATATTACATTTTTTTATTCATGTTACTCTGCCACGGCAATAAAAGATGTGTCTTTTGATACAGATTTAATGAGGATTCTTACAATCTCAGATGGTCAGAAGGGTTTGTGTCCTATATAGTCTTGCTTGAGAAGGGATGTGGATGCAATGTTCATAGAACTTAGGAGTAATTCAGTGACCATTTTTCTTTCTTTCTTGTTACACCGTTAATCTTGCAGTAATTACTTTTCCCTGTCCTTACCAAGATTTCCGTTTTTGTCCCCAGTTTGTTTATATTTTTACTCCTTGTAGGCTATTTGTCATTTCAACATTTTAATAAAAATACCTGCAAGAAAAATTCCTGGTCAGTGTTGGTATTCATGGTTTTCATTCCTTGAAGACGGTCAAAAGGTGTGCCTGTGTTAGAAAAGCAATTTTTCCACCATTCACTTTAGAGCTACTATTACAGTACTAACTTTGTCTATCTAGATCTTCTAGTGTTGAAAAAACCTTGTGACCATCCAGCTTTTGGTAGCAAGGCACAGTCCTGGAGCACAGAACTTTTACCTCCACCTTCAGCACCTCTATCACCACCAGAACAGACTGTTTCTCCACCTTCAGCACCAACTTTTGTGAACATGGGGAGAAGGTTTAATTGTTCTGTGTCTCTGTTCTCCCACCTTTAATATGGAAAAATCAAACTAGCAACAGTTGTCTTGACATTTGAAATACAGGGATAAAAAATTCTGGAGAGAGACACATTCAATTCTAATAAAACAGTACAATTCCAGTGTGTTAGGGAGATTGGCTTTTTCAAACATCCTTTAAAAATCTGAATAGTTTTCCAGAGGGAGGCTGTGTGAGTTCTGTGGAAACTGACTATTCAAACTAATTTTATTTTTTCTCTCCTTGTTGATCATTTCTGTACTTTCATTCTTTGTTGATACTGTTCATTGTATTTGGTGTGAGGACTTAACTTCATTGTCAGCACCCTACAGTATAATCTGTAGTGTTCTGATATATAATCATTGTTGTAAATAATCTAGAGGAAAGACTTTGTTTTATACCTTGGTGTGGATTTTAGTAAGATTCAATCATAAAAGATTCCTGAAATTTAAAAAAAAATAACATCCCAAGAGCAATATACTTCAGTGGAGGCTCCTGGAAATGGCTCGTGGTTAATGTAGTCCTTAAATCATTATTGGAAAAGCCACTACCAAAACGAGAACATTTTGATGTCACTGTTACATGACTTCTACCTTGTTTACTGCAGAAGAAGCTTAGAGTGGGAAGGGTGGCTGAATGAGCGAGAAGTGCTTTTGCCACAGTCACACAATTAAATTTCAGATCACAGCAGAACCAGATCTAGAATGTCTGGCGGAGTGTCTTTCAGGCTAGAAAGCTGCTATAAGCTTAAGACCTCCTACCATGATCTAATTTCAGACAGCTGTGTTAGTTTAACACTTCATTATTTTTTGTTGTGGAATGTGATAAAATAGAGGCGATATATTGAATTTTCTCCTTACAAGAACTTTGTAACACAGAAAAATGGCTCAAATTTAAGTATTTTCAGATAAAAACAATGTTTTACATATGAAAAGACAGTTACATACTTCAGCCGTTGTCTCTTGATTTTTGTCTACTATATTTGCACATAATATTTACACTATAATGCTTAAACCTTACAGAGTATTCATCTTTGCTAGGATACATATTTGAATAAATATGTTAATGTTTGTAACAGAAAGAACTCTGTCTTGATAGAAGATTTTTCTTTTCTCTCATTATTAAATCCAGGAAATAATTTCATATGACAGAGAAATTTAACAAAAGAAAATTTACTTAAAAAAGAAAATTCTCTTCTCCCATGAAGAGCCTGAGGCTAAAGTGTTTGTCAAGTTTAAAACTCAGGGTCTGGAGCAGGTCAGATCTGGAGTAGATTAGGAAGAGCGTCAAAGAATGAAACCAAGCACAATTGCTTCTTGTTTAAAGAGTGGTAGCACTTTGGCTGAAGCCTCTGTGTAGTTCCTGACAGCTTGTGTATGAGAAGACATTTCCTGAATAAACAAATTACACAACAAAACTACTTATGATTGCTCATAAGTGATTTCTGCTCTGAATGCAAAATGGGTGTGTTTCTTTTTCAAAACAGTCATGCTATCATTGCACGCTTTGTTGCTTACTTATTCATTGCTGCTTGCTTTCTCTCCTTGTTGGATTCACATATTTCGAAGTGTTCAATCACCAACACTGAAGCAGAAGATGAATATGTTACCAGCCTAAACAACCCGGAATCATTAATTTTAAACTTGGCGCTGGGATATGAGCCGACATTGCATATGAAAAAATGGTTTATCAAGGAAACTAAAACAACAGGTTCTAGAAGTTAAATGGTTAAAATGTAGGGCCCACAGATACAGCAGTTCTCCATTAGGGAATTATTTGAACTAAATATACAGGTAAATAGCAAACTACAGTAGACTCAGTAGATCAAGGGCAAAATATAGATTTTATCAGGTTAAAGTGCCTTATTTACATGGAGATTTTACTGACTCACATTCATGCCCCTTGAAAATTTTGGTTCTATAGGAGAAAGTGGTGGAAATGCTGAACTTTATATAAACAAAAATTAAGTTTTGTAAAATTAAAAAAAACTGTAAAAAATTTCCTCCATGTAGAAAAAGAGAAATTTTTATACAGAGAGATAAGTATTTTACAATTTATCTTCAAGAATCAGGAATGTGCCTTTAAAGTAACAAAGAAACAAAATGCATGTTTGTGTACAAATGAAAAACATTATATGGATATAATATTTCGTCTTACTACTACTTAGATTCTTTTTTCTGGGCCCAAGGGTTTTCAAAGGAAAATGCAAAGAATTTTAGGAGGAGTTCTTACTATTCCTTGGAATTTCATTAAATGCTTTCATGTAACTCCTCACTCTCTACAAAAAACCCCAAAATACCAAAAACAATCAAAACAAAAAAGAATTAAGAATTCTAACTAAAAATTAAGAATCCATGATAGGGACGGGAAATACTTTCTAAAGGTCTCAAATAGCAATATTGCAGAAGATTGATTTGCTGGTCACGCAGAATGAGTAATCAGGAGACATCTTCTGTCAGTGGCACAGAAAAAAGTGACCCTCTTACAAATTAGAGAGATTTGTTTATGCTTACTAAAATTGTAAGTTAGAGACAAGAAACATCCTATGTGTTCAACATTATCCACATCTATCTGAAATTCAAATACACACAGTGGCTTCTACTAAAAATAATAAAAATGTTAGGCTTTCATGCCTGGCATAGTAAACACTGAGAGATATTGTATAGGGTACCATGAAATTGAATGTTCTGTGGTGTGTAGAGGCTTCCACATGTAACCACTGGGTTCTGCTGTCCCTTCATCTGAACAACAGAAAAAACCTGACAAAGTAACATAGAACTTCCAGAAAAATTATGCGAGATTTGATATCAAGCTGCTTTTAGCATGATTATTTTGTAATCATATATAGGTACCAATGAGTCAGGAGTTGTAAGCAGACATTATTTTCATTTCTGAATTAGAATACCTTCATTTGCAGTGAATAATAGCAGTCACCAGTGCAAAATGTTGATGCAAACCCATGTGGTTTGCAAGATATTTCATGTTTGTTGTTATGACCAAAAGCCTTTCTGCAATGTCTAGCAAGTTTCAAACCCTGAATCCTGTTTTAATACTATCTTTGATGTCAAGTCACTGAGCATCCCTACTTTTATTTATCTATAAACTTAAGTCTTTCTTATTAAATTCTTATTAATTTCTTATTTTTGAGGAAGCACTGAGAAAGAATTAGATTAATTTAAAATTGAATTAAATTTAGTAGTAGAAAGTACTAATCTTGTTAATAATGAAGATAACCTCTGTCATATGGATATCCAGTGTCTGCTTATAAGAAAATAGAGAAAAAAATTGGTATAGGTTAGTTAATTGGAGCTGCAAGTCCTGTACTTGTTGTGGCTACGTAGAAAAAACAAACATCATCCCAAGATATATCCAGAGAGGCATCTTTTGGAAAAGATAGGCTGTGAAAGCCTTCATCCAGAAAATTGTATGAGGTTCTACTCAATTATTTTTTAGGTGCATTTGTTCAAATAAAATACGGATGTAAAGGAGGCCTGCAGTAACAATCAAGGAGAAGGAGAGACTCTTAGACAAAATGAGGAAAAAAAGGCTTGGCTTGTATACCCTAGCAAAGTGAAGACAGAAAAAATAACAGTTGTTCTCTACAAAAGTGTTGGGGTAGTACATTTTACCAGAAATAGAATACCTATTAAACTTGCCATGAAACACTTAGGCGGGAGATTAGAATAGAATTTCTAACCACCAGAGGTACAAGACTCTAAAAGAGGATCCCAGTAGGAGTAGTGTAGGTAGGCATTGTAACAGCTTTTGATTCCTTCATGAAAAGGACTACATGACATGCAACAGCAAGAGATTGATACGCTTTTACACTGTCAGATATGTAAAATTAACATTATAATTCCACCTAAATTTCAGTTATAAAAATTACTTTTTAGTGAGAGACAAAAATATACTTTGAGCAATGGAGGAAAATTCGAGAATGCTCATGGTTTTAAGGGGGGAAAAATGAGAAGAACTGCATACAACTTTCTAGGTGAATGCTTTCATGGATTACTTGATATTTTCTAGATAATACGTCTCTGGATACATCTTGGGATTGTGTATTCAATTGAATTTTTTGTTAGTTTCATAGAATCTAATGGTTTGGGTTTAAAGGGACCTTAGAGACCATCTAATTTCAGCTCCCCTTCTAGTGCAAGGGCAGGGTCATCTTCCACTAGACCAGGCTGATCAAAGCCTCATCCATCCTGGCCTTGAACACTTCAAGGGATGGGACATTCACAAGGTCTCTGGGCAACCTGTTCCAGTGCGTCACCACCATTACAGTGAAGAATTTCTTCATATTTAATCTAAATCTCTCCTGTTTTAATTTAATTTTAATTTACCCCTTGGTCCTACCCTCTTGTAAAAAGTCTCTCTTCGGGTCTCTTGTAGGCCCCCTTCAGGTACTGAAAGGCTGCTGTAAGGTTTCCCCAGGCCTTTCTCCAAACTGAAGAACCTGAACTCTCCCAGTGTGTCTCTATAGGAGAGGTGCTCCAGCCCTCTGATTATCACTGTGGCCTCCTCTGGACCTGTTCCAACAGGCCCTCATCTTTCTTGTGCTGAGGGCCCCAGAGCTGGGCACAGCGCTCCAGGTGTGGTCTCATCAGAGTGGAGCAGAGGGGCAGAATCCCTTTCCTCGCTCTGCTGGCCACACTACTTTGGATGCATCCCAGGATATGGTTGTCCTTCTGGATTGCAAGATCAAATTGCTGGTTCGAGTCCAGCTTATCATCCTTCAGAAGCCCCAAGTCTTTCTCTGCCGGGCTGCTCTCAATGAATTCTTCTCCCAGTCCGTGCTTCCGTCTGGATTTGCCCCAACTCCGGTGCATCACCTTGTACTTGGAGAACACTTAGAACTTCTCATGGGCCCACTTCTCAAGAGTGTCCAGCTTTCTTGTCCTTTCTTCGCGGTCACAAATAATATGAGCAAATAGTTTCCAATTAGTTAATCTAGACTGGTGTTTCTTCTTTCTTCTTTCTTCTTCTTTTTTATTACCAGATGCAGCTTGTTGCTTTTTTATGCTTTCCGTGAGAAAGACATTATGGTGCGATGAACTGTGATTACAATAATGCGTGGAGAATATTTTAGAACAACATATTATTGGCTCCGTTCATATAACTTGGAATTGTTTTATTTAGAATTTTTCTGAAATTGAATATAAAGTAACAAGAAATGAGTTCAATGCCAATATTTGTATGTAGTGTTTGAGAGTGATTGTATCTATCCTTGTGCACGGATATTAGCTAATTGACTGGCATTCAGTCCAGTCAGCCTGAGCTAATCTTGGTGAGCTGTAGGAAGTAATTGCATATATGTAGGGACTCTACCTCTTCTTATTCATTGTTTCTGTTTTTCATAATTTATGTTTAACAAATACTCTAGTGTTGAGGCCAGGCTGCTGTAAAATTATCGCATTCCAGTATTGCTGGGGAAAGCTATTCCCATCTTTGGCTTACAGATGGCTTTGTTCTACTTTGAACACAGACAGGGCTTTTTCCGTTTTGAGATAGATTGTTTGCACATATTACGAGCCTTTGAATTTAAATCAGTCCAGAACCCATAGCTGGTACAGAATGTGACACCTGACACTTAACCACTGCATTTTGCCATCATACAGGCTAAACTGAATTCTCAAAAATGTCCATGTGAGTTTCCAGATGCAGTTGAAGGTATGGATTATTTTGCAAGAATGAACTGGAACCTACATACTTCAGTTTTATGCCCTCTATCATCCTGCCACAGGTCTGCCCAGTGGAAGCATTTGAGCTGGATCAAGAAAATAGGAAAAAAAGAGTAAGTGAAAAAAGAAAGAGAAAGCACAAATAAAGGTAATTATTTTTTCTTTCAGGAACTTTCAGCTTTGAATTTAGTTTTTGTTTTCTGGTCCTGTAGTCTCAAAATTTAGTTTTCTTGTGTACTCATGAGAACATTAACCTCTTTACTCAGACTGTGAAAAAAGCAAAACATAAGAAAATTGCATTTGTAAAAAATGCAAATGTTGTTGGATTTTATTTTTATTGTAGAGTTGCTTTGTTAGTATGAGAGTATAGAAGCAACATTTAAATACCAGCTTAAAAATTGGGATACATACTCTGCTTTTACATGTCAGATTTTACAACAGAAAAATACGCGGCTGCTTGAATTTTAGTAGGTAATATTTGACTGAATCCCTGGAGACCCAGACTATCACTTCTGTTCTCCAGAATACAAGATTTCAGTCATAGCTTATTTTCCTCAAGATCCCCGCCATCGGTACTAAAAACACCTATTTATTACACTCAGGATATGAAAGATATGTATAAAAATCTAATGTCAAGGTTTCTTCTGTTTGTTTTTAATTCCAAAGAAAGGCTCTCATTCTTTCTTGCGTGGGGATTTTGAGGAAGATGACAAATAAATTACAAAGCTTGAGAAAATTGCTTCCAGACAACACTAGAAAAGAACAAAAAGCCACTGAAACCATTTGACTCAGCCTTGGTTTCTTCCAGTGTTTTAAAAAAAAAAATCCACTGGGCTCAGAAACAGATGATTAACTTTAGAATGAACTGAGACTGTGATGAATAAAATACAGGTTAAATGAAAAAGCTTTGCTTGTGTTCATATGGGTGAAAAATATAGACACCTAATTGTGACCTTCCAATACCCTTTAGGGGCTTACAAGAGAGCTGGAGAGGGGCTTTTTACTGTCCCTCTGTCATGAAGTGATAGGATATAGGGGAATGTCTCCAAACTGAAAGAGAGTAGGTATAGGTTAGATATTAGGCAGAAATTCTTTATTTTGAGGGGGGTGAGGCACTGGAACAGGTTGCCCAGAGAAACTGTGGATGCCCCATCCCTCGAAGTGCTCAAGGCCAGGTTGAGTAGGGCTTTAAGCAGCCTGGTCTAGTGAAAGCTATCCCAGTCGGTGGCTGGGGAGTTAGAACTAAATTATCTTTAAGGTCTCTTCCAACAGAAACTGTTCTATGATCCTATGATTGGAATCAAAGTTGAGGAATTTGGATGTTTTTAAAAGTGTTTATAATCAGGTCTTATAAGAAAAAATATGTAGAGAAAAACCCAACATGGTGGTACACTTTTCTGTGTGTGGAGAGCTCTGCTATTCTCTCTCACAATTGTCTCCTCATATGTTTTGTGTTGGCAGATCTGCATTGCAAAACTTAGAAACTGCATCAGAGCATCATTAGATCATGTAACGAAAGTAACAAAACAACGAATAAGGGAAGGGTTGCACATCTCCTTGCTGCGTTACTGTCCCTTGGCTTCCTCCTGTCATGACCTAAAATACTAAATGCATCTAGTTAACAGGTTGCCGACAGTGTCTAGCAGATGGGAGTCAGAACACTCCGGAGATGCTTCAGAACTGCACAGCATAAGGGTAACATGTAGGTCTGGCTGGGAGAGTAATCTTGGGAGACCGTGTGAGAGTCTCAAACTCCATGCATGAGACCTGACATCTGGCTTTCAGGTGAGAGGCTTCTTCAGGAGGAGATCATATCAAGAAAGGTATTAGTATGTTCGATATTTCAGTGATAGCCTCTTGAGAGAAATTGCATTAACACTTAGTGCAAAAACATTGATATGTTTTAACTAACCATGCTGAACGTAGTACAAAATACGTATGTATGAGAAAGTGCCCACTCTGCACAATCCACAATATAGCTTCCAACAGAAAGGCATCATTCTTGGAAGCTGGACGCACAGTGAAGTGAAAGGGCTTGTCCAAGTAGCTGGTCAGGGATACCACCAGGAATACAACTGCCTAATGCCACTCTCCAATGCTACTGAAATACTGGACCAGCAGTTGTCTAAAACCTGCTCTTGCTTGTTAATGAAATTGTAAGAAGCTGTCTTACTCTGAACATGTTCCAGTTTATGAAAGCATCGATTTGTCTCGGGTGATTTGATTACGATTTTCAAGTGTAAAATTCAAACTCTTTCCATATTTAAAATAAATGAACTTGCAAATGAAAAATATATGTTCTCTCCTTACTAAGCTGCAAAGGCAAATGAAAAATGGAACGTTTTCCTTTTAGCCAATTCTTCTCAAACCAGAAATAAGCCCCAAAGAGAAACAGCAGGGTTGGGTCTTTCAAAAGCAAGGGCCTGAGGCAAAGCTAGAGCCCAGTAGTGCTGCTTTCATCTGGTTCAGCTCAAGCAAAGAGACGCACTTCTCAGCTGAGGAATGCAAGGCCCCTGCCACGGGGTCAAGTCCTGGGAGGGCAGCGTGGGCAGTGCCCTTTCACTCCACTTTAACAATGCAGTGGAAAGAAAGACATCCACCCATGGACTTGCATGCACGTGCCCGTCACACACGTGCACAAAGAGTATGTGCATGCACATGCTCTTCTCAGCGTTTGCCAAGCCACCTAGCCTGCTTCACTTTCCTCTTGGGTTTTTTAATGTAATCCAGCTAAGGCAGACTTCTCTGAGCTGGAAAGAAAGCATCAATAACGAGAGTTTCTGTCTCACTTGAACAACACCTGACAGCTCTGTATGAATTGCCTGTGCTGCTGGGTAGCCACTCCTCCTTCACATGCACATTCTTCTGGCGTTATTTCCATTGTTACGAATTTTTAACCATCCTTCATTACCATCTGAAGTGAACTGACATTAGTTTTGGCAGAAAAAAACAACAAGGCAGAAAAAACACAGTTCAAGTAAACCTATTTGAACCTTCAAACATAAAAAAACCACCACATTTTTCAGGAAAGGTTTGGATTAGATATTTGAAAAAAAAAAAAGAAAATCACTGAAAGAGTATTTACGCATCGGAATACGTTGTCCAGGGAGGTGGCGGAGTCATTGTCTCTGTAAGTATTCAAGAGGTGCCTGGATGTGGCTTTTGGGGATATGGTTTAGGGGTGATTGTGGTCGTTCTGGCTTGATGGTTGGACTAGATTTGAAGGCCTCTTCTGGCCTTGATGCTTGTGTGATTCTGTGATATGTAAGAAACAGTTTTATAGTTTACTATGTGATCATAGAGACACATCCTATAAGTCACTGAAGCTGCGGTGGGGATATGACAAGAGTAGTGCCAAATGACACTGGGATGCTGTTAACCATGATTCTCATCTAAGTTTATGGTTATTTCTGAGCTGTGTGATTTACCCTGAAAGAATCCTTAAATCAAGGTATTTATCTGAGTTCTCTGGAGTGCTCTACTGCAGTGGAGCACTTAGAAACTTGGGCCTACATTTTGTTGAAAAGTCTCATTGCTTTCTGGCCAGGAATTCTTAGGGGAAAACCCTGAAGATGCAGATGAGGACTTTTTTTCTGTGGCAATCAATCAGCAAATGCAAGATCAGAAATAAGATATGTGGATTGAGTGAGTTTGATACCTCATTCTGTGAAATCTTGTTTCCCAAAACAAATATGCACACTTATGTCCTTAGGCAGAAGATTCGTATCCTCTCAGCCCCATCTCCTTTATTTCACTAGCTGTTCTCCCTGCTTGTGTGTCTCAGCAATGTATACTATATCGTTCACTATTTTGATTCTCCCTAAAGTGTGAAAACTTCTCCTAATTTTGGTTTAATTTTTGTTCAGGAGTTTAATGACACTCCTGGAAAGCAGCAGAGTACAAAACTGGTGCTTTGTGACTGTGCTTTGTATGGTCACTCTATTTGGAGGCTGCACCTGAGCAGCTGTACTAGAATGCAAGTGCTCATTGCCACCATAGCTCACAAGAGCTGGAAGCAAGCTGTTGGTCATGCTTTCCCTTGCCTTCCCTTTGCCACTCAGTGTATCCCTTGGTATCAGCACAGCAGCCATTTTGACTAAAGGAGGGATGGAGTCAAGATTACCAACAGTCTCAAGAGGATATTGCTGTAGATTTCCAGGATCTCCTGGTATTTGATATTAATGCACATTTCTGAAGCCCTCACTTTCTTGGCTGTTTTTGACCAGTTCTTACTGACTCTAAGTGAATGGATAATGACATCT
The DNA here is from genome assembly GCA_013397725.1 of Rhagologus leucostigma. Taxonomy (NCBI): domain Eukaryota; kingdom Metazoa; phylum Chordata; class Aves; order Passeriformes; genus Rhagologus; species Rhagologus leucostigma. Next base: position 1,033,692 of record VZTD01004412.1, on the reverse strand, counting down.
AAATAGCAGTGTTGAGGACAGAGTGTATACTATCCCAAAACAGAGTCATACACCTGTCATTAATTTTGTTAGGATGACAGAGAACTGTATAGGTTTTTAGAAGCAGTGGGTACTTAGGTTTTGCGTATAATCACTGGCTTATCTCACAAGACATGAGATCAAAAAACAAAGCTGGTTTTCGTGTCATCACATTATAGCAGCCAGACAGCAATTCCCACCTTCTGATAAAATACAGCCCATAGGTATTCTTTCACTTCTGACTTGCGTTTGACAAATTCTTTAAACCAGACAGTGCCACTAAGTCATCTTTTTCGACTTCCTGCATAAGAAATACTATTTCATTCTCTAATTGCAGTAACAAGATGGTGTTATGGTAAAGCATATGTTCTTAAAGAGACACTCAGATACAATTTGAAGACATCAAGAGAGCAAATCAGTTACTTTCTGTTGTAGGTTGCTGCAAAATTATTCAGTAAAATTAAGTATTTATTCTTTGCAATACCGATGAAATTCTGGCCTGGACTCAAACCTCATTATGATAAGTTTCACAGGCACGTAGTACTAAAAGACTGGATGGATTGCCGGACAGCGCAATTATTCAAAGAAGGTGTGCTAATCCCTTTCTTTTGGCTAGGCTCCTATCCAAATCAACTCTGAATTCTCTTGCAGGCTGTCTTTCTGGGCTTACTTATTTCTGTTGATTTAGCCCACAAATTCAAGTTTTAGTAATTCATTATTTTGTTGCCAAATCGCACAGTGTAATAACATGTTTTGTCCAGAGTTATAGATTACATTTTGGGTAAACCAAACTGTAATATGGAAATAATTTTCTGTAGCTGTACTTACACAGCTGGGTCTGCAGAACCTGGTATTTGAAAGAATTCAGTAAAATAGATATAGATGGTTGTGTTTCTGGTAAATAAAAGCTAATGAGTTGAGTGTGCAGTTCCACCAGACAGTGCCAATCATAACACTTAAAACACTTTCAAGTTCTTCGGGATAGAATGTGCTTATGTTTGGACGGGATGTAAGTGGAAAAAAAGGGGAAATCAAACAAAGCAGCAACGTATATTAACTTTGTTTACTTTTCAACACTCATGTGTTGTACACTACAAGCATTTTTGCCTCTTCTCCACAACAATCGCTGTATTTTGAATATATAGTCAGTCACAACCCCCTCATCTGCTGTTCATATTTCTCAGGTCTGACTTCATTGCTTCACTGTATGTGAGTTATTTCATGACTTACATTTTTTGCAAAGTGAGGTAAGACTACAGTGAAAAGAGCAGATTTTAGGAATGGAAATTTGTAGAAATTTCTTTATAAATTTAAAAAATACTGTGAAGATTTTCTTAGACAAAAAAAAATATATACAGTGAATGGCAGTTGCAATGGAAAACTAAACAAAAGCAGTCTTTTTCTTTTAGCTCTTATCTGGAACTTGGAGCTCTTCCAGCTTTGCCTTTCAGCATTTGTCATATTAAGTATTGTCCCCAAATGATTGAACAAACCTGTTTCAAGACCTCTTTTCAGTTTTGAAAAACCTAGATTTTGAAACCTCTGAATGTTTGCTTCAAAAATGAAATAAAGTTTCTGTGTGGTTTATTGTGAAAGAAAATTTTTGCCAAATGCCTCCTATTTTTCTCAGTCAGTTACTTAATGTGGATTTTGATCTGTGCCATGGGCTGCCTTCAACCTTCTCCTCGCTTTGAATTTTTAAAAGAAGAATGGATTTAGTTGTGTGGTAATGCCTGCTGAGTGAGAAGTATTTACTGATGGAAATCTGAACTAGCAAAGCTTTAAATCCTATTGGAGCAAGAATATAGCCAACAATACTCACATAAAGAGCTACTTTTTAAAATACAAGTATCATTTTTAGTACAGACTAGCACCTAAAAGTCTAGCTTGTGCTAAAAGTTAGGCTTAGATGGACACATTTTGGAAGTCAAATTGGAATTGTTCTATAAGCCTTCTTAGCTGAAACATGCAAAGGAAGGCAATTCTCTGTTGACTGCTTTCTACATGTGTATTCGTGTTATGATGCGTTTTTATATTGCAGGTGCTTAAGTTGGACCCTGTTTTGACTTAGATACGCCTGGAGGGTGCTGTTCTTCCTGCACATACCTATGTCCCTTGCATCATCTAAGCTACTCAGCTGAATCAGAATACTTAGTGGAGAGAAACATTTTTGACAAAGCAAAACTCTTTCTATATTATATCTTTTTACCAAAATAAAATGCTTTTCATATTATTTCATTCATGGATTTTGGGGTGGAGTTCTTTTGTTTTGTTCTGTTTCCTACTAATTTTTCCAGCTCTGTAAAACAATATGGAGGTTGCACTCAGCTCTGACCCCACAGTACCTTCTGTACCCTTTTTGCTTATGGTAACCTGAAATATCCATTCATGTTAATCAATATTTTACCTCCATGTTTCTATCATGACCTTGCCAGTTTCTGCAGCTAGTTTCATCTTTCATCATCACCATCTTTTAGCAAGCATATTTTAGCCACAGACTCATGTTTAGGTTTTGAACAGAAGTTGCTTTTCTTTTTATTTCTGGGTAAAAACAGACTGTGACCTGTACAAGCATAAGAATTTCTTGGCTAGACAAGGTTTTCTTTTGGATCTAGATAGGCAATAGGCTTTCAAACTGTCAAGAGGCTTTGGCACTCAAGCTGACTATTAATCGATCTTTGTTGTCAGTTCTGGAGAAGACTGATGACCTCAGCTCTGAGGTCGTCAGGTCTTCTAAACTGACTTAGAAAAATGCTCTTACACCTCCATTCTCCTTCTATTTTCCAGGAAGATAAGGGGGCAGCTCCCTTCGACCAGGAGCACCTGCAGGAGAAGCTTAGACAGAGCTCTGAAGAAGAATGCAGAAGAACCACAGTCATTGAAAGTAAGTTTTCTTTCTCCTTCAATGCTCATCCATATGCATTAACACTGTGGGTGATCCCTTGCACTTCAGATACTTGCTAATTATCTAAAGGTAAAACTCCTGTTATAGCTTCTTCTGAAAGACAGGGTGGGGGAACAGGAGTCAAAACACTCATTATTGTGGAGATCCAGAAACTGTATTCCTACATTTTAACAATGCCAGGGAAGAGATGAGAAAAGGAGCGGGTAAGGTTCTGTTCTGAGTAAAGGGGCAAAATAACTCACAAAAGTCTTTGATGAACTCTAGCAGTGTGGGAAGTGCTCAGGTCTTCAAACTAGTTCTAATCCATACTAAGAGCAGCAGCAAGGACGGGCATGAAGCGATATGACTGAAGCTGTTCCTTGGGTAAGAATGTTTTACATAATCCCTCAAGGCTCATAGTGTAATATTGCTAGGTACAATTTACAATCGGGGTTTTTTGTTTCCTTCAGTTTTGTGAGTTTCTAGTCTTGAAATCAAGAACTTTAGTTTTTGCTTTCCTTGATTAAACTTTAGTTCTGGCTTCTAAGCTTGTGCGGTGAAAAGCCTGACTCTGGACAAAAATTCGAAGAAAACCAGTTCTCTAGAGAGTAACTAATCCAGTAAAACTGTTTGTGCAGGCAACAGCCTTCCTCCTGCGATAATCTGAGGTCTGACTTTCAGCAGGGTAAAGGACAAGTTTGAAAGTGCAATGAGCAAGTATTCAGGTTTAGGGGTAGAAAGACGATGTATAGCTACAGGTACACCTCAGATCATCAATGTTCTTAAAATTAAAGCAACAAGTTGTTGAAAATTTCTCCCCAAATCTTCATGAATTTTTGAAAGCAACCTATTAAATCTCACCGTTTTGGAAAATAGAAGTAAACGTTAGAATCGGGCAATGCTGATAAATTACCAGAAAGATTATGTTGTTAATATTCTGAAAAATGCCCTGGTAACAAGCTCTGGTGTTTTTTTCAGTTGTTGAGTAATCTGTTTTCCTTCACAGGTCCAGTATTATCTTATTACCATTATTCCTAAAATAATCTGCCATTAGGAATGCAAAATAGCTGAATTTCAATTTTTCTTAGGTCCTATGGTCCTTCAAGACAGAACTCAGCATATGGCTGTGAGTGCATTACTACTCTGATTAGGATTTGCCACTATACTCTTTTTAGGATCAAAGACTATGCTAGACTGAGGCCACAAGTGATCTGATTCCAATGACCACCAAATTAAAGGTCAACTTGAAGAGCAGGGATCAAATTTCTTTCCTTATGGTCTACTTCAGAAATCTATGAAAGTGTTGTGCATGTTTGCTAACTTTTGTTGCACAGGATTTTTTAATTCACTTGATAAAGCAGATCAAACGTCCCACTTTGTTCTCTTGCTTGACACAAACAGATTAATTTAAATTCAGCAAATCATACTGAAAATCCTTAATTTAGTAGTTTTGTCTATGGTCTGATTGAAACAAAAAAAAATGAGTGGTTGGTGAAAGTTAAAAACAGCTAATAAAAAATTATCAACCTTTTGTATGTCCACCTTTTTCTCCCAGGAAACAAATGTTTGGCATTTTTTCAAGTTTAGGCAGAATAGAATGCTTGCAAGCCTAATTTATTGATCATGCACAGATATTAAATACTGGGCAGCTGAGAAATTCTGGTGGAGAATATTTGATTTTCAAGAACTCTCTCCAAGATCCAGTCAGCCGCTACAACATTGTTACTTGTGACACTGAATATGGTTTTTAGCACTGTACAGACAAGTTAGTTCTAATTCAGGTTTCAAGCCTTTTGATGGTAGCCAATGGTCCACAGACTCTCTGATAACCTGCTGTTTGATGTAGCTGCCCTTTGAACTGCTTAGTGTCATCATTTCCTATTCCTCTAAACATAATATTAAAAGCAGCTTAATAACAGATGTGTTAGCAGAACACTGTGGGTATCTGTGTCCTGATATTCCAGCCTGGGATTGCTCAGTACTTACACCTCTTTGCTGTCTCAACACTGAATTTGCTGAAATCTAGAAGCAGAACCACTCTGCTCTCTTCCTGTCATGCTTTCTTTTATGTAAGCTGCGAAAGTCTCCAAACTCTAATATTACTAATGACATTAGCAAAAAAGCAAGCACCGTTGGAGAAGACGGCTCAGGAAGATGGGAACATCAGGATACTGGATAAAGGAAGCATGAAAAAATCAACCCCAACCAATGTTTCCTGCAGGATGCAAGTCCTTTCTCCAAATTCTACCAAAATCAGTAGCTGCCAGTGACTTTGTAGGTTGAAATAAAGACTGAAGCCTTCTCTACATTCTTCGGAATGGTTCTCTCATCTGTTTCCTCCAGAGGTCAGCTTTGAATCTGTAGGCAATGCTGCAGGCAAGTAGCTCGGTCCTCTCAGGAATATCCCAGTCTGTACTCATGCTCCTTACTGTTTCTCTTGTCTATTCCACTCTGCATTTGGAAAGTTCTGCAGAGCTGAGCCTGCTCTTGAGAAAACAAGCAACTCCTCCCTTCCTTCTCCTTTCCAGAAGTTTCAATTTTACTTAGAGTACAGCAGCCAGAGTGAGGTAAACATAAAGCCTCTTTCTTGGTTACCACCAGTGCAACCTCTTTAAGAAAACAGAAAATATACGCTAGATTTATGCAACAAGCTGGAAACAATCTACCATTTGTAGCCAGAGAAGTATAGGAGCAAAGAGTTCCAAAGTTAGGCACTTTTTCTTAACAACTTGGATTTAAGGAGACCTTATTGCACTACATAGAAGTTGAGCTTTGTCCACTATTATTTCACCAGTTCCACGAAATACTGGTTTGCGCCTTTCAGCATATAAGACACCTATTCCTATATCTAACTACATTTTTCTTGAGTTTCACAGTGGACGGAATTTTTTATTATTAAATAAAAGTCATTCCATTTAGGTTTCTTACAACAACATTGGTCCTCAACAAGGTGTTATGGGTTGTATGAGCTGATTTTACATGGGTTGTGGTAAACCTGTGTTCTGTTGTGGTCAACTCCTTGAACACAGAACCAGCAATATGCACCTGAACAATTTCTAATTATTTTAAATCACCTGAGGATTATCAAGCCTGAGGATTTCCTATTCCTGCCATTGGACAAATAACATACTAGGGAAATTGTTCTTCCGGTGTTTGTCTCTGATAATCTCTGCTAGTCTGCAAATTCTTTGATTCAGATTCTGTCATTTTGAATGTGCTTCTACAGTATCTGGCTCCTGCCTTCATTAGGGTATTTAAATACCAAGAACTAATATAGTTGAAGTGTCTTATTCTGGAAATGCAGAATTTCATAGGAGTCTGATTTATTTTGTTTGCAAACCCGAATTTTAGGGAGCAGAAAGTGATGTCTGTTTTTCCCAAACATGGGAAACAGGGAAGTGTGGACATATGTTGTTAGTAATTTTAATTTTAGTAGGCAACTTTAAGAAAATTTGTATTTCCTATGGTTAGACAGGATCTTGTGTACCTCTACAAAGAAGTGAATAAATTGAACTGATCGCATTTATTTCTGTAGTGACTATATTAATATGACTTCTAGTACATTCTAATATGAAATAAGCACTCACAAAACTTTTAGACCAGCAGTTTTGTAATCCCACAGGGCCAGTAATTTTTGGAATTAAATGCAAAACTAATTTCTCTGAATTAACTTCTCCTCAGTAAGTATTTTAACAAAGGTCTCAATTTAACTACAAAACTGATGAGAAAACATTGGTGGTAGAAGTGAGAACTTTTTCAATATATGTTTCTATTTGAAGTGTCGAACAACTTACAAAAATCTGTTTCAATGTCATTGTCTTTTTATTTTCTGTTGAAATTATTAAATGAAATAGAAGTTATCCGTATGTTATTTATCAGGAAATTAGTGAATAAAGCCTAAAAAACTCTACAACACCTTTCAGCTAAAAGGGAGAAGTCTAGCCTTCTAAATACACTGTCAAAATGGACAGCTGAAATGAAAAAAGCAAGATAAAACTGAACTAGAGTGAGAGAGAAGGCTTTAGAAGAAAAATTGTTTCCTTGAAAACCCCATGTCATCAGATGCACCTGCACATTAAGGAAAGGCAAGAAAACAGTTCAGCTTGTCAACACTGGTTTGCAACTATTCTGTCCCAGTCAGCCGTACCTCAATTTACTTGCTGGGTGAGGAAGGAGGCATCTTCACGGCTCAGAATCCTCACTGGACAGATGGCTACTGCCTGTCAGCTCTTGGCTGGCCACATGAAGGGGATCTGAGCAGTGTGCTTCAGGCAGTGTTTTGTGTGGGCCTGGCTGAGATTAACTCAGTTCTTATCTTCAGAATCTTTTGACTCCTTCAATGCTACCAATTAGCCGAGTAGAATGAGAGCAAAAATAAACAAATATAAATTTAAAAAAAATTCCCTTAATGGTGTCTCAAATATTTCTTCACTTATTCTCCTGTATATTTTTTTTTTGTTTGGTTGGTTTTGTTTGTTTGTTTGTTTTGTGGAAAAAAAACTAATACAATATAATATATCTCTAATATATCCAGTATATATTACTGCAGAAATCTGTACACTTGCAGTACTGAAACCTGCAACTCTCTGTTATATAAATGTACTTAACATCGCTTTCCAAAATCAGTTCCTGGTCTCCTTAGCAACACAGGCTGCAGAGCTCACCAGCCTGGTGTTCTGCTGCATGTATGAGCTTCCAGTTCAACTGGAAGAGTTTCGGTTTAGGATTCAGCACTTCCTTTTGACCACTCCAAGCTACTGGTGAGGGAGACACTTCTTTTGCATACAGTCTCATAAAAGCTATAATTTTAATGTTTATCGTTGAAATACATAAGCAGTGAACCAAGACGAGCTTCTGAGAAAAGAAAATTTTCATGGCAGAAGACTGAACAACTTGTTCCATTCTCCCGTACCATGACCATAGAACAAAATATTTTAATACTGAAACTATAGCTCCCCTTAATGACTTATAAGGATGGGAAAATGTGTACAAGATTAATACTGTGTCTTTCCCAAAGCTTCTAGAAACTAATAAATTTTTGTCTGTTGTAAGGCAGAAACATGAGAAATCTTACTACAGACACACCTGTCCGTGTCACTGTTGTGAGGTGCTGTTTTAAGACTAACAGTTAATATTATCGTGCCTGGCTTTAGCCAGTGAAGATTGAAATTGGTTCTGGAAACGAAAATCTCCTTTTAAATCATTCCTTCCCCAGTGCCTTCTAGTTAGCCTGAGGTTTTGTTTGGTTTTTTTGTCTCGTTTTTAAGCTTCATTTTCATGCTAATTCTGTACACACGCAAGGTAATAGTAATTTTGTTTAGAGATAAGATAGAGATTGTTTCATTTCAGCAGTTGTCACCAGACTCCACTTCATTCCATGATGTCAACAAATTGACGAGGAAATCACTGATGAAAGCAACATCACATGCATTTCAAATATTATATTACACAAAACATTCACAGGCTTCTAAATTATTTTTACTGTGTGTTGAGAACCAAGAGAGGAGCCCCAAGAGACCATCACTCTTGTAGGTCAGGTGGCTTTGAGCTGCACACCCCAGGACCCTGTCTTTGCCTCCAAAACAGGCTGGTGGGAAAAATGATACAGGCAGGAGGTCATTCCATACTTCTACAGAAATTCCTTTTTCCTATGTATTTAAATGCACCGGGAATAATCTCTCTATCAAAGTGAGGCCCGCTACATGAAGATGGGCAAAGGTTCAGCTGAAAGGAAAGAAAAATATGTTCTTGTACCAGGAGATCTTCCTGCCTGAACAAGTGGGGAACAGCTTTGTGGCTCATTTGCTGGAAAGCCTTGGGACCTGGAAGAACTGGTAAGCATCTGTCAAACAGACATACACAAATCACGAATTTCCCTCAGCAATGCAAGTCGGGATTGTTTTTGTTTTCCTTCAGGGGTTTTAATTATAGGGAAAAGACTTAAAGTTCTGTGATTGAAGCCTTCAAGTGGAGAAGTTACACTGCCGGACTGTGCTAGTGATGCCAGGTTACATATCTCCCTGCCCGAGGTCTGGGAGCCTGTTGTGTTTGTACTCTCTGTACCCTGACTTTTCAGCAGCTAAACACGGCTGGATCTAACATAGCTTTCTTAGCATTTCTGCTCCAGAGCAGTGAGAAATTATCTTCACCAGAAAAAAAAAAAAATCCATTTAATTAGATTTTCCCACCACATCCAGTTGGATCCAAGGGACATGCTGAACATTGCGCTGCCTGCAGGTAATACAATTGGTTTACTTCTCCAGTCTCTACTACAGTCTCTCCAAACTCTTGCCAGGAGGGGTTTATTCATGTTACTGCAATGCTCTGTAAAATAAAATTTAGTCTGACAAAAAGCAGCTGCAAGAGACCAACAATACCGGTTTCTGATGAAAATTTGAATGACTGGATCATATGCTGGGTATTATTTTAAGCAAAAATATTTCTTGTGTGCTTGTGACTAAATTCAGTTGTTTTATAGCAAAAGTGCAGCTGAAATAAAAGCAAATGATTTTACAAATGGATTTTATAGCCATGTCAGTTACAGGATATACGGTACCCCAAACCTAGAAGTGCACATATAATTTTTCATTCTTAATCTGTAAGTAAATCTGAGTTAGTGAGAATATCTCAAATGGAAAGAAGTAAGGTCTTTGATTCTCATTTTTCTTCCCTTCATCAGAATGAATTCAGAATAGAAAAAGTGGTTTGCAGATTTGTCATTGCAAACTAAATAGAAAACAGAAGTAAGAAATACAGGAAGACTTTCTGTATGCTGTTTGTTTCCTGTCTCTTTTACTAGCTTTTGACCTGAAAGTAGTTTCCAGTGAGAAGCTCTATGGGTAAAAAACATGGAGAAATTTTTTAATACAGCATTGATAAATGGTAAACCATCATATTGATTATTTTTTGCCAGTGACTGTGCATTAAAATGATCTGCTCATTTTCATTTAATGTTTTGTGTTTGAATGAGTGATCTCTTCATAACTGCTTAGCTGCATGAAGTGAGGCAAGTCCTGACTTAATTGTCTTTTGCTTATGCAAAATACTAGTTATGAATAGTTATTTGACTCAGTAGTAAGTGGTACCCTAATGTATTATTCTGGGAAATAATTTATTAATTAAAGATTATTCAAACAATCCAAACTGACTTTGTATGTTCAGCCTGTATGAATTAATTTAATTTGCACCTTATGTTTATAGATGGACTGGTTTCAATAACAAAAAGCAGAAAAGCACCTGACATTATTTTGGGGAAGTTCAGACAAATCCTTACCTACGGCTAACTATACTGAAAAAACTACCTGAGTTTGACAACATTCCTAAACCATGTAGAAAAATAATTGGGTTTTCCTCAATAGAAATAAAATCTGCACTGTAAATGTATATGCACATGGAATTAGAGACACATTTCCTTGTGAAACTTTACCTCTGGCATTTCCTAACTTTTGAGTACTTAGTTGTGCTGTCTTCATATTTTCTTAGCTTGGTGTTTTTACTTTTTTGAATGGAATGTTTATGTGCTGGAGACAGATAATGATCGAACATCTGTACATGTACAGGCCAACTGCTTGCAGGCTTCACCAAGAGAGGAACATCCTCTTTTTGGGTCCGGAAATGCCAGCCCCTAGTCAACCACAGATTACCTTTCCATAAATAGGCTATAGGATGTATTCCCTCCAGCAGAGGGCAGTGGAATGGTAGGTGTACATATACAGAACAGAATTTAATATAATTTCGGAGACAAAATTCAAATATTTGTTTAAAAAAAATTGAAATGAGATAGGCAATAAGCAAGAGAGGTCATTTGCATTCCTCTTCAGGCATAACATGATTTTGCTTTGGTTTTATTCCAGGAAATACATAGGAGACCTTTTGATTAACAATGGTATACCATTATGAAAAATATTCTAGTGCTTCAGAATTAATAAGATGTGAATTTCTGAACTAGAAAAAAATATACTCTGAATGCCTTAATTACAAAAAGTCTCATTTAAAGTACATTTTTCACAAACATTTTTTCTCTGAGGACAAGATTAGGTGAGTATTTCTGTCAAAAGAATAAAACCCACTGAGATATCCACAACACTATTGATTTTAATAAGAAAATATGCAGACACACAAAGGACCCATGTCTTTAACTATTTTTCGTGAGATAAGATGTTGCTCAGATTTCTGACCTTCGCAAAGCTTAAAATGCTCCCAAAATGTTAGGGCTCTGTGGCAGGTTGGAAATTGCATCGCTTGAGACTGCAATTGCAAGGTTAGGGATAAGTAAGGCTCAAAGCCTTTACTGATAGCTTTGAACTACCTTTTCTCCCTGCATTTTCCTGTATAGTAGCTACTCTGAGGGTTTGATGCTCAGCATCTGAACCTTAGCAGCTTTGGTGGCATATGGCAAGTGCTAAATGAACAGGCTTCTTACTATGTAGGCTGAACTTTTCTCCTAGAGCTTCCTCTAGAAATCTGTTTAATGAAATTGCTCCTTCTTATACCTACATTCATTTAAAGCAAAAGAACAGCAGAATTTTCAGTTCAATTGAAAGCAGCTTTCAAGTAAAGCAGTGCCACAACTAACAGCAGTATTTGACAAGAATGCTTGAAAAGAAAATAAATGTAGTTGTTGTCTGTATCTTCATTTTCTGGTCTCTTTTTTCAAGTGCCTGATTTAATGTCCATTTTTCTATAAATCTAGAGTCTACTTTTCTTAAACTCTTTTTATTGACTGAATTTAACCCTGGCAGTTTGTGCAGTAAAATTCTGTAGATAATAAAGTCATCTTGAAACAAAAGAAACTGAAGAAGGAAGAGGGGTAGCAAAAAATGAGAACCTTCAATCTGAAGCAAAAAGAAGTATTGACATGATGTTGAACTGCCTGGTTTTTTCGTTAGCTCAGTATCTTGCAAAATAACTACATTCCACATCCTCGTGAGCTGAACCAGTTGCTGGGTCAGGATGATACACAGTGTTGGTCTATCCCTAAAGTCGAATAACTCCGAAGACTAATTGGTAAATACTCCAAATACTGCTTTCTAAACATGTTTTGACATGATCTCATACTATGATTTCTTCTAGAACTGACTCCCACGATACTGTTTTTTGTGGGTTTACATGGTTGTCTCTTGCACTTTTTAAAAAGTATGTGAATGCATTTTACTTTTTCATAATATTTTCTGACCTTTTCTGTTTCATTTGCATTTGTGTGAAAGAGCTTGATGGCAATAAATAATCAGGGTTAGGAGAAAGATAGTAAGTGAGTTCTAGATGTGAATGCAAAATGCTAGCCATGTATAAGTTAGGTTCTCAGCTAAACTCCTGACATGCACTTCAGATTTGAGGTATTACTGTCTCGCAAAGAATCAAATTTCCAATTCCAGCTATTTACTTTATATAAACATCCTGGTTGCAAATTAACCATGAAAATGTTGGATGAAATCATGTCCTTCATCTAAACCTAAAGTGAATCTACAACCAAAAGAAGTATGTTGTTCTTTACTGATACATCTCAAAAGTGCTGGTGAGCTTCCCGTCTGGTTTGTTTTGCTTGCCTTATGGTTCCAGCCATCCACAAGCACTGCCCTTTGATGTATATCAGTACTGTCTACTAAAGTAGCTCTGGAGCAATACATTGAGCCTCCTATTAAAAAAAGAAATCTGCTCTTAACTTCCAGAATTATAAATAACATGAGGAATGTCAAGGCAACCTTGGGGGTTAGCCAAGTCTTGGAACAGCTGCTATGACGTTGCATGTCAGTATCCTAGCCTTTATTAGTGTTTGATTTGTGCACAACATGAAATTTCTTGGGGTTTACATTAATTTAATTTTATTTCTTGTTTGCCACATATTAGGAGAATTTTAAAAATTGAAAATCTTTACAGGCTGCATAAGATTTCCTAGGAGGTTTGCTTGGTAGGTGTCTGACTCTTTGCAACCCATAGTAAAGAAAATGTCACCAATTTGCCCTGGTACAAGGTAATCACTGTGGCTGTATTTCAAGATTCTGTGAGGTAAAGCCACTGTCCTCACTATAAAATTTTATCTTCTGTGACCTACCACAGAGGACATGGGAACAGAAAAGAAGCTTTGCTTATATACAGAGCTGCGAATAATGGAAGTTTTGTAGGAACAAATTCTCTTCCCACTGCAGAAGGACATTAAAGTGTTCTTTAATTAATGTCTAATTTTAAACTTGCAATTAGTCAGAGGGAGAACAATAGACCTACCTGTGTTCGTTTCCTTAATGTGTCAAAGCTGTACTGACTTCAACAGATATATAATCAAGTTTCTACAGTTCAGTAGTTACTGGATAAAAGCTAACTTATGTCCTCAAGGAAAGACTGAATTCAACTTTTCTTTTACAGTTCACTAAGGTTTACTGAATATCTCTTATTAAGTATGCATTCACTGACGTTGCCACTAGACTCTCCTAAACACTGAAGCATCACCAAGATGCTTCTCCCAGTATCTCCACTGGGCTCAATTATTCCAAGCAGTAGAGAGCATACTGCCTTATTTTTACAGATCTTGAGGTTTTTCTGAACTAGAGCATAAAATTTTGATGCAAGCATATCAGTAGTATTTAGAAAACCCACAGCTAAGAAGTATATAATGTTATTTTGTCTTTGATTTTTAACATTGTTGATCTAATATCCATCACTTCTATACTGTATTCACTATTTTACCTGCTCTGTCTGCTTTATGATTACAACATAGGTACTTGTGCTGGGAATAAACATCTAGCTGTTACACGAGGACTAGAAATACTGCCCAATCAGCAAATTCTTGTGTGCCAACAGCAATATGGATTCAAGGTGACTTGCAGAGAAATTCAAGAAGATATTCAAGAGAATGCTTTGGTTTCCATGCCAAAACTATGTCTTGTGAAGAAGATTGTTTTTCTCTCCAGTTACTTTGGATATAAATACCTGCTTCACTTACATTCAGTCTAGACCTCTGCTTCTACCATACTTGCCAAAACTCACAATCTGAGTCACAAGTTCAGATTTCCAAATCCTAATAAGGATATTTATATAATTAACATGCTCATGCCAAGAATTTATGGACACATAGAAACCTATTTTTTAATAAACTTCCCTCTTATGGCTGCTGAAGGACTCATTAAAGAAAGAAAACCCATAATTAAACATGACTGACATGCCTATAACGTGGTAGATCCTAAAGAGGGATCTATAAAACAAATTTCTATAGACTGTTGTTTAAAGATCCATTAGCTTTTGAAAATTTAGCCATGCAATGATTCTACTGTTGTTTCCTTGGGAGTGCAGTGATGCTATTTACCAGAGCATTCCCTGACACTTTGTGCATAAGCTAAAGAATCTGCTTGTGTTTTGAATTATACACGTGTGGCTTAGCTTTACCTTCGGTTTTTTCTGATTGTCACAGGTCCAATTAATGAAAGGGAAAATGCTGCTTATATTCTTTTCAATATATTACACTTCCATTTTAGCTCAGATGGGAACAAGAGGAAATACTATGTTCTGTAAACTTTTAATTTTATGCAAATACAATGAAGTTTAATTTGTAGGAGACATCATTATAGCGCAGAGTTTTCCAGTATTTTCACAGCATTTTCTCTTCTCAGGCTCTGCCTGAAGGTGAATTTGTGTAAAATCCTTTCAGCTACACGCGGAGTTCTCAAAATGCAAAAGTCATGTTTCCTTCAGTGAGGGAAGTTTTCCTTTGGTTTTCTTTCTGTCACTCCTTCCCCCATCCCTTATTTCTTCAACACACATGTTCAGGGAGTAGCTTGAAATGTTTATGTGTCCTATATACAATATTTACTGAGAAATATGTTTTCAGCTGTGTGAAAGGGAAAAGGTGGAAAACCTTGGAAGTTACCAAGTATAAGAATGTTTCAAATAATGTTCACATCAGTGTGGGCAAGCAACCAAAATAAGATATATTTTCTTTGAGTGTTTGTACTAGTAAAACTTAAATGCACAAATGTTTCCCTAAAGGTATGCTTAACAAATGTATTACTACGAACGAAGTAAAAGTACTTAGCATTCCAGGCTGTTCTTTTAGGCTGTTCCCCAAAGAGTATGTAACTCTTTCTTAGTTTGCACTCGGCTTCCAGCAATAGTACTTCTCAAGGAAGATGCCAAGATAGACATAAGACTGAGTGGCAAATATTTTTACAGGTTGTCCTAGGGTCTTGGCCTTATTCAAATCCAGATGCCTGAGTTTTCTCCCTGTAGAAAACAATATTCCTAAAGACACTTGCTTAAACACCTCTCTGGGACTAAGATACAACTGGGGCACACGCAAAGATCTGAGACCTTCTCAGCTGTGCAGCCCAGGCTACATGCACTAAACTCAGGCTTCCAAAGATATATCAAGATACTTGGCTTCCCAAAGTTGTGCAAGGCTTTCCCAGTCCCCAACAAGGCATGCATTGCTTTGCATTGTAGGTGGTTGTTCAGGTGTAAGTAAAGAAAGAATGAGATTTGATCAGATCAGAAATATAGCATTTTACACTAGTATTACACATACTTGTCTGAAATGGTCATGTCAGGCAGCAGTTTATTCATTTAATCTAGCTATTTTTTTCACTACATGTTTTGATATTGCCACCTAGCTCTGCAGAAGGACAGTATCTGACCACAGAACAGCCCATGCAAAGACAAAAATGACAAGGAGCAAAAAAAAGGAAAGCAGGCCAGCAAAGTCTTACTTTTCCATATGCCTTTTCCCTGGTAAGATGAGAAGCTGCATTTCAGCCACTGTTTTCTGTATGAAAGCACAGACAGGTTGCAGAGATGCAGTGCCAGAACATCAACAAATGGAGCAAAACATGTGGAACAGTAGGTGTCAAGCCCCAGAAGTGCAATTAATCACGTCTGCTGTTGCTGCACCCTCTGGAGAGGTGATGAGGTTCATTCTTTTTCAGCTGGGCACTTTCAACAGCACAGCTAATTCAGCACGAGCACAGCAGCTGGACATGAAGCAGCATTAGTGCAGCATCGTGGCCCACTAGAGTAATTGAGTAGCAAACGAGGTTATTTGCCCACCTACTTTTCCTGCATATTAAATGGGGGATAATGAGCAATCGCATATGGTCTGTCTGGAAAAAATTACTTGTTTGTTCAGCACTTTGAAATCATAAATCAATATATGATGCAAACGTGATGTGCCACCTACAGCCTCATTCAACAGAGAGCAGCACTGGAGAGAGAAAAAAGTGCCTCTTTTTAGCTGCCTTCTGCAGAACATGGTGATGGGCGTGATTCCTTGGTCTTAGCTCGAGAACAAATATGTCCAAGGGGGCTTATTCACCACCTTGGACAAAGGGAGCAAAGCCTAAATGAGGCAAGAGAAAGACAGACATTATGGTTGCCTGGATCGCTTTGACTCCCATAGACATAACTATTCAGTTAGAAATCAGGTGATACAAGAATTTTCTTTGGCTCTCCGAAATCCTTTCGAGGCACATTAAGCTGATTTTTTCAGACAAGGCTCTAAAAAGAAAACTAGTATCTTTGCGGAGCTATTTCTGAGGGTTTCTTTCCATGCTGGCTTTTGCATTCGAGGCTGAGGACTCCTGGTGAGATCCATTTCTCTAGCTCACGTTGATTGACCAGATAAGATGATGTATTCCCTGAAATGGCTTACAGAAGCTTCCAGGGCTCCGAAGTGGTTTTTTGAGCTTTTTCAGAGGCACAGGATTTCTGACCTCTTTTCAGCACCACACCACTCCCTGTTTCTAGTGGTCTACTTTTCCTGCACTCCAGGGATGTTCCAAGTGATGCTCTGGAAATGGGGAAGATTGTAGGATTGCAGCTGCTTCCGAGAGACTGCAAAGAAAAGTGCTGAATTAGGTTCCCTGGATTTACAATTTTCCAGAACTGTTTAACTGTTCATTCCACTGTACCATATTCTGTCAAAAAACTGGCAAACCCTAATGATTTTGTGCATCAATATTTTTTTTAATTTAGTCATAAGAAGCTGCAGTTAGATTTCCACTTTAAGATTAACTCTGTCATTTTGTTTTCTGCCTATGCCATAACCACAACTCTCCAACTCAAGGATTTAAAACCAATCTTTACAGCGAATCTAGAGCATATACTGATCTATGTGATTTTGTAATTGTAACTCTGACCCACAGGGGGTTTTTCTCTCTGATTTGTAATAATGCATGGAGAGACAGTGACTGAGATGGAAACTCACTCACATTCAATCCACCACACCTTGTCCAAAATACATGGATGACTGTTGCAATACTGCAGTTATCCATAACAGAGACTGAAAGAGGGAGAAAAAGAATGTACTTTCTTTAAACTTGTAATTAATATTAAGCATTTTACTTCAAAAAATTCCTTGTGAGTTCAGTAGACACACTTTTAATTATAGTTTATTTTAGCTTTATCTTCTTTATTGTGTGACCTACACTAAGGGGGAACCAGCAATCCCCACAGCAAAATGGAAGGAATAAGGAGAGACTGGTTATGTAGGAACAGCTGCTTGTTTTCAGCAGCATCAGTTGAGAGTTTTTCACATTCTCCTTCTCCGCCTCTCCCCAAATGTTCAGCCTGCTGTGTGCAAGCTGGGTGTTTACAGTTCAGGACTATGGAGGAGGAGGAAATATTTTGCCTATTGTTCAGTGACGTCAATGGCTTCGCTCCCAGTCACTTGAGGGACGCTGGTGCTTAGCAAATGTCAGTACACTGCCGCTACTGCATGTGCCTTACAGCCTGCTTGCAGGGATTTAAGGTCTCTCCTTCAAGATAGATCCAGTTGGCAGACGAGGCGGGTGTGAAAGGCAAGGAGCAGTAGCCATGGAAAGCTGGTCTGCTGCTTTTTGCATGCGAAAGCCTTATGTACTAGTTTCTTGTGGCATTAATAGGGAATATTTATCAGCATTAAATACAGAATTTAGCTTAAAACCGTCTTTTATTCTGCACCAAGGTCTTTCCTTTCATGTTCTTTTCCTCTGTATTAAGAGGAATTTTTGAACCTTGTTATATAGCAAGGATCAAAAACCCCCCCACAGAATACACCGACAAATTTATAATTAATCAGGATAAATAGTTAACTCAAAATCTGACTATATTTAGTGTTTTTCTGATGCATTCTCACGTCTATTTTGTTACCAGATATTGAAAACTGAATGGCAAATATATTTTGCTGAAGATTTTTTAAGCTCAGGGCTTAAAATTTTTTTTTGAATGCATGTTTTGTGAAAGTGTGCTACAGTTGATGTTCCTAACAGGGCTGAAATTGGAAAGCTTTAACCACTTTATTTTCATTAAAACATATTTGAAATTATTTTTGGCAAGCATTGCTGCCCATATTTGTGATTTAAAAAATAGATATCAGCCTTGGTGCATGTGTGCAGGAAAATGGGTTTTAGAAAACACAGAAATTGTTCCATGTTGTCAGTGTTTAATGTTAAGTTTTTGTAGCTGAAATTGAAAACCTCAGTTTTGAAGAAATAATTCATTATATGTCTGAACACAGATGTGATTATGGATGTGACCAAAAGACCAGCTTACTAATTACCTTGATGCGAGACCCTGGATTTGTTTCATATTAATGTAATAAGCACCATGAAAATTTCAAGAATTTTGAGGGTTCATCAAAGCTTATAGTATAGTGTAACACTATACTGATTCCTTAAGATAAAGGGAGAACATAAACAGATGCTGCCATTTTGTAGGGAAAAACAGGAAGGCTAAGAGCAAACACCAGTAAACCCAGAGTCCAGCGTCGGGATTACAGTGGAAAATAAAAGGGTGAGACAAACTGTTGTCAGTGCCTTTTAGGTCTTGACTTAGCCATGGATCATCATCCATTGCTGACAGGTATATGCAGTCACAAAAAAGATGCAAAAGTTAGTCTGGCTTTCTGTGCTGAGAAATTAGATGTTTTGAGGTGATATGCACTGAAATCTACACACTTCACTTTTTAAGTTGCTTGTATACATGAATCATTCACTGGTTAACAGACAAAGACCTTACTCCATAATGATTCCACACAATTTTTCTTGTCGATGACTGAGGAATGTATGAATGGCTTTTTTTTTAATACACATTAAATTATAGCAGTAAATATTTTCTGGAAAAAAATATATATCCGCTTTATTTGTTCGCTTGTAAAATCTTCATCCTCACTCTTTAGATTTTCTCAGATCCCAGGTGTTTTAGTTTTGCTTCATTTATATATATTGTGGTTTAAAAGCAGCAAACAACTGCAGAACGTGATCCAGTAGACAGCTGTTGTGGTTCTGGTCTGTCAAGTCACCTAGACCAGAATCCTTCTTCAAGAGAAGGCTAATCAAAAATCAAATAGGATTTTTTTTTTCTGGTATACTGTGCTGGGTTTGGTCGAGATGGTAAGTACATGGCAAAATTTGTGAGTATTCTAAGAAATCTGTTTCAAATCAGTGTTGAGTGTTGGCTTCAACACCCAAATAGAGAGAAAGGAAAGCCTGTTATAATTTCACTGCTTTTATTCCAATCATTCTATAATCTTTCAAAAGGAAAACAACTCTTAAAGGCAGATTTGTCACCACCACGTCTCTTTCAAAGAGGAAGATACTGAATTCAGTGTGCAGATTGTTCCTGGTGAAGGATATTTGGATGTCTTCTGCAAAGTATTGCCAATATATCTGTGAATCCTTCATCAGCTTTTGTACCAAAGGCAATAAATACTGAACTCTGCTTTATCTGTTAATTGCAGAATGCCCTGGTACTTCTCTTAAGAAGCCTTTTTTATAATATTAACTCAAAACAAATAAACCTTCTGTAGAGCAAAGGCTCACCTTTCTTATTTTCTGTATCATCATTTTACCTCATGGATAGAACTTCTGAATTTGAATCACAACTGAATTACTGTTACCGCAGTCCCCCAGTAACAGTTTTGTGACTTTTCAAGAAGTTTCAGGAGCAGTTCGTCACCTAAAAAGAAGGAATTTAAAGATTATAAGGCATAATATACAACAGGAAATGTAATACTTAGTTTTCTCTAGAGACTTTTACATAGGTGCACACACATATGTAAATATCAAATTAATGTAAAATGTACTATATCAAAGTAACATAAAATACTCTTGTAATACATATAGTTATAATTGTCTTATTTTTACAGGCAGGGACTATAAGTCCCAAAAGACCAAAGCCCAAACTATGGTTGGCACTTAGAAATCTTTTCATAACGAAGATGTTCAAAGACACATCCAAAATTATTTGTGTAAATAAGAAAGAGGTGAATGTTGAAATACTCTTCACTCAGCTTTGTTTTGTAGTACCCCACTAACCTGTAAACAAACACCTTTCTGCCTTTCACATTCTAGAGGGGTTTCTAAATCAGGCTTACGTTTTCTCTACTTGTCTTATAGGGTTTTTTCCTAACAGCATCAAATAGCTGTTTACCAGCTTTCAGCTGTAACAGGGGGGAGATCTGTCATCACCCATAGGAAAACAGTGAATTGTGTCTAGCCAGAAAATAAAGTGAGCACTTTCTTCACATAATAAACTAGTTCTTGACAGAGCTAGTTTTTCAAATAGACAAAACAGAAAGAAGAATATATCATGAATTCTGTTGTTATAACATTCTCCCGCATACCAGGTAAAAGAGTTTTCGGAAGCAAAATCTATTGCAAGTTTTCTGGAAAAAAAAAAATTAAGCTATTACATCATTTTCTGCTTCAGTGGGGATGGGTAGAGACAGAAATTAACTGAGGGAGTTTCATTTCCTCCTTCCCTCCCTCCCTCTTTCTGTCTCCTTCAACTCCTTCCCTTTCCCTCTGCCTTCCCTCCCCTTCCAGCAAGACACTTGTCTAAAGCTGTTCCTCTTTGTACTGTGGCTCCTTAATTTTAAACTCCTGCAGAACAATTAAGAAAATCTTCTTTAAATTAACATATAATGGCTAGGTCCATCAGTTGTTAGGAGGATATTCATATTGTTAGAAAAATCATTTTGGAGTTCATGAAAAGTATGAAACATGAAAATTTCATCTGCTGACAACATGATTAAATTTTTGCTTTGTTTCCCGTGATTGTAGCCTATGTTTTGGAGAAAATCTGAGCTCATGATTTTATATTCTCTACAGTATTATATCCACCTCCTGACCTTTTGTAATGGCTTGGGCTTTGCTCTTCAGACCCCTTGAGAACTCCTTTAGGGTAGTTTCTGAGACTTTTTTTGTGAGCTCCACTATACCACATGAAGTGATGGCTCACAAGCCAGACTTGCCAAGAAAACAGAGGGCCATTCTGAGGTGGGCATTTCTCTCACTTGGGCTCAGAATGAAGACAAGCTTTGCCTTTTGGGCATAAAGCATATTTTTACACTATTTTTTCAGTAAGAGAGCAGTCACTAAGGAATGAACAGCTAGCTGTTTTCATGAAAATCAAACTGAAATGAAATAAAAACATAGTGAACCTCTTCAAATAAAGGAGGAAAGTACAGTCCTTGTGGGGAGCAATAATGCCACTATTTAACATCAGAGATTATTCCTAAATAAACATCATCATAGGATATTAACATTAAATATGTTTACAATAGTGTCTCAGATCTTCTGGGAGTCCTATATATTTTGCAGAGTATTTCTCAATCACAACTGCAATGCAGTGGGTGGAACATTACAGCTTTCTGCATCCAAAAAAGTACACAGAATCTTTCAGGAGAGTGCTGTGTGCAAGAAGGACGAAAAACCAAGCTAGCAATCAAATCGGAAGCTGGCAAGGAAATATGGAGGGGGGAGGGAAGAGTATATGTTTTTTAATTTCTAAACAATAAAGTGTAGTTTCATTTCTCCTCTACAAGATTACAGCATGCCAACATTACGTGCAAGTCTCATGTCAGCATATTAGCCAGGGCATCTTCAACTAGCTGCATATTTGAAAAGAAATGGGAAACAGATAAAAAGAGACTGGAGGAGGGGAAATTTGGCATATTGTTAATCCATGTAAAAGTTTGGGAGAATAGTGACTGTTGGAAAGTACCTCCTCCCCTTTCCAGGATAACATGGGGAATGGGATAAACACCAGATGCAACACAGAGTTGAGAAACTAATGCCTGGAGAGAATAGTGTCACTTGATACTTGGTCTGGAAGGGAGAGACCAGGGTGGAATAAAACAGAATACCACATTCAAGAGAGAATCTGTTAAGAATCTGGGTCCAGTGCTTGGCAAGAAGAGCTGCTTAGAGCTTAGCAAGTAGGGATCTCGTTCCTCAGGTGGAGAAGTCTATCATAAGAAAAGATGTGATTCCAGACCCGACTTCAGAATTGTCCACTAATACAGAAATGGATACTTGTGTCCAGGCTCAGTCTGGTTTGAATAGTGAGCCCACTGTCAGCATGACGAAAATTCAGCTTTGGAGGGACGAAACATTATTCCAGTTTTGTGACTGGTTGTGACTCTGCTCTATCATTTTCAGCAGTCAATGGCGGGCTGCAATGCTGAGCCGCTTGGAGATGCTGAAAACCCAAGAACCAGAATGAAGCCATGCTGAAGAGCAGAGATCCATACAATCCCAAAGCTGAGGCACCTTTTTCATTCCCGCTCCCAAGGCTTTGCACAAGACTAAAGGGGTAGCTGTCAGGGTTGCACGGGGAGTTGCAAGATAGCTGTGCATCTATGCCAGATATAGCATGTTAGCCTGGGCTGAATGGATCTCTACTGATCATCATTTAACCTCTTTCCATAATAAAATAGATTATATAGCCGTCATGATAATAGGATCAACATTTTATGTCAGCCCCCTTACCTACCATTCTATGCTTAAATCAGCAATTATCCATAGGAGAGAGGAACCTTAAACTGCCAAGTGCTGCAATCTCAATGTATCCCGCGTAATTTACAGCCATTTTTAATTTCTTTTCCTTTACAGAAGATTTTTGTCAGTTTTTCCTTTCCTGTAAAAGGTTTTGTAGCATTTACTACCATAGAAGTAGTACTAGAAGCGATAATATTTGTGTTATATCAGTCTCCAGAAATTCTAATGGTGGTTGTGATATGTGTAAATATGGAAAAACCCCGACACGATCTTTGCCCTGAGCAATTTACATACTGAATCTTGTTGCAGCTATATTGTGTTTCATCTATTCTCCTCCGAATCAGAATGCTTAATAGCGAGTAAAGGAGTAATCCTGTACATATAACAGGATTCCTGCAGTGCATCACTCTCTTTTTCAGCTCTTTTTCTCCAGGTCATTCATTGCCTGCAGTTGCATTACGTTGCTTTTTCACTCCATGTCAGGAACAGGTAGGATTCTCTTGCCACGTATAACCAGATCAACACAGAAAAGCTTTTTTTCTTTCCCCCGTGTGAAAGCTCTTTTCCCTGAATGGTGAATGAACAAAATTCTTACACTTAAAAACACAATTAATTTCTTTCCTGTACGCAAGACATGCTGTTTTATTTCACTAGCCTAACGTGGGATTGCCACAGGAATACTTTGTTGTATTTTCTTTGACAAGTTACTGTCTTTGAATATTGCCTTATTTTCCTATGGAAGGATGGCTAAGTGTAATTCACCCCCAAAACAGTAATGCTGTAACAAAACACTATTTCATACTGGTTTTTTAGGCAGGTTTTTTACATGTGAAGCCAGCCAGGTTGGGGTGAATAAGCCTGTCAGGCTCACACAGAGGATTAGCACGGTTGTCACAGGGTAGAAAAATTGTTGAACTATGTCAACACGAACAGTACATCAGTCCTGCTGCCTCTTAAATTGCCACATAATCAATATTCTCTCAGTCCTCTCTTCCTTTTCTGATGGCCATTTAAGGCAGCACTGTCTGCTCAGCTAAGATGTCTGCTGCTCCCCTTTGGTGCCTTTAACAAGGAGCATCAGGATCATTTTCTCTGGATGATTGAACTCTTATCTTACTGTATCTACTTGTGGTGAGTGTGCGAATGGCACATTTTTTCTGTGCCTCCCATCAGTATTTGTGATTGAAGGAAGGGAAAGAATGAGACAGGGTAAAGATGAAATTTCACAGACCTGTAATGAGTTCAGGACAGTGTTGCCATTTCACCTAATTTCTCTTGCTGCTCAAAGAGGAAGCACAGGTGAAAGATGCTGGCAGGCAATTGTCCATCCAAGTGCATCTGCATGCATGAATTTCTTGCAATAGAATATGTCCTTTGAAATAGTGACCAAATATAAAGAAACTGAAGACAGGATGGGTGTTATTTAAAGAAAGGATGAAAATATGGGAGGAACAGATACTAATGATGGAGGGCAACACAGGGAAGCAAGCAGCTGCTCTGAGTTGAGGCTCAGCAAAGCAGCAAAATAGACCGGGTTTATGAGATGCTTATTTTGTAAATAAATTCTTTCAGTTAAACTTAAAAACAAGGAAGGATGTATTGAAGACCGGACACACCTTTGCAAACATTTGAGTGCCATTAATGGCAATGACATAACTGTTGGGCTGAAAAGGGTGGGCTCAGTGTCCTCAGGAACCTGATAAACAGGTTTGGACAAACAGAGGCAAAACCCGAGAATGAACCAGGGCCAAGGAACCTTGGCTGGGTGAATATGATCTCTCTCACTGAGTAAATGCTCAGAGACATCTAACAAATAAACTTAAACAGGGTGTTTGTTGATGGAATAAAACCAGCATTCTGTTAGTTTATTATCTTCCTGTAAATACTTTGTTTTCAATTTTAGATATTAACCATGTTCAAGCAATGCTGAACAATAAGACTGTTGTCTTGGGGTGACTCTATCATGTGTATCCCCTATCGTGCTCTATGCCCAAAAAGTAATATTGTGCCTTTTCTGTGCCTTTAAACTGAGCTTGAAAAAAAAAAACCAAACCAAACGAACTTTCCAAAGCAGCTTCTCAAGGACACAGAGATTACACTCCTTAGTGTTGTCCAGCTGTGGATGGCACGGACAGAGCACCCTGCTTGCTTTTCCTTCAGCCAGCTGTTTTTTTTTTCCCTCTTGGCGTGAGATGGAGAGCTGAATTTTGTTTCCTGGGACTTTGGTTTTTTCCCTTCTTCTCTTCTGAACTGTTTCAACAACATCAGAACACATCAGGAGAATTTTCTCCCCGAGGCCTGGGAGTGGGCTCACGCCCTCACCGACCAGCTCCGAGGAGGAGAGAGACCACACCTACAGAAGGACTCTGAAATCTTCCCAGGTTTCTCTCTATAGTGAGAGATTTCATTTCATTATTGAGCATCATTATCCTTTTCCTGTGTGTTTGTTAAAATAAATAGTTTTTATCTCTTTCACTTTCCTTCGAGGAAAAATTTCCTTTTTCCTGAACCCTGTGGGGGGAAAGGTGGTCGTAACCTGGTTTCCTCTCAGGGGCTATATTACTAGATTTTGGCCAAACTGGCACACTGTCAAATTTCCATGTTTACCTCTTTTATACTTCACAAAACCAGAGAAAAAGAGCATAATCCAGCAGACGTGATGGTTAAGTGCAGTGGACAGGTGCTGTGAACTAACCTTAAGCTGTACCGTAACTACAAAATTCTGGCTCTGGGAGAAGCACAAGGCTGAAGAGATGAGAGATTCTTGTAGCACCACTGGCCAAAGTAGACAGGAAAAGCTACATTTGTGTCAGATGACCTAAATTAATGAGTTCCATTGCTGTTACATTTTAAAAAGGATTGTGTACTTAAAAATTTTTTGAATGCCCATCCAAAAGCCAACATGTTCTTGGTCGTACCGTGCAGCAGGACTTGTTTCTGAAAACACCGTGAACATCTAGGGAGCTTGATTTGACTCTGAGTTAAATGTAAATTGTCTTAGGATAATAAAAAATACTTAAGCATGTTGAATAAAATTAGGAATCCCTGCATTGCTTCAGCTGGATATGTTTTCCTGTATTTTTGATTTTACTGGTGTGTAGGAGGTATGTAGGCTTCCTGACACCATTAATTTAAAGACTTTCTCCAATCTTACAGGTGTACAGATTACATTTCCAAAACTATTTCCAAAATTATTTCTACGTGTATGTGCTAATAGTGATTTTTTGAAGTTTCTTTCTCTGCACATAGACTAGAGCTATAGCTTTATTATTTATAGCCTTAATTACAAATCTTTTCTGACAGCAAGAGTCTGAAGGAAGTATGACTGGACAACACTTTGCCTTGTTTGGTTGCTATGACAAATGCTCCAAAGCCACAAGTGACGCCGAGCTCTCATAGGACAAATGATACGGGGCAACATAGAACAAAATAAAGTGTTCATAGGTCTTCAGTGTCTTTCCAAAGCAGCCTATCCTTACTTTGCCTGTTTTCTCCATCCTCCAAGGTTTCTTTGTCTGACCATTGTGAAACAAAACTGGAAAATGTCTAGTGTGTAATAAAGAAAAAGCCAATATAAATTTAAGTTAGTGCGTAAAACCAGGTGTACTATCCTTTCCCTCCCCACAACCTGCTGCTTTTTCTTTCCAGTACTGCTGGAGGGAGAATATTTTTTCTTGTCTGGGACCCTTTTTGGGCCATTCCCATTTCAATGGGCAGTGATTGTATCTCTTCTAATAGTCAATTGAGTCGACTTATACAGACAGTTAACCATTTTCTTAAGCACTAAGAAATTTTAGAAAGAGACTGAAGACCAATTTACATATTCATAGTTTCAGTAAACACAAGTTTATTATGTTAATAAACTTGGTCGAGAAAGAAGGTGGAGAAAAAAATCCAGTAGCTTCACTTAGAAAGAAGGTGTCCTGTGATTTTAAATAAAAGTAAGTTGAGCAAAACTGGCTTTCCAGGAGGCAAAGTAAAGCGTGCAGAAGAAATCCTTCACAGAGAGCAGACATTCATAGCATGTAAAGAGCATGGTGCTAAGGAAAACAAACCAAAAAACCCAACAAGTCATGAGGTCTACAGGGTCTGAATATTCCAAAACTCACAGAACGAGTTGGCAGTTGGTGCTCATAAGGTAATTCAAGAGTGGAACATCATATGGTGTTAACTGTCAGGGCTGAAGGGCTTTGGTAGCAACGTGTGTGGGAAGCCTGCAGAGCCTGCCTGCAATGTGCCTAACAACCAAAATTGTTTTGTATTACAATTTTACAGTGTCACCCGCAAATTGAGAATATATGCAATATTTATTCTAGTATAGTTTTTGGCATAGGTTGCACCTCTAACACTTTGAACAATTTAAGCAAGCCTGGGGATCTTATTGAGGGCAGTAAATTAGAACATTTTGTTTGTAGAAAAAAGATTTGCTGTACCCCACTGCAAAAGCAAAGCCAAAGTTGAACTGTGTCCTTCAAAAAACAAAATAAAACATTTTTATAAGATAAACTGCCTCCATCTAGAAAACAGTTAAATAATGACCTTATTGACAGCAGCTGAACAAACTTGCCATAGAAAAATGTGTCATTTTCAACACATTTGGATTAAGGATTTTTTTCCCTGTTTTGTTTTATATAAATATATTTCTATAATGTCTACAGACCCTCACTGGCATTTGGAAAAAGAAACACAAATCTGGGAAAGATTTTATAATGATTGCAAGTTTTTCAAAGGTTACTTTTACAAAATCCTGAAGTACATATAAACATTACTGTCCTTTTACAATAATATATGCGTGGAGGTACAGATTATGCTTTAGACTGTGAAAATTAAAAAAGATATTTCCATGACTGAAATCTTGCAGTTTGGGTGGACATGGCCACTTGAAACTACTGACAACAGGCACTGCAAGCTACATAAATCCTCAGTGAGGTTTTTAAAACAAACAAGGAAATTAGGTTCACCCTACTTCTGAATATAATTTACTGGGGCCCTTTGGCGTTATCCCAGAAATAGCTTTTTTCTCCTCTATTTTCTGTCCAAGCAGTTGTCTATCTTCTCTCTACTGTAATTTACATTACCCCCATTCTTTGGTGTGTTGATTTTTATGAAGCTTCTTTGGGACAAATACTTTCATAATCTCATTATAAGAGAACAGAAGCATTGTAGATCCAGGGTGCTTGCTGAGTTTTCACAATATGTTTTGTAGTAGATCAGCAAGTTCACTCAGCATCAACCAAATCCCAAATGGAGTAAGTCAAACATTGCATCATTGAGGGTAACTTAATGAAAAAGCCTTGTTTTTTTCAGGAATGCACAAAATTTTCTTATTCAAAAACCTTGTTTGGTAGAAGCTACAATGATTTTGTAGCAAAACAAAACAAAATTTAAAAAAAAAAAAGAGAGAGAAAAGCACAAGTTGAAACTATAGCCCAAACATAAATCACCATTTTGTAGTATAAATTGGTCAGCTGTAATGTTAAAATTTAGAGAAAAGCTGAGCAAGCAGAGTCTTGAGTGGATCCCAAAGCAGATCAAATTGTTAGCATTTATTCCTGGCAAGGAGGCCTTCTCAAGTGAAAGCAGACACCCAACAGAAGATGTAGTCTTTAATATTTTTATCCTGACCTGAGGCTGTGTTAAGCTTGTTCCGTGAAGGGAAAAGTTAAGTAATATAAGAGAAGCTTTGTGTTCCATTTAAGGAACCAGTGTCTACAAGATTTAATTTCTATCTCTACTTCATGTTGTTCTAGATGTTAATATAAATATTTCTATTTTCTGCATTTGGTTTCTTAAACACCTGGTGATAACCTGGGGCAGAAATTGGGGTGTGGGGGGAGGTACTCTATGTAAAACTCAGCTAAAGCCTGCGTTTTCTGCAGATTTTACTTACTCTTTTAAGTTAATTTCAGTCAGAAGAAGAAAATGGCAGTGTTTCTCTCCAATAACATGGAAATCAGGCTGAGCATTTAAAATATATTTGGATTTATTACACTGTATTTGATTTATTTGGTTGAATGGCAACTTCACACAGGAAAACCAGCAGGACATCATGCAGCAGAAAACTGTGGTAGTTTCTTCTAAATGTAGTTTATACTGCTACCATTCAGCCATAGGGAAACCTAGGCAGAACAAGAAAAGAAAACTGGAGAAATTGCTAGCAGCAAATTAATTCCTGGTCTTACTTTGCATGTGTCAAACAAGAGTACCACAGAGAAAAAATAACTCACGTGTATTAATTTAGTTGTTCTTTTTCTTTGTTTTCAAACATTTGTAAAACATTGTTCATCTCTATGTTGTTACTATGATTAAACAAGTTAATTAAAAATATTTTTAAAGTGCATAGTAAGGAGTGACAGACAGCTGGAAACTGCTGGAGTTAGTACCTATTATTAAATTTATGTGTTCTGAGATTTTGAATTGTTTGAATCATTTACTGTAAGCGGTTTATTTAGACAAGACAGCAGCAACTTGTAGCAACTTGAAGTACTCAAGCCAGCCTGGTGGGATGTAGTTTGAAGACCAGTGGCAGCTCAGCTGTGGCACTACAGCACTCTGCACGGGATAATTTATCTTGTTCTTGGCTGCTTTTTTCATTGCCATCTTCTGTGATGGTACAGATTTTGTTTTAATATTCTTGTTAGTCATAATTATTCACCAAATAATTTATGCAAATAAATTTCAGTTTTAGATAGCTTTTTCTGTGCTCACTTACATGAAATATAGTGTCACTCACTGAGCCACATTATTGTTTTTGTCCTCTGAGTTGATACATGACATTGCTACAAGAAAGCCTTAATAAATAATGAATAATAAGACAAAATGCAACCAGTGCTCATTTGTGTAAACTTTTGAATTAGTTTTGGGACTCACAACTCTTCTATGAGTAAAATACCAAGCCTCTGAATAGCACCACAGTATAAATAAATGATAAATGCTGAAAAGCAACAAAATATTCTGTTTCAGTTGAACCTTTTCATGTTGAATTCCCACTGACTTCACTGAGTTCAGGCTTTTAATGTCATTCATGATACATTCACTAGGGCTTTTTTGTATCATTCTGCCAATTTATTGACATCATGGTTTGTTGGATTTTTAATGTTTGATGCTGTAGCACTGTCCTGGTTCTGGCCAGGACAGGGTAAATTTTTTGCAGTAATTGGGAGCAGGCATGGCCAGGACACAGAGGTTATTCTGTAACACCTCACTTCATTTCTGGGGAGGGGGAAAAGCGAGTCTTCTCCAGAAAGGAGGGATTCCTGCTAGTTGAGAAAACATGGCAGAGGAAGCCGTCCAATATTGTCTATTACCAGATTGGCTTTTTTCTCTGTAGATCCTTTCCTCTCTTTTACCCTCTGTCATTAGCACTGTTGCTGTTACTGTTCTTATCTCATTGCAGTTTCCAGTAAATTGTTCTTAACTCAGCCTGTGATCTTTATCTTTTATGCCTCCAATTCTCCTCTCCAGCCACTCTCAGGAGGGAAGTGGGAGCAAGCAGCAGCATGGGAGCACTGCACTGGAGAATATCATTCCTAAACTGGGACAAGTACAATCACTTCAGCTATAGTATTCTTACTTGTAATGAAAATTAAGAATATGCTAAGAGTCCTTATTTTTCTAAAAATTACAGTTGTTAATAATAAATAGGGCTGGATCTTCTGAAAGGCAATCTGGAGTTCTGGCTTTGGGGGTTGTTTGCTTGCTTAGTTGTCTATTATTTACTACAATGACAAAATCTCAGTGTAAAGAAAGATCTAACCTGAGACTGTTTCAAAAACACAGTAGAGCCCTGTGAGGAATGTTCAGCTGCTTTGTTATACATTATTGAAGACATGAGATTAACACAGCTCAACATTAACTATCAGAGCTAGAAAAAAATTCTCTTCTATTTGCATCCTATTTGAGTTGTAAAATCACAGGCCAAAGTGAGAAGCCTTTTTTAAGCAATGTAATATAAATAACCAAAGCAGTAGGCCTTAACTTGAATTTAAGCTAAATCAAAATCCAAGGCTTTTTGTTCATCATTGAAGGGCCAAGGATTAAAAACTGTCTCCTCAACACCTAAGGCATTTTTTCCAAGTTCTTTCAGGTGACGCTCTTAGTCATATGGCTTAGTTTAAAGTAGCACTGCATGAAACAGGGACTTGTACTCAATGATCCTCCTGTGTCCCTTCCAACTCCAGATATATTCTATGATTCTATGACTTCAGATGCCTAATTTAGCTCCTCAACTCACAGTCAGATATGCCCCTAATGTCTAAATTATAACACAACAGTAGGTTCTCAACCTGAGATTGCAATATGCTTAACATGGTGGCTTGACAATAGGTCAAGAAGACATAACTTCTGTAAGAAGCTTGGGAAAAGAGAAGATAACTGAAAAAGTCCTTAGGCAATTTGGTTTCAGCATGACTTGTTGATTATACTTAAATAAGCAAGAAATTGACTTATTATTAGTGTAATACTGTAACAGATAAGCAAGGAAGTTACAAAAGGCAACAAATATTCTTAAATGAAGAGTGCTTGGAAAGTGTTTGGAAGGTCTCTGATGTTTTACAAATTAACTAGTCATTGCTTATTAATGTAAGTAGTTGATCCAAATTAAGTATGAAAGTAATTATTTTGAATCACATTAGGACCAAAAAGTGAAACTACAGACAATATTTCAATTGCAAAGCCTCCCAATGGATGAAAAATACTGCAGCAAGGCTACTCACTGTCTAAAATTCAGTTTGAGAGAAATAGACTGATAAGTACGTGAAATTAAAATCTTC
This sequence comes from Rhagologus leucostigma, assembly GCA_013397725.1. Taxonomy (NCBI): domain Eukaryota; kingdom Metazoa; phylum Chordata; class Aves; order Passeriformes; genus Rhagologus; species Rhagologus leucostigma. Next base: position 1,002,280 of record VZTD01004412.1, on the reverse strand, counting down.
TTGTGTCAGTTCGAGGCAGATCTACCAGATCAGTCTAGATGAAAGCAAGTCCTCTTCTCTCCAGCTCTGTAGACATCCCTGAATTGAGCCTGGCTTCTGGCAAGTCTGTGGTGCAGAAATGGCACCCGCAGCTTGAAGACGTTCCCTTAACAGCTGAACCCAAAAGTGCCTTGGGAGCCACTGTGAAACCCAGAATGAAGCACCTTGCTTGGGCACGGCTTTGACTCCACGAGCTGTGAGTCAGGCATAACTGATTTTCAGTTGCGTAGCTCACATTTCAGGCACCTGAAAAAACCTTGAAGACCTTGAAGATCACACTGTCCAGGTCAAACCTGAAAGTCTGGAACATTTTTTTTCATGAATCTGAACTGCTAGCAATAGAGATGGAATAAATACTTTTCATTGGGGAAAATGTCTATCAAGAGATCATTTTAATGAGGGAGTTTGAAAAGAGTATTACTGCTTTTAGGGGATCTAATCCTCTTACTAGGAGAGAGGATTGCTGATACACTAAGGAGAAGACAAAGAAAGTAACTAGAAAAGTTGTGATTGATTAAATGTGATAAATGCTTCTTGCTCTAAATTATGAACCCACACCATTTAAACTTACAGTGCTTTATAAGTTAGCCCAGTTTATTCCCATTTGCACTGCAGAATTCCTTAATAATTTGTCCTTTTATCCTTTTAGTGCTTTGTCCAGCCCACTTTTCTTAACTGTACAATGGTGTACTATGAACCGGATATAGAGAGTACTCCAGTATAAAGTAAATGAGGTTTATCATGATGTTCAGCAGACACCTCCTTTCTTTAAATGGAAGCTTTATTTTCTCCTTTAATCTCTGAACAATTCCTTTTGTTGATGAGCTCTATGTCCTTCTATTGCCTTTATTAAATAACGCTTTCAAAGTGTTTGTGCTTAGCCTTATCATCTGCTGTAAGTCCTGTATCTTTGCTGTCTTTGTCTATAGCTTCTAAGTTCTTGTCATAGCAGACTTTGTAGTGTTCTCAACATCTAGAAAGTTTTTGATTTCAGCAATATAAATCCAGGATGACTTCACTAACAGTATGAGTAGTGTAAATTCTCACCCACGAGCAGACTAGCCTGATGCACACAACAGTCTGGAAGACTGATAGGACTGAAGAGATGCACCAGGTACTGTGCAGCTTCCTGTCTCGTCCTGTTACATGTGCCATGAAATTTGGCAGGGCTGTTGGCATTTGCATTCATGTGTTGCATGTAAAAGCTATATGATTTCTTTCCAAAGGGTGAAGATGGGCTGTAGACACATGCAAACACGTTTTCTTGTTTGGAAATTTGATGGCTGGATATGTAATTTGACTAGTGTTTTTGTATTACAGCAAACTTGGAAGGACAGAAAAGTATTTGCTTGGTTTTTAGGGCAAAAAAATTAATTTATTTTGTCCAGTTATATCCTGTGTTATCCTAAGTCTTCTTTTAGCTTTTTGTACTGAAACACATGCTTGTCTGTCTGTCTCACCCCAGAGCCCAGTGACATCAGTAGAATTGTTCTGGATTTACAGCAGTATAACTGAGAACAGAACTTGGATCTGTATCTAGCTCATTAGGACTTTTCATTGTAACAAACTTCCGAGCTCATAAATAATCACTCTTCTGCAAATCCTCAACACTCTGCTTATTGAAGTATTCAGAACTATACTTAAAGCAAATTTAATAGAATATTATTAACTTTAAATACAGCTTAATTAATTAAACTGTGTGGAGTTATACAGATACTTAAGATGAAGCACTGTTTAAGCAGCCCAGTGTATTAAATCTCTTGACTTTGCATGCGTGTTTACTTTAAAGGAACTTTGAGTAGTAATACTACTAAAGTTATTGCAAAACAAGATCCTCAACACTTCTATCTCTTCTTCAGAAATATCTTCAGATATTTCATTGTATCTTTGACTCCAGTACCTAGCACATGAAGTCAAGCTGGAGATTTTTAATATGATCAGTTTCAATTCATCTGTTGATTATTCTAGATAATCTGTTCATTTATGATTAAGAGTGGCACATAAATCTGAAGTCATACTACCCTCATTCATTTCTATATTAATTTCTGGTTATGATTATTAGTTGTTGGTTATGATTCTTAACAGTTATATTTCATGTTTCTCTCTCTCCTATATGTGGCAAGTTGCTTTTTCCTTTTCTAAATTTTATTGTATTTTCTTCTTTGCCTATGTGTGTTTCTAATTATTCTTCCCCTATATAATATTTATCTGTCCTTGTAATATTCATTGTGGTTGAGTGTCCACTGTAAGATTTGTTTTGCCTTATTTTCCATGTAACCAAACTCACTTTTGTCTTATTTTTATACTAATCTTATTTTAATGTCCCTTATCAATTTCAGTCATCCTTATTCGAACATGAAAATTGTCCTACTGAGTCAGATCGATGATCTATCTATCCTAATATTTTAATGGCAGTTGAAGATGCAGCTTAGGGAGAACACCCAAACCTGGTAGCTTTCAGTAACCCATTCCCCTTCTACCCCACCATTACTCCAGCTGTCGTATTAGAGATATCAGAGGGTAGAACTTTGCCTCTTCCTGATACTGTTTACAGACCTGTTTTTCCGTGAATATGGATAATCCTTTCTTATATCTGCTGAAAACTTCTGCCACCCGATTATGTGGCATCTTGTAATAAACCTTATTTGCTACTTGATCTTGTAAGAAAAGCAGAAAGCATAATACATCTCTGATTTACTGTTGGTCTCAATCTTGCCGATTTGATTAAAATCCCTACTCCACTTTAAGCAAGATCTCAAAGAGGAACAAGTAATATTTGGTCATTATACATGAAATTTACCCTGACAACTGAGATATATGGTGATATTAAAAATGTTTGATTTCACAAAAGCAGAAAAACAGTGATTCTGAAGAGTGATTGTGTGAACATGGGATTCTAAACAATACCAGCACGACTAGCCAAAATATATTATTAATAATAATAATTTTGCCTTATTTTTAGACCTGCTCCAGTGTGAAGCCCTCAATCTTACTAGATTATTAACCAGTAATTTTTTTTAATAATTGGCATATGTTTATTCCTTCTCCCCCCAAGAATGATCCAGCCTTTAAACTCCTGTAAAGGATTCAAATAGCAAAGGGAATCTAAATTTCACAGCACCCAGAACAGGAAAAGGGAAAACTATTATGTGTATTTCTGACATTTAACTTCACTTCTGCAGTCCTCCCAGCACAGATTTTGCTATTAAATGCTCATTTGATCTGATATTGTGTCAAAAGTAATCAGAATTTCATGGCAATACAATCTTGTCCGTTCTTGATACTTCATCAACGTGACTTTATTCACAAAGCCCGGCATTTAAACTTCATAAAACAGTTTTACAGGCGCTCTGTGATTCCACATGCACTCTTAATCATTACTGTTACACTTTGTTTGGTGTATGTTGTAAACACAGTAGCATATCAAGCCCTTGGTAATTGTGTAGCCCATCATTTTTTCATTTTTACTGCAAACTGACACTTGAAGTTTTTTGCCATACTGCCTTTTTAATAGGCTTGGAAATGTATCCTTATAATGTTCAATTATAACTAATATAAAATCCTTGCTCCATGTTCTTTGGCCACCGTTCTGAGGCTAGAATTTCATTAATTTAATAACGAATTCAATACAAGGTAGAGGGTTAAAGTCAAGCAAGATAAATCCACCAAAAAAAAAAAAAGTCATAGACAGAGGGGAGTAGCATGAATTCAAGTACTGCAGAAATTTCTATAGAAGAATTTGTACTTTCTGAGTCACAATAAACAATTACTGTAATGAAAATGAACTGCAGAATCTTCGTCCAATATCTGAAGTAATTTAATTTTATTATTTTTTTTTTTAAGCATCACTTCACAGTACGTGATTCACACATATTCTGGCAGTCAGTCCTCAGAGGTAATAGGATGTTACAGGATCTGAGCTCATTCAGAAAGGGACAGTTTGGTAGATGTGGCTTAAGGGTCTAAGATGAACAGTTCATAGGAGTGGATCATTAGATTAATCTCTTCTTTGTCTTTGAAGTACTGTTATCATTAATGACACTGTGAGAGAAGTCTGAAGAGGGACAATAAATAACAAAGTTATCCAGTACATGCATTTTTTTGTCAGTTTTACATCAGAGATAAGTGTTTCAATCTTACACTGACAAAATATCGCTTTCAAAGTACTTTCTGACTTCCAAGAAGAGCAACTTCTGTCTTTCCTTCCCTGAAGTGTTCACTAAGTGTTTGGAAGGTGTGGACCAATACCCAGTTCCTAGAATAGCCAGAGCATCCTCTGTTTCCAGTTTTAGGATAAAGAGGTAAGGACAGGAGCAGTGACTCATTTCTGGGCTATTGACAGCAGAAGAGGAAGAAGACAAAGACGTTTTAAGGAAGATAACATTATTTTCACCAGTGAGGAAGGGAGTCTGAACCTTTCACATCACAGCTCACTGCTGATGGAATGGAAATGTTCAACCTTTTCATTACTGTTGTTGACAGCAATTTTCACCTGTCTCCGCTTGTGTCACAGCAGGGAAGAGAATAATCCGAAAAGGCTAGTCACAGGCTGCAAGAAGCCCTTGCAGACACCCAGAAAGAGGCTTTAGAACTTGTATTGGAATGCTACAGAACCTCCACAGGGCAGGAAGAAAAATGCAGCCAGCATTTAACAGAGTGAAAAAATTAATTCAGGTGAAAAGACTAACATCATCCTGCAGAAAAGTGAAAATGCTGATAAAAAAATCAATCAAAAGAGGCTTATATAAATTATACTAATTAATATAAAATTGTATAACATCTATAAAAGTAGAATCTGTACAACAGGACTTTTTAAATTATGTCTTTTAATTAGCTTTTAAGTTTTAATGTTAATGCTGTTAACGCATTAGGTTTCTGTGAAACATCAAGACTTGGATGGAACTTTTTGCTAACAATTCAGGATGATACAAAATTAATGTTTTACATGTTAAGTGCATTAAAGCTGACTAATAGGTGTGTGTTAAAATGGAGTCAGAAAATGCGTACTTTTCATACACCAAGTAAAAAAATTCTGATTCAAAAACCACATGAATTTGAAGAGCAAAAGGACCTCATGTCAAAATCAGCAGAGATATGTGGCCTGGAGATTCTGCTCTTGATTATTTGTCTATCACAGTACAGCAGGCACTCTTCCAGTCATGTCAGATGTATCCAAAACCTAACTCTAAAACCATGCAGCTCTGTATAAGGGATGAAAAAGTAATGACCATATTTTAGTTAATGCACATAACGAAGAAGCAAAATTTCGTTATTAATTGCTGCAAAATTGTTTGCTACAGTCCTAATGTTCATCATCCCTGCGTTTTTCTGTCAGAGAAAGGAGATGCTACAGCTACTGTTTAAGATGGCAGCTAAATACATCTAATGAAAACATCTGAAAATGACTTTGTCTCATAGACCTCTTGTACTTCACTGCAATACTACCACAGGCAAATGAATACATCGTATGTTTTTAAGGAGATATGATTAAACAAGTTAATGAAATGCGACTGAAGTAAAAAAATATCCTCATAATGGTCCATTACTGTCAGTGAGTTCAATCTACTGAAGTGATATGTTTTTCTCAAACCACAGCGTAAACAGAAGGTACTCCAGAAGTCAATTCTAAGAAGTACAAGCTAGACAAGAACAAATTTGGTCTTGGAATATTTGCAAATCATCCTATTTCAGCAGAAGGAAAATCCTGCAACTGCCTTTTAGAAGTAACAGAAATCCTAATAAATAGTAGGAAATACAGAAGTAAAATGAGTTTCAAGATGTCTATGTGCCAGGGCATCGGCACAAGTGATTCGGTATTCCACCATGAGATTGATTTACATAGCATAATATCCAAAAAGATTCATGCATTACACAGCACAGAATGCAGCAAATACTGTTATTTCACCAGTGATGGTGATGAAACCAAAGGTAAATCATGTCAGCTCTAAACCAGGCTTTGCATGGTGCCTGGCTTTGCAGTAAGTCTGTGTTTGTAAAAGCAATAAGATTGTTCTGGTATTAATGCTTGGCAGTTGCAGTAACTTTATGTATCATATTGTGTATTTCCTTTTTCCTATATGTGCAGTTGATTCCAGTAGTCTGAATCTCCCTTACCATTTAGCTAAGCCAGACACTTGCTTTAGCTCACTCTTTGACAGAGCACATTTTGGAAGTTGGGTCTGTCTTCTTTAGAAGAACTTAAAAAAAAGAGTAAAAAAGAAAAAAATCTTTTACTGTGTACTGTTAAATACTTCTCTCAAAAGAGCAATTCTCAGAGCACATTGCATGAATCTTCCTATTGTACTTCCCATGTGTTTTTACATGCTTTCTGTAACAAAACAGTTAAGAGTGCTGATATTTTAAAATACTATTTACGTGAGGTAACAGTCTTGCAATGAATGGGGCTGTTCACGCCTCAAAGTATGGTTTCATTTTTAATCTCTCTGCGTGTTCAGAAACTAGTTATGTTGGATACGCTCGGATCACACTGGAAGTATTTAATTTGAAAACCCAAGAGGTACAAACTAAACCCTTACCTTTCCTCCAGGAAGCAAAGCAGAACTCTGATGCCCAGTCAAGTTACTTACATCGAGACTTCATCTGGTGGACAGGCAATGGAGGAATGCTCAGATGTTATCAGAGATGTTTACTCAAGTTATAAGCCTGTATTAGTATTGCTGGTTCTTCTCTTGAATAACGAAGGTTAATTTTCAGAAACTCAGAAATTCAGAAATCAGTTTGTTTCTCCATCAGAAAAACTTAACACTACTGACAGTATTTATAGCATAGTTGCCAGACTGAACAGAAAGGTAAAACCAGTACTAGGATACACTTGCTGTTTATATTGGAAAACCTTACCTGGTGAGACTGACCCATAAAAAGGTGCAAACTTCATGTTGAAGATGTGATGTCTTAAACTAGCTAGAGTTATTCTGAAATATTTGTTACAATACTTTTGAAACTAATGCAAAGCAGAAGAAAAATGCTTAAAAATAGAATAGTACTGTACTTTTACTGAGAGTTTGTTGTCTTAAGCATGTATGATTGGGCCTTCAGCTTGGAACAAATAATTAATTCTTCAGTGGAAATCTTTTTTCAGATATAAACATAGAGCAAATAAATTTTGTTTGAGCCTGAATCTGTGTCTGAAGTGATATACGTGACATGGAACATCATGTTAGAGCTAATAGAACACCTTTCAAAACAACAATTAACATAGTATGTATTGCCAAAATATTATATCCTTTATCAATAACAATTTTTTGTAGTACTAAATAAAGGAAAAAATGTATTTTGACTGTAAAAGGGTATAAGAAGAATAAGGCAGGCTTTTTGATTAATAAGGGGTTATCAAGCACTTGATGACCGAAAGTTTCTGGAATTTACACAGTTATTAAAAGAAGCAATAATGGTAGAATTTGATTTTCTTCAGAGAAATAACAGTGTCTAGCATTATGATATAATGGGAGTATAGGGAAAAGGTTTAGGGGGGATAAGTGGTAGGGGGAAGAAAGTAGCCTTATTATTTCTCCTATGAAACCACATGTCCGGAGTGTTGATACCTGAATAGAAAGATTCAAAACAAGGAATTAAGCAAGATAAGTAATAACTTCACGCTGCACAAGTTGCAACTTACACTTCACAAAAGCACGTTATAAAAATCAGCATATGGAAATTTTGGTTTAAAAATTGTTTGTGGCAGATTAGCAGATTAATATAATTTAAAGATGCATTAAGCCATATAAAGCAGTCCAACAATTCCTTGTATGTGCACTTCTATATATAGTTTTATATTCTGACTAGACCCCAAGTTTCTCAGTCTCTGTGCTAAGTAATATATATATATATATGTTCCATTTAGTTAATTAACATACAACTCACCTCGTTTAAAGTCAGAATTAAGAGAACTGTCCCACTTACATTGTGATTTCCCAAATATCTGACAAAAAACTGAAGTACGTGAGCAAGAAAATCAGGTTTAATTGAAGATGTTCTATTTTGTTTCATTTAATATGAAAATAGCAGGTATAAGGAAAACTTTTTGGTTGGAAACAGCTGTTCTAGATTAGGCCAAAGGGCCGTCCATCTAAACTAGCATTTTGAAATTAGGAGACACAAAATTCTCTATCACTTGAGCAGTAGTATAGGTTTTGCCCAGTTAAAACCTTTTTGTTAAGTAAACAAACCCCAATACCTACTAACACATGTATCATATTCCTTCTAGTATCAAGTTGCTCACAACTTTAAACTAATATCCACCAATTTGACCGAGCCTTAAATTTACAAGCTTGTAAACCCTTCACCCCAAACCAGCCCTGAAACTACGTCATTAAATAGCTGCCATGCTGGTTACCTTCCACTCTTCAGGCACCAAGCAGCTCTAAGCAGAAGGTTACAAATCACCACCCGGATCTTGTGATTTGACAAAATAAACATTAACAATTTGTTCTGTAATCTCCTTTAATGAATTTTTGGTTTGCATGAGATGACCTGATGTGACTACCGTATAAAAGCCATGCAGCCTGAGGGGTCACTCAAGCTCCTTCATAATGAACTCAGGAGTAAAAATTTATTTAGGTTTTTTTTGTTGTTTCAATGCCTTTATTTTCTTTGAGCACTTTAGGAAGCTTTACAAAAAGTAATTTTATTTTAAATGGATGTCTTTTACAAGTTGGTTTTCAAACTGCTTTTTCACTTGATCATCTTTCAGCTGAATATGATATAGTTGCTCCCAAAAGGATACAGGTATGTGGTCTCTTCAGCAAATAGTATGCTTATCAAAAGCTGCTTAGGTATTTATTAACATATAGTCTTTAAACATCAGTTTTATACATGCTAACAGTCTCATGTACTGTCAACAAGAAGAAATTTTTCCAGTATATATGCTCATTTATAAAACATCGAAAAAATTTTAAAAATTAATTGTGATGGTACAAAGAATAGTCATATAGCTCTTGATATTTCAGTCTCTTCAGAAAACAATGCCTGGCTGAAAAAAACCCTTAATTTATAAGGTGGAGCACTTGAGTTTCAATAGATTTTCTGACTGCCCAAGGTTATTTTTTCTGTGCAGACAGATTATTATTCACAAATACTCTCCGAACCAGTGGCCAGGCAGGATGCATCTTGTCTAACCTTGTGTCACAGCATGGTTGGGGACCAGTATGAGGCCACTAACGATTCTCATCATCAAAAACCTGTCAGGAAGATAAGACTTCTTCCTTTTCTTTGTTGTTCTTTTGGTTTGCAATTTAGGTTTTTGGTTTTTTCAGAACAAAGCTGGACTAGTTCTTCTTCTCTAGAACTTTTCCATTGTTACTTTCCCAAAGAATAAAGATGGACCATCCATGTTCGAGGTCGTTGGCATTACCAAATAAGTTATACTTTAATCACTCTTGTGTGTAAGAAAAAAATCAGTTTTCCTCTGCCCAAAATTCCAGTAACCTGGGGCAAAGAAAGTATGTGTATATCCAAAGTATAGCTAGACAATGAGCTGGCATATCTGTAGGACTTTGGGACATGTGAAGTTTGGGAAGAGGAGCATCATTAATGTTCTCTGAGTTTTAAGTCCCACATAAAGACTTTTTAAATAATGCATAGATAGGAAATACTAACCTTGCAATAGTGAAGGCCAATGCTATGTCACTTCAAAGCAGGCATGAAACATAAACTCAGGTTCTTACTCCTTGGTCTTCTCCATAGATAGAGAGCCTCCTCATTTTTCAGAACAACGCGTTACTAGAGATGTTAAACTTTTAACTGTAAAGAAGGAAAAAAATATTTTCTTCCAGAAATTATAGTCTGCATATTTAACAGGGCGAAGAAGGTGGAAGAGCACTGCTATCAGCAGATGCTGTGATGGCTGCCCTCTACAGAGAGTTGACTCTGTTGCCCCTGCTCAAAGTACAAGCATACTGCTATCCTGGGCCTCAGTCTCAAACCAGAATCTTTACATGTTGAATGTAAAGGTAGTTTCTCAATCACATTTTAGCACTGTACTCATGACTTACTAAGAACTGCTGCACATCAGGGCAACAGAAGTTTAAGTAACACTTGTCCATCACTTACCTCTGACTTATAGTGTTTTGTTAAGAAAACACATCTAATACCTAATTGAAGACTCCAGATGATAGATAACCTTATATGTGCCTAGTTAACTATCTATTCCATATCTAGTTCGGAAAATGATTACAGATAACCACTAAATTTAATTTTCTCTCCAAACTGAATTGTAGCACATGTAGTCCATATAGGGAAGATGGGGCTTTTTGAGCAATAACTTTGAGACCTGTAATAATTCTTGTAGAATCAGTCTGAATTATTTTCTGTTTATGAGGCTTTCATTTCAATTAAAGGCTGAAAGCCTTTGGGTAATGCAAAATAAAAAGACAATCATAGAATGATTTGGGTTAGAATGGACCTTAAAGACCATTTCCAACCCCTCTGCCATGGGCAGTGATACCTTCTGCTGGACCAGTTTGCTGAAAGCCTCTCAAAGCTTTGTGCCTATTCAGTTTCAGCAGGTGGTCTAGAACCTGCTCTTTGCTCGTCCAAGAGATTAAATGAGATCTCAGAATATTTGAGTAAATTACAGTGCTTTGAACAAGATATGATACTTCAATCACTAAAAGTAATTCAAATTCCCATTCATCCACTCCTGCTATTGGTGAAATTGCTGAAAATTGATACATTTTCTTTTATTTCACCTGCAGTAGTTTTTGCCTATTCTTCCCACAGGTTCCAATTTAACACAGCTTTTATACTGTATTTAGGAACAAGCCTTGTGCTCAGATATTTGGGGGGGCGGGGCTGGTGGTGTTAATTCTCACTTGTTTTGGCTTTATAACAGTGTTTCATAGACAGACGGATTTCTGATTTCAGTAACTGTTCGTGGAATGTATCACTTTGTGCCTCTGTGTGGCTAACAACATAATTTCCTGAACAGAACATATGTCTGTATGTCTTACCTTGTCCACTGTCTCAGATAAATCACTGGAGTGCTGTGCTTCTTTCTCACTCTGTAAATCACAAAGACAGTAAGAGAGATAGGGTTCATATACAAGCACCTCTGAATGGCTCTGAATAAAAGCAGTATATAAAAGCTTGATACAATATGTGTTGGGGAGAAGAGCATAGACACATATAAAAGCAGGGATCTAAAATGGGACTGTGGTAGTCAAAACACTGCAGAGCATCTCAAATTTAGGTATTATCTATGAACATCCATGAGTTCCTAGTTGAAATGGCTTTCTTTCTATAGCAAAGTTGCAACTGGCACTTTTGGCTTAAGAATCCATCCTTGTGTAGCTCTCTCTGAAATATTCTAGTTGTTTTTCCATAGGAGCTCTGCTGATTTAATCAAAATGGATTAAGTAGTTCTCATTGTAAAGATCAGCTTGGTTCAGTATCTGATAAATCTAATTTCTACATAAGAGCATGTCTCATCATTGTGAGCCATAACCTAATGAATTACAGGCTTACTAGGTGGCTTAGGCTGCGAGATAAAGAAAGGAAAATTTTTCCTCATGATTTTCCTTAGAGACAGGATAAAATCACAAGGTTTGCAGCTGTATTCTACAAGCCATGTTCGGAGTTGCTAATTACAAGGCAGGATTCTTCTGGTGCTGTGGGGATATTCACAAATGCAACTCTAAATTAAAAACACTTGTATAAAAAACTCTAGTGGTGATCCATGGGTGATTGCTGTATGCTGGGGCAGCTGGTGCATTAGATATAAATGGAAGGATTTATTATTCACTTTGCCTTGAGGGGAGTCGGTGGGATTATTTTCTCCCCAGAGATTTTTTCAGTTTTACTATTTGACTTAGTTATGCATTTTAAGGATTGGCCAGAACTTAAGCAATGCCAGTCTGCCCTGCCTGGTGAGTGATGTGTACAGTATTGTGTTCAGAGAGAGTGTAATAAGGAAAGGCAGCAAGCTTTCTGCTGCTGCATTAGAAAAAGATGTGATTTAAATTCTCAGTTATGGTCTTCCTGCTTCATTGCAAATGACTACTTGGGATGTTCATAGAAAGCAGGTTTCTTTCTCTGATATATCAATAACTGCCATGATGGCTGTCTCACGTATAAGGTTTATGAGAACACTGCCCTGTGCTCTCTGCTTTGCTCATCTGTGCAGGGAAGGAATTGGTTTTGCACAGGTGCAGTTGTTAGATCTAACCAAATACATTAAAAGGAAGCAACAAAAAGAAAATTTGTGGTTATCTGGTTTGTTGATTGAGCTGCTTGAAGTTGTATTCCTCATTTTTGTTAATAAAGGTACCTGATTCAGGTACAAATCACAGTTGGAAGAGCATCTGTTTCTAGTTAGATTGAAAATCTTACCTTTAATGTAGTATATAGTAAAAAAAAATGGAGTTTAGAGAATATATTAATTTGCAAGTCCATCTCAGAAATTTGGTTGCGTTTCTTGGACAAAACCAGCTGATCTAATCAGATGGGGGGGAGGAGAAAAAAACAAAATACAAACAAACAAAAAAGAAAAACAAAGAAAACCAAGCAAAAAAATCAGCAGGAAGGAAGGTCGGTTGTCTGTACTCCTCTTTATGGGTCTATAGTCTGCCAAGTGTGAATCATGGTACCCATGAAGCTGAGTGCATTGCAGTTCAAAATTAAGCTGCTGTTGGGCAAACCAAGCACTAGCTTGGTACTAACAAACTTCTGCTAAGCATTCATTTAAGACTTAATTTAAAACTGGAAATTCTTTCAACACATAACAGTATAGAAGGTGTAATATGAGCATTTGATATGAGCTCTGCAGTCACACACAGAGAAGGGAGCAAGAAAGGACACCGTTCCACTATCTGTGTTTCTTCCCTTACAAAACATGTTTGGCATCTGCATCTTGCAGTTTCCCCTGGCAACTCTCTACTATCACAGAATAGAATGTCCCAAGGCTACACTCCATTACACTGCACCATCTTTTCCTTTTTTTTCTTGCTCCACAAGCTTTAATGAAGCCCATCAAATTTGCACAAGTGCCCTATTTACTGTACAGAGATTACGTCAAAAGAAGCGATGTTGGCTTCCTATTAATGCTTGAAGATTGGCAAACGATCACAAAAGTCGATTGCTGTTCAGTTTGCTGAGCGATGGCATGTATTGCTGCCTTGCCTAATTACAGCAAATCAGATGTTTCCTGTGGTGGAAAACAATACTAACAAATTACTAACTCTGCGTGCTTTAAGGGGAATAGTGTATCTCAAGAATCAATCGGAGCAGAGCATTGGGACATGAAATTCCATAGATGTTTTATCATCAGTTTATTTTAATGTATATTTATGGATAGGTAAACTAGAATTCAGGGAAGATATTAAATCTTTAAAATGTACATCACTGATCAACTGCAAAGCAGTAGCTTTTCTCAACTGATTCACAGCTGAACTGTACTCAGAGCCAAATTTTTACTGTTGGGTTTTTTTCATAAGCTTTTTCCCCAAAATCTTCTGTTGAGTTACAAGGATAAAGGAACATGTGGTAAACAGTGAGGTAAGCATTAGTATGCAGAATAATCTACAAATAATTTTCAGGGTGCACAGAGATTAAAGGAATTGGCATTACCGCAAGAAAAACAACAGAAATTTACCTCTGAGATTTTAGTTCTCACATTGAAGGCGGTAAGGATACAGCTGGCTTTGTGCATGTGCATATTCTCTCTATTTTTCAGTCAGTAGTTCCCCAGGACATGTCTTTACACTGAAGGATTATTAGAACATCATGATAACTCCTACACACAGTCTTTGCCTAGCTTCTGCATGTAATTTCAATGCCTGTAGCTTTACATCGAACAAAACCAGTTGGTGTGACAGCCTTTGCTCTTTGTAAAGGATGACACTGATTTCCTTCACTTTCCACTTAACTAGGAGGAAGGCTGGATCAATCAATCAAATCTTTGCAGTGTAATATTAAAGAAAACAATTGTTATTTAAGCCTTACTTACAGTATAGAATTCAGCCTGAAGAAATATCTCCTGACAAAATTTTAACTACAGAACTTAATGCTTTTCATTTTCTTGAGGCTGAGGTGAATTGATTAAGTGAAATAAAAATCATGTTTGTGACTTCTTGCTTGAGAAATTGCCTGTTAAATCATGACATTGCCCACACACCTCTGGTTTTGCTCTTGCAGCTCAGGGAAGGAAAAGGAATTAATGAAGAAAGCTTCAAGGAAGTTTCTTTAAGACATATGCTGGCAGCAAATCATTGCTACATATGACTGTAGTGAATATTGTTTTCAGGATTTATCAAAACACATATCTACTCCTGATGGAGGTTTCCAGGCAGATGCCTCCTCTGGCCTCTCTGGAAATTTCATCTGGATGCAGTAGCACACGGGCTGAGACTCTCCGTACACTTGGTTCAGCACTGTACTGAGCTTCTGTTGGGCTCTGCTGATCAGAAACTGCTGAGGAGCTGCAGGAGGAGGGAGAGCTTCAGGCTCGATTGGAAGAAATGGAAAAGAATTCTTTTCGAGCCTAGGGAAAAGATCAAGTAACATTTTGTTGGAGCATGTGAAGGAAGATCCCTCTAACTGCTGAGCACCTTCATTTATAGCCAGACTGATGCAAAGTCCCTGGAAGGACTGACAGATGTAATGTTCTTACCCATTCAGAGAAATCTGTAGTAACAAAATCAGATCTCTTCAGTTTATTTTGTTCCTATCAGTTTCCCTTTTTATCATCTTGCTCATGACCAAGCTCTATGTGTTTGAATTCAAGCATCTGTGCTTTACTCTAAAACCAAATTACTATGACTCTCTACAGATTTCATACATAAATAATTTCAGTGCTATCAACATGGAAAAATTCTGAAGCATCTTCCTGGCTGCTCTCATTTAAGGCAGTTGTGACGTAAATGACACAGACTTGTTGTCTTTTCACTCTGTCTCACATTTCCTTCCTTTGCACTCCCCTTTAACATTTTCTCCTATCTCTTTCCCTGCCCTCCGTCCAGAGAAGTCAGTGTCTCATATCCTGTTCTCTGAATGTTGTTCATTTGCATGACCTTTACTACTCTTGATTACTATAATGAGTGGTTTTAGTAATTATCATCATCCTGTTCTATTTTTCCACAGCAATACCAACTTTGATGTGTTTCAGATTTATAAAACATATGTTATATTAGCAAAAGCTTAAATACTACCTCTCTTTCCCAGTAATGCTTGTACACATCTAATAAATAGTAGCTTTCTCCAGTCCTGAATAAATTTACAGTTGGCCTTTAGGAAGTGTCTCAGCTGAACTAAGGGAATCAGCCAAAGCTAAGTGGGTCTTGCCATCAGAGTAGTTCACACTTCCATTGAACTGATGTGCAAGGAATTTTTCTGTGCCTTGCACACTTTCATGAGCACCTCTGCTTTACTTAATAAGTATTGCTAGTTAAATCTTCAACAGCAAAAAAATTTATAGTGTTGAATGTGAATGCCTATCACACTTTCAAACACTTTCTAACTAGTAATGGTCAAAGAAATCCCTGTCCTCTCAGGTCACATTGCAATAAGAGAATGCAGCACGGAAGTGCAACAAGAAATTTCTGCATGTTACTGGTGTTTTGTGAGTCATGGACCAGGATTTTACAGTGATAGGTGCTAAGCAAACACAAGAAAAATATGTGACCCACTTTTTGAGACAGGCAACAGTTTCATGTTATTAGTAGTACTAGTGGGATATACTTTTTGATTTTAAACTATTTTTCAGTATTTTAGTACACTATAGACAAAAAATTTTATCTCAGTTACAGCCATTTGCTACTACTAGTACTACTGAGTGTAGTTACTGCTGGGTCCCTGGAATGCAATGTGAATGTGAATTCACGGCAGTGTGAGTGCGTTGTCTGCAAGAACTTCAAACGAGCCACCAATTCCCCAGCTGAATCCTGCCTCTGGGGAACACAATGGCTCCTGATGAGCTGCAGCTTGTGCTGCCATTCAGGAAAACAGCCAGGGACTCTATAGGTAGCTGTGTGGTGCTGTTCAAAGTTGTAAGTGGCTTTATGACTTACCACAGTAAGGTGTAAAGTCCCACTTCAAGTGTTTCACACAGCTCTTGTCTACCTGGATGCATTTCTGTGATGCTCATGTCTGAGCTGGCTCATTCAGCAGCGGCACAAAGTATGGGCAAAGCCATCACGGGCAGACTGAATCTGCCTGGATTGACACGGCCTAGCACACACCACAGCATTTCCTTTCCAAACTTGTGAGGAAACTTATAAATTCCTCTAGATTTGTAGTCAGGGAGAACCAGAAAACATTGTTTCTGTTGGAGAGGGAGACAGCAAACATCATGTTTGGCAAATATCTGATTTGGAAACCTTGCCTTTGGTTCTTCAGAGACCTTCAGAAACTATTTGTATTTCAGATAGGGGAGGATAGCTCTACTTTCAGATCTATACAGAGACCAGAGAGACCCGACTGCTTACATTTTTCTCTCAATACTTTGATTTTTCTCCTATAATTCCTCTCTACCCAAACTCATTTCCTATGGAGCTCTAGATCTGAAGGTAGAAATGCAAAGTTGTCCAGACAAGTGAGATCAGCAGGCTCCTAAAGGCTTGGGAGATGTCCCACCATTTGTTCTACAATGCATGGGCAGCCTGGGAAAGCACTGTAGCATCCAAAGAGAGAACCAAGCCGTGTTATGATTTGATATATCTGGCAGAAGTAGGGGAAAAGCTGCATGGCGGGATCTTCCTGTAGTCATGTAGTGGACGAATTCAAGTCCTACGCAGAAAGCAACCCAAGCCAGATTTTATTTTCTCTGCTTAATGCTTGCTCTTATTTCTCCTCTCTGTCCATTTACTACAAAAACTTTCAACCTCCTGCAGCAGCAGCTGTACAAGAGTTTCATTTTACGCAGTGGAACTAAAATGTTTGAGTACAATACATGAGCACAAGTTCTGATACAGGGTTGGTGGCAAACCTCGGATGAGCCCTTTTACTCCTATAACTCTTTAGTGAGGTATAGATGAGTGACATGCAACCTCAGAATCCAGCGTTGTTTCCCAGACACATGCTCATTATTTATAGTGCTGTATCGAAGTTCATCCAGGCAATTCTCTTGGGCTTTTCATGTTTGGGCAGAAGATGCTTTCTCAGGAGATTTCTAGTGCTTCCACACCCAGTCACAGTGGAAAATCTTTCTCATAACTTTACAGTCCCAACAAACAATAAACAAAACCTGTCTAGTTTTTACTTCGTGCTGTGAGTAAAATGTAAGCCCCTGAGTCCAGATTCCCATTTTTTATATCAACCAAATCTTCATCTGTCTTCTCTAATGTCAGTGTTTCACCCAGTACCATTTCTACTTCTTAATACTAGTTCGGATAATAATTGTAATTGCTTGTTGCCTCCATCTGTCTTTATATGGCAATTACAAATATGTGTAAGACAGCAGTGAAAACAGAAGATGTAGATAAAGATATTCTCGAACAAGTATAACAGAATCTTGTGTTAAAGAATTGCTCCTTCATTTGATTTCCAATGTTTTTAAAGAAAGTTTAATTTTAAACAAATTCTCTCTAAACCTGTGCTGACTTAGTAAGAAATTATCCCACTGTCCTCTGACCTTGATATTCCAGGGAGGGGAAGGTATGATGGTGTAGCTGACTAAAAGAAAGTCACAAAGTTCACAAAGTCTCCTTGTGAAAGGAGACTTTCATGAAACAGTATTTCCACAGGGTGACTAACCAGTGAAAAAAGGAATAGGTACTTTCCTCCACACTTAAAATATTGACCTTTCTTTGGAATATGATAAAGATCATTTGAACTTTATAACGGTAAATAATGACATTTTGTAGAAGAGTAAGAAGTATATGGTTGTATGTGTTTGCATGTCTGTGAGTATGCAGAGCTGCAGTCCAAAGAAGATTTTGTGTGTTGGCGGGGAAGTCTAAACTGGGATCTCAGAAATAAAAATAATTGTTCATGTTAAGAGATCAAACAGATTGATTAGAGCAATGTGTTTCACAGTCCTGATAGGATAACTGGTATCTCAGTTTGTGAGAGTGGTCTGCAATGCTGCTGCTGTTTTAACAAGGCACTGGCTGTCAAATCTCTCCTGATCCTCAATGTGTAGCTGAGTTAATCTCTGAGTATCGCTGAGCTCAACTTCTTCTGTGTGTCAGTGCAGGCCCATGTTTGCTTTTGTCCTTAATCTGGGTCATGTTTAGTCTGTTTATGTATCTCATGGGTGTGACATTTTGCCTTTAGGATTAAAAGCGAAGCACATTGGAAAGATTTAGGACTCGGTAAAAATACATTTCTCTTCTCACAATGCTTGAGGTTGATAATATTTTCTCTCCTGTCTGCTCACTTTTGATTTTTAGTGATTTCCATTAATGTCATGTTTGCCCTAATTAGAGATTGTTTTGTTTCAAGGTACTTAATGATCTTATTTATCATAGAAAAATATGCTAGATAGAGGGCAATTGCACTTCAATGTGAGTGGCTGGGCTTCACTGAGCATTACAGCTGCAATTCCTTCTATTTTGATTCTCTGTTGTCTCTTTACTACACAATGACCTGGAGTTTCAGGTATGAACCAACTGTAGAAACACAGGATATGTAGCCATACCTGACAACTGCATACAATAGAAATTAATTTTAATAGTCTTTATTTAGCTATTATTCTAATACTTACTGAGTTTTGGGAGATGGATTAAATCCCCTAATTTGGCTTGACCTTGATTCCTAATGGTTACTGCTGGATAATAGTTGTAAAAACATATTTCCATGTGTTTAGCAAACCTTGTGACTCTGAAAGTGACATTCAGACAGAAGGACCGTAAAAGACAGCTACACTTCATGCATCTTGGCATAGCAAGCATCTGGGAATGGGATTGCATATTTTAAGAGTGCAAAGCAGGGACACCAAGCACCTGGTTTACAGGCTGAATCTAGAGAGCTTACAGGGAAAGAGTCTTGCTCATAAAAGGAAAGTGTGGGTGCAGGAGAAGGGTGGGTCAGATGCAGTAACAGGGAGCATTAATTGAATTCCTGTTTGATGCCATTAAAAAGTCAGGTTAAATTGCTCTAAAGGAGAAACCTGGACTCCAAAATCTAGGGGACCTTGGTAGCTATGTCCTATCTTTAATGCAGTCAAGTGGCTAAATGCCAGAACGACTTGGTAATTACTGCTGTATAAATACAGGCCTCTGATGCAAGTAAACAGAAAAATTCATATTGTCAGATCCATGTGTTACTGTTGTAATTGTTATTTTCCCCATCTGGGACCACATTTTTGTCCTCAAAAGTTTTTACTGAATGCATAATGAATCCTCCAAAAAATATACCTCTAATTTCTTATATTTAAAGTCACTGGACTTTAAGTCACTGGACTTTACTTTTTCAATGTCCTACAAGAATTACCAACTGATAACATTTCTACATTTAAAAAATTGGAAAAGATGGATCCTAAGATTTATAGCATTTTATAGGAAAAGAATCATCTTTTTGGATCATCATTTACTTTTTTTGCAAGTCTGGAGTATATGTATAAATAGGATAGCATAAAAAACCCTAAAATCTAAGATTTAGGTAAGATAATCTACATTTTGCCCACAAATGACACATAGAAACAAGTAACCTAGGTTGACACATTTTCAGTAACCTGTGTTCTTATACACCTAAATCAGGTGTTTAAACCAACACAATATATTGATGGATGGAATAGGTGAAGTGAGATTGCCAGAGGAGATGCTTCTCCTGGAAGTCACTGTCCTCACAACAAGAGCAACTGAATTGTACATGAAGCAGCTCCAGAAAGCACATGAGTGCAGAGGAGGCATCCTCTAAGCGATATGTAGGCTGAGGAATGTAGGGAATAATGACTTCCATCACCCAAGTTCATCTATTGCCTAGAAACCCAATACAAAACCACGATCTTGGTTAAGGTCTGTAAAGATGTGGATCAGAGATGTTTGGAATTCAAGAACTGAAAAAGGAGTAAGAAAGCAGCTGACAGAAAATCAGTGGTTTGTCATCTGTCAGTGTCATTGCCAAGGCAAGTTGTCTCAAAATGTTACTGTATTCTGTAATTTACAAAATTACAGATGCTTGGCACAACATCAAAGCAACCTGTATTTGTCCTTAATGAGTCTGCCTTCACAAGAGGAGCTGAGCGCTTAAATGCTTTGTGTCTTACTTAACTATTTAGCCCTCTCATCCAGATTCTGAATATACGAGAAAATGTGAAGATTAGCATCTTGAAGTATCTTTACACTGTTAACACTGAATATATTCTCCCTAAGTATATAATTATAGAGTATATCAGGTGTAATCCACTGAAGCAAATGCTGAAATACTATTGACTTCATTCCAAGATTTTATCCATTAAGTATCTTCGATAAATTTCCACTGTTTTCCTGACTTACCTACCTTATCTAGTGTTCACATCTTTAGCATTTGAACGAATTCATACTAGTTTCAATTTCCTCTTTAAAAAAGTTTCTAATTATGATTCATTTAAAGGCTCAAACTGCATAGAAAACCACTGCAAATCGTCACCATTCTTTGAAAGCAACCAGATCTATTGCTGCATAAATGTCACTGATCATACACTGCTATGTATGCTTTAACTTTGCAGACTGTTTTACATGCATGTGATGGTAATTAGGGATGTTTTTGTATGAGATGCTAAGGAAAAAAAGTTTTGGCCCCAATAGAGTCCTTCTTCTGTGGAAACTACATCTTGGCTTGAATTTCAGACAACGTAGCACTGAGAAGATTTAAATAAGAGGTAAAAAAATATGTAAAAATTAAAGATTCAAACCGTGAAGTCTGGAAGGTATTAACTTTGAGGTCTGCTGAGAATTTGACTCCTGTTGGTAAGAGAACTTGTCCCTTTTGCTTGGCTTGGGAGCATTTTTCTCTTGCATCTGATTATACTAGTTTTATCATTGACCAGTTTCAAGTAATGAAATAAAATTATGAGATGCTTGAAGACTTCAGGAAGTTAAGGTTACTACTCAATCTGTGCAGTTACTGTGCTGGGGAGGGCACCAGCCAGGCCACTGTACACTTACTCTTCTTTCACTCTTTCTGGTAAGTACATAAACCAAAACAGTAATTTGTGCTCAGTTCTGTCTATTAAAGACTAAACTCACAATGAAATAAGTACAAGTTTGTTGAAGACACAGAAGGTTTGAAGAGAGCTCATCCAACGCTTGTAGACTCTTTGGGAATCTCAAAACACAAGGATGATACATGCCATGGAATGAGAAGGTGAGGAGGAAGAAAATAGGTGGACAGCTATAAAACTGGCCAAAGCATCATTCATGTGCAAGTACTAGTTGCTGAGCAAAACCAAACTATTTTCATTTACATATCCCAATATACTTTTCATCCTCAAGGCCTATACCTGCTGGATCACACTACCATGTTTCAATTCAATAGGATAAGGATGTTAATCGTTATTAGCTTCATGTGAAAGCTAAAATTCTCTTTGATAGATTAAATAATCCTTTTCAGAAGATGTTGGCTTTGGCTTTATTTCAAGAAATGCCTGTTTCACAGAAAATAAAATGAAAATAAGAAAAAATCTTCAAATTCTAAAAATCTTAGTAAAATGCCTGATTCGTAAAATTAATGGAAAGTTGTAAAAATAGTTCTCCTTCACCTAAAATGTTACAAATGTCAGAAAAAAAATCCCAGAAAAATCAAGAATGAAGCTCTTAGTAGTTTGTATATGCTGAAATGAAAACCTGGGAATTGCTTACCATATTCCTCAGTATCTTTTAAGAAATCACCTACTTGTGTGTTTATCTGTCTAAAATAGTGATGCAGTACTAATTCTTAAATATTAAAATGAGGCTTTGAATTGGAAACTACCATATGATTATTTTTCCTATTTTTTTCTTTTTTACTGACCATAGAATATAAGACACTCAATTGAACAAACAAGGATTTTTTTTCTTGCAGTACTTTTTTATTTTTACAGTCTCACTGGTTGATATACTAACCTTTCTGGCACTGCTTGTAACCCTTTGATACAGAATTGCATCTGGTTTGTTTTTCTATTGCTTCAACTTCCTCTGTGGCATGTAAAAACATTGCTTTTTATTTCTTTTTTGTTTTTCAACTGTCTTAAACACCGAAACCCTCATAGAAATCTACTGGCTGAAAAAGAAATAAACAAAAAAGTTGTTTGCACAAATTAGAGCTGGATGAATTTGGAGAAATATCAGTAACGGTGGTATGAAAAAGATAAAAGTTTCGGATTTGCTGATCTTGCTGCTCTTTATGACTTCAAAATTTCTCTGAACATGTTTGGCTTTTAGGTGGAAGTTGTACCACCCACTTATGAGTGAGAGTGAAGACAAAAGTACTCAGCATTGGCCCAAATAAAAGCTAGTTCTCTTTCAGGTAAGGAAAAATACTTAAAATTTTCACCATTCTGTTCTCAGTTTTCTGGGTTTGAAATCAAATGTCAAATATTATTGTACTGGGTCTGACAAAACAAAATGTTTTTGCATATGGTCTGATCACTAAAACAAATACGAGTCATTGACAGCAATGTTTTCTCACCATTCTTTTTCAATGCCTGGGAACTGCGTGTCAGCTTCTTTGTCCCAAGTGGTGAATTCCTTTGTGCCTGTGTACAGCATTTGCAGCAGCTGTACGAACGACACCTTTGCTGGGATGGCTTACGCTGACTTTGGGGGCTTTACACTGCTCTGCGGCCAGGAGACCTGACTCTGAGGGCAGGCTATGCTGTTGTCCTCTTCACTAGTAATCCAACTGACACCCTTTGGAAGTAATTTAAACGCTGCAAAACAGAAACCAGACTATGACTGGGCCCAAAATAAGTTCGTAACATTCGTGCATGCAGTTATTTTTTATTAATTCAAGGGTCACATCTGCTGAAAATCAAGGTCCACACAATATTCTAGATCACTGCCTCAAGGTAATGGGCATTAGAAGCTCTCTTCCTGATGCATTCATTCTCCTGTATAATGCTTGTTGAACTCATCCAATGCTGTTTACATGAACTATCTAATCCACAGATGAGAAATTATTTGTATTCTCTTTTTATTAAAAAAAAAAATCCTTTTTTTTAGGGATGTTTCCCATCACTTAAATCTATAGAAGTAAGTGGAGATGTTTTCTAAAAATCTACTCCTATTACATAACTCCAAATGTTCTTAGGTTAAACCAAACCAAGTCAAAGTTCTGGAAGTTTTCTCCTTTTTCTCCTTTTTTACAGATTTTAATATACTGATAATATAAATTTCACAGAACAGTAATGTGATATGCTAATCTTTTCTAGACCACAGAAGCAGCCTTTCATCTAATTGCTTCCTCCCTAGCCTTGATAGAAAAATTACTGCCGGAAGTACACAGAAACTTCATACCTAATTCATCTACTGTAACTTAGGGTCTTTCATGCCTACTGTGTAAATTTCCTTCTTTCTTCAGTACTCCACCTGCCTAAATCCTGAGGGTACCAGTGCATGGGTACCCAAAGCTCTCCATGTACCTAGATTTTATTTTCTTCCCTGTGAAATAGGAGGCTGTTCACACACTCACAGTGCTGACTCTCTGCCCAAATGCCCTTGTCTTCTTCATTGCCAGGGAAAAGTGTAAAGTCCCACAAATGGGAACCCACTCAGAAAGCTGGGCTCAGATCACAGCTGTTGTCCACTACAACTTCCAGACTGAGATACCTGAACTATATTTGAGATGGAGAATTGTTATGAGAGAGGGACCTTTCTCCTATGCATGTATCCTTGGCTTTGCGCTGTCCAAACAGAAAGAGAAAGCTCAAAGGAACAGAATGACATAAAGACTCTTTTTTTTTTTTTTAACTCAGCAGTTCATGGGAAGAAGATTGGGAGCTCTGATAGGGCATAGGGGACAGTTAGAGGGAAATTATTTGCCAGAAACAGCTGAATTTCTAGCTCATATAGGAAAAGATGTCTGACAATAGGTAGGTAGCATCAAGGCTGGAAAGCCAGACAGAATATTGTATGCATAATTTTGAGAAAGTTGGAGAGCGTTCCCTTTTGGTAGACATCTTTCTTGGGAGCAGTGTAATCTTCTTATGACAGCACTTGGAAGCACAGAAGTCCAAACCATGTACCAGCACAGTAGCTTTTAGGTCAAATAAATAAGGACTAAAGTCATGTCAGCAACCTGTGTCCTCCTTTAGGGACCACCTCACTCTGAACAACATCATGCGCTTACCTCCCGGCACACTTGTCTGATTCACATGGCCCTGGGTCATTTCAGACAGCACTGAACAGGTACCAGCCTACAGCAGCTTCTTACAGTTCACACAGGCTCTCTGTAAACACACTAAAAACATCACACAGATCCCAGAAGAATAAAAGAACTGTAAGGGAGTCTGTTCCACAAACTGTGCACCAAGGATGTTTCCAGCCGTCTACTGCATCTATAAAGAGACTAATCTGAAGGCATTGATTTTTAAATAAACAGGTACAGCACATTCACATCCAGTCATGATGAGCAATTTCACATAATTCAGCCTGGAGAAATTTGCCTTTGGAAGTTTCCCAAAGGCAATTACAGTGTAACATATGAACTCACCTCCAAGAGTATTGTATCTGTATTTATGGGGTGGGATAAGCATAAACTTCCTTGAAACTATACTTTGGCTGTGGTTGTCAACCCTTTCCTTCCTTTCTTTTCATGAATGCAGGCCACTGTCACTCTGCACTACTGGTCCACCTTTATTGTCCCCTGACAAAGAAATCTGCGACAGACTTGACAAAGGACAACCTTCATCACAGAGTGTTCAGCATCCTCAGATTTAGGTGTTTATGCCCTAAGGAAAAGTAATAAGAAATACTTTGGGGAACCGCTGTAGCATCTACAACCTTGCACTTCAGAGCAATTTCGGTGGGAGTGGAGGAATGTGGAAAGAGAGTCAGGCACGAACGCATTCATCAGTGGTGGCAGCTTGAAAATGGTGCCTCATTTTCCACTCCTTATTCCCAGCTCCCATTCAGATGTCACTGACAGCAATACGAAGACCAATATCTGGTCCAGCTCTGGAGCCCTTCCTAAAGATGGTCAGGGTAGAAATAAAGCAATTGGAAGAAAGTGGAAGATATCTTAGGAAGGAGCCATCTTCTTTGGCTGTCTGTGCATACTGCCTGCCATTCTCTCATGTGCAAACACAAATTTTACTAGCACTGAGATGAATTTAATTTTTTTAATTTCAGGGATTATAACTGGGTATGAGGAGTATGGTTTGGGTGAGGCCCAACAAGCAGCCTCTCTAATATCCAACTTCCATTCCAAAGACCACAATGGGAGGATTGCAGATTTGTGAAGAGGAATTCCCTTCCACGGTAAGAGGGAACACGTCTTGGTGTGCCACCTATATTGAGAAAGGAGAATAGCTAAAACCAGATATTAAAGCATCTCCAATGCTGAATCAGGACTGTAAAAGGAAGTCAAATAAGTTATTTCATCAAGTAGGATTGCTCAAAAAGGCAGGCTCATGTATTTGAGGGATTCCCATGTATACTGTGATGCTTATTCCAGAGAGAAGGAACTGCGGTGTCTGAGTCCAGCTCAGCTCTTTTTTCAAGAGCTGCATGATTAAAATCTCCCATTATGGCCAAGTTCTGTGCTTCGGACAATCCTGCTAATTGCTAACAAAAAGAGTTATCTACTTTATCTGCCTGGATCTGTAGCAGATTCCCCAACAATGCCTATATTCTTGTCCTTTGTACTATTGCTCCAACTTTCAATGCATGTTTCCTGCTGCATTCTGAACATCTCAGTGAGATATGAGGCATAATCTCCTTTACCTTTTTTCCTCTTATTGTTTCCTCCTCTTGCTCCTGAACAAGCTGTGCTCTTTTGCATTAGTATTGCAGTCAGATACTCACATGACTCTACCCTACCAAGTTTCTGTTATGTCAATTAAGTTGTAATTCTGATCTTGCTTTAAGTGTTCTATCTCCGTTATATTTATTTAGATAGAGTTTACATCAGTCTAGGCTGAGCATCAGTTGTTTTGTTTTGTTTTTTCTTCCTCCAATGACATTTTTTTAAAGAATCAGAGTTTTCATTTTTTCAGCTGTTTTGTTTAGGCCAGTATGGGTCTCATTTTTCTGGACATGCACGTCACCAGCCTGACAGGATATTTTAGAGTCTATCAAATCAGATTAGCAAATCTGTGCTGAAGTTTTTTCTTTGCTAGGTGAAGCCCATTTTTTCTCATAAGTCCTTTCCACTCCGTCATGGAAATGCGTGGTTATGCTGAGGTAACCACGATCATTCCCACCCTTACCCGCACATACTCATGCAGGCATTAAGATTCTTCGTCTAAGTAGAGACTGCAGTCAGCAGTGCTTCCAAGACTTTCTATCTTTTCACCAAAGAAGCCTCTACATCACAAAACCCACAGTGACCACTCACTGTCATAGGGCCGCTTGGTTCCAGGAGGCTGAAGTAACCTCTAAATTGTTTAGGAGAGAGACAAGACCTAAGACTTTGAGCAAAACTGGAATGTACCCGGACCCTAACTGATGAAATGCAATGTAATGTTATTAATGAAATTAATCCTAAAATGCAAAACCAAGAAAATAATCAGACTGAAACAGACATTTGAAAATCTCCTACTCTTACATCTATACTCCACAGTAGGATCACCTGTATCAAAACTGCTCATGAATGATAGTTGACTAACCATACTTTAAAAAATAGCCAGTAACAAGACACTGCAGACTATCATAGCCCATCTATCTCAGAACTTCACTTTTCTACCTTTAGTTTTTCCTAAGTAAAACAACTTTTCCTCTGCTGCAGTTTACTTGCTCTATCCACAGTTCATACGGAGAAAAATTTAAACCATTTTTCTTTGCAAATTGTCTGGATATATTCTAGTAAAATAAACAGAACCAGAACACATTTCAAAACAGTGGACCTTGATTATCTACTATGTCGTGTTTCTAGAACAGACCTTCACAGATTTTGGACACTGCCCTGATTGCTTTCTAAACACAGTCTGAGACTGATAACCAGCTTAGATGCAGCTATGTTGCCATAAAGGGTGAAAAAGTTTAAAGGCCAGATAATGTCTCCAGGCCGAAGAATAAACCTTATCTAGTATTGTTTATTTTATTTCAGAGAAATATACCCTTTATATAGTTATGAATACTTATCAACTCTCCTTTCTTTGGACTAAGCAACATCAATCTCAGTCTTTCTTCATAGACTCCAGATCACTCCCACTGAAATCCATTTAGTTTTCAGCTGTCATTCCCAAAACTTGGTCCTGAAGTGCAATTCCCAAAGTGCATTACTCAGCTGCCCCAATGCTGCGGGAAGATAAACATGATGATTTTCTGTGCACTACGAATAATGTTTCTATCTGTGCATTTCAAATTGCTTCATACAGTTCTCTAAGTACAGTCAGTGAAATTAATGTGCTCTGATTGATTTTGTGAATCTCTAACTTATTAAATACTTTTTGATATGTCATTCCAGCATTTACATCCCCATAACCCTTAGCATTTGTTTGTGGAGATGATTGCATTAGCAGTGATGGCACAGGCAGATGTTTGAGTAAGCAAAAATCATTAAATATTTTGGGCTCTCTGGAGCTGCATTTTGGTAGAATCATTTGGTGGTCATGCAGAAGTTCCTATGACTTCTACTGTATTTGTACATGTTCTGTGAAGCACTGTGAGATCTCTTTCTCAGGAGCTTTCTTCCTATCCATTTTCAAAAGCACTTCTCTGTGTTTTAAAATTAAATGTAAGACTGTTAAGACTTTTTAGAAATGAACTGTGCCTCATAGACCAAGCTCTTTGAAAGGATTCCCTAGAAGAACAAATCGATAAAATTAGAATGATGCAGATAATGAAATACTTACTGTTGTCAACTGAGCTCCTATCAATTATCTTGTGCTGTTTTGGCCTTTGTTGCCCGTGCTAATCGACCTTGATGAATGTTATTTGTTTCTTGAATCTTCAGTGGCATGGTTTCTCCACTGGCAATGGTGTGGTTATACTGAAAGCCAAGTTCTGCCTTCCTCTTGCCTTTTGATGTGGACTTCGGTATGAAATAAAAGGCTGTGTGGTGGTCCACAGCAGAATTCACAGGGGAGCACAGCTGGGCTGTGATCTGCTGGTGGAAGGAACAGTTGTTTGCCCGGATCAGACCTCAAGGGTGACTGCATCTGTGACTTGGATGGGGTAATGAAAGAAATTTGCTAATCTGCAGTGTGGCTCCTGCTGACTGATAAAAGGATGTATACAGTAGTCTCAGTCTTATCTCTTTAGCCAGGTTTACACTGGTGTGACACTGCTGAATTAGACAAGCAGTTCCTGATTTACTGTTGGGCAAGGGCAGAATCAGGTCTGATTTTGCACCACAACCCATAGAGACAACCCAGCTCTCCCTGGAAAACATATTGTGTGTATTTAAGAATACTTCAATATATGTAAGCATATTTATAGCCTTTCCCCATGTTGTGAGGATATTTTTGATCTTTCTGGTACCTCTGGATATAAAATCTTTCTGAGCTGAATCCAGGACAGATAAATCACGACTCCGGTTTCTTTCGCGTAGGGTAGCCTGCCTAAATCACCGACACATTCCTCCCATAGTAGTCGTTTAAAATTAATAGCACATGCAGAGGAAAAACTAAACCCTTTGACGTCACTCCCGAAATGAGGAAACATAAACAGAAAAGGCTTCTCCCCGGCGCTGGCAGCACGGCTGGGGATTGGTCTGCGCTCCGCGCCCGTGGCACTGACAGCACCTCCCAGCCCGCCCGGCCTGCGCTGGCTGACACAGGCAGCCAGACTGCAGCAGCCTCAGCGCTACCCCAGCCCTCACCCTGGCACAGAAGTGCGCTCTCTTCCCGAGCCTTTTTGCTTCTTAAGGTGGTTTTATTGGCTGGGCTGGGGGACTTGGGGAGGTTTTCTTTCCTTTTTTTCTTTTTTTTTTTTTTTCCCACCTTTTTTTTTTTTTAATTTCCTTTTTTTTTTTTTAATTATTATTATTATTTTTGTTTGCTGTCGTTACTTATTTCTATTCCCAATCCTGGATGCAGTTACTGGATTCTGCAGTACAAGTCTTCATGAACAAGCTGCACCGCTTAGAGATTTCACGGCATTCAAAGGTCACAGAACTGCCACTATGGTTAAATGTCTTGTTTAATGGTTGAGGTATGTACAGCAAATCTAAAAGAGGCAGCATGATTATTTTTTCAAGGGAAACTAAAATTGTGAGGGGGAGAGGGAGATAATACTATTATTTAGTGGAAAAGATTTTTACTGGTGATTGTTACTACAGCAACCAGTTTTTGAATTTCCTCCTCTTTTCTCTGTATTCAAACTAGATGAAAATTTTGAATTATGTTGATTTAACCATTTGATGGTTACAGAAGATTGCAGAAAGAATCTCTTGTGGTAGCCCTTTCTGACCCCACTGGGGAAAGTGTGATTGATTTCTCTATATGTTTTCCTATTGCTCTGTGGCAGGAGAGGAGACCTGGGACTTGGCTGGCTTAGATGAAGGGACAAGAAAACAGAAACTTGTTCCTATCCTGAGGGGGCTGTGAGTTTGTCTGAGAGTTAGAGCAGAGGGAGGAAGAGTTGGAAATAAACAGGTCAAGCAGAAAAGAATATCGGCCTCATTTTTAGGAGTACATGTACTGCTTTTTTTTTTTTTACTACATGCTTAGATTGCTTTACTTGGTTTGGGTTCAGAAGTTCAAAATTAAGAAGCAGCCTGAGCTTTGACTAAGAAACAGATCCTCACTGGGAGGGGGGGAGTTGGTCGTTTTGTATCAGCACCAGTTTTCACACAGCTATTGCTACTTAAACAGAGAAAAGTGGAAATTTGCTCGGGAGTTGGAGTGATGTAGCCTGGCATCTGTTTGATGGCATATAGCTTCAATTCATATTTGAGCCAGTGATCTGCCTTGAATGAGTGTTGCAGCATTACAGTGGGCACTGTGTGCTGCAGTAAATAAAAGCAACTGCTACCATAACACTAACATTGTTTTCAAGAGTGTGATTCTAAATTATAAGAGGAAGAGCCACTTGTCAGAGCTTGTGTGTGCATGTATGAGTGGTCTTAAAAATAACTCCAGCCAACACAGGAGATTTCTGCTGTTAATTGGATTAATATACAGGTATGTTCAATGACCAGCAGTTTTCATATTTTCCCTATTTGTGGAATGAGACTTTTTATAGCTCTGTTTGAAATGTTGCTGTAGATATAAATCCTCTGCAATTTTAAAATATTTCAGTTTAACTTTAAAAATTATACCTGAAAAAAACAATTCCTCTAACAAGGAACAGAACACGAGCACACCTAGCCCCTACAGTGCACCCCATAGGGTTAAAAAAATTAGCTACACTAGGCTGAAGCATGCTAGCTTAAGGACTGCAAAAATATTAGCTCTGAAATGCAGAGGATGTGCTATGTGCTGTGAATGGACAATTGCTATTCTGCAGTGCCTAGTGGGAAAACAAGGACTTTGTGTATTGCAAATGCATAACTGCAGCTCCTCCATTTCCTTTGCTGTATCTTCACTGATGACTGCCAAAACAAAGAGGTTTGTCACAGATAAGCTCTTTAGTGCCCCATCTCTTTGGAGATGCTTGAAGATATTTTCTCATGTCATCCAACAACCCAAAGTCAAGCTTAGTTGGATGAACTGTTATTCTGTAATCTCCATGTCATTCTCTCCTCCTCAGCCCTTCTCAAATTTTTACTATGTGAACTGCCAGCTGTTTTCAAAAACTGAAGTACTACATCTCTAGCCTCAAGTTTAGAAAGGCTAATATAGTGCTGGTTAGATGGTTAATTTTTAAATTTAATTAAGAGTTTGTCTCAGTCTGTAGAGACTATAACCTGTTCTGTAAGGAAAAACTCTGTAACTATATGAATATATTCAAGTTTCCAAAAGACAATCTGTAAGATACTGGCTTACAATAATTTCTGAGAATTAAATTATTCACTTCATTTGATAAACAGTTTTTAGAGAAGCTTTCTCTTTGAGCTCTATATCTACACGTTGGTGTATTTGTGTTCCGTAGCAACTACTAGTGGTGGTACTAATAGAAAATATGGTAAGCAGACTTCAGCTGAGGAAATGAGTTTTGCTGCTTTAGTAAGAAAAGTCCATCTGCAATGTTTCCTCTGAACAATCTCAATTCAGCATCTAGAAAAAATAAAATTCAAGGCTGGCCTCTCTGCAGTGGATGAAACACTTACTGACATTTGCACTCACATTGTTTTCAATAAATTGTGTATTGCAGAAGTTTCATGGGCTATGAATGGCTGCTTCTTCTGAGTTTATTTCCATAGAGTGGACAGGACTTGTCACCACTGAAGTTCCAGTGCTATTCCATCAGAGCAAGGCACACTTTGCTGAGCCTAATCCAATATACTGCAGATCACTTTTATAAATTGTAAAATGTTTAATTGTGTAAAATAGTATATAAATATATCATTATAACAGCAGCTCCACTTCCTCCCTGTTCATGTACTTTTCCCTTCTGAAACTGAGCGCTCTGCTTGCCCTTACCAGACCTCTAGGTAGGTCATTGTTAGCAGACTGATTTTCCAGTGTCTTCATTGCAACTATGAAGAATATTTGAGACTTTCGATCATATGTAATTCCTTTTGACTCATCACATGGTTCTTCTACCAATACCTAAAGCATATTTTAATGAGAAATAGTCTGAAAATTGGTATTCTATGACACATATATTATTTTCTTGTAATTTTTCAATCTCAGGCAAAAAACTGCTCTTATACGGGTAATATCGGGTATAGGAGCAATATGGAGCAGAAATGCCAGCTACTGACCAAGCCATTACTGTCAGTAGAATAAAACCTGACACCTCTCTATTTAATCATAAGAAATATTTACGACTTAATCTCTCCTCAAATGAAGGTGGATATATGGCCAAAAGCTCTTGATGAGATTGATTCTGGTTTCTGGGCTAAGAGAAGAACAAGTCATTTGGTGCAGCCAGGAAGATATCCCATATAAATAGGAATTCTTAGCTACTCAGTATTGGTCATCATCACATTGTTACTCCATTTTCACGCTTGAAATTATTACAGCATTCCATGTGCTTGTCACAGGGTGAAAGTGAAAGGGACAGCTTTCCTACCAGCTGCGAGAACAAAATTAAATCTTTTGTAATGAAATGATGGTTCAGTATTCCTCCTCTCACATCCATATTGGGCAGAAGATGTTGGAACTATAAAATTCACTTTTCTTGTTCCTCAGCCAGCAAGCTGGCTTACCCTTTCAGGGACATCAGTTCTTATACTTCCAGAGAAACATGGGCTTTACCTCTAGTGTGAAATTTGCACTTTTCAGTCACAAGCTTCAGGGTGTAGAATTGATGTTATTTGGAGTTTATTTTACCCTGATCACACTGGGACACAGATGCAGACTAAGTGCACAAAAGTAGTTCAGAAGTTCTGATGCTTTTTCTTTCTCTGGCCACCACAAGGTGCATCAACTTTGGCACCTAAAGATGAATAATGCTGAGAAGATGAGTCACAGTGCCAGGTACCACATATGCAATCAGATGAGGACTGCTAGTAACCTTTTGTGTTTCACAGTAAATGAGTGGAATCCAAATAACATGCCTTCTGACAGTAGTAGGAGTTTTTCAGATCTGAAGTATTAGCTTTGTATGAATACTAGAGAGATAGAATGCATTTGTTGTATTTAAGACAATTTATTAAACTAATTCATAGAATTTGAAAACACAAAGTCAACTTCTGCAAGATTTTTTTGCAAAAAGAATTCTTCTGTATCATCCTAGAAACTGTGGAGAACTGTTAAATTTAATTTTTACTATTATTCTTACTACAGTGACATTCCAAAAAAATTTCATTAGAAAACAATATTTGAAGCTCTGAACCCTGTCAGTTCTGTTATCCTGTAACAGACTGTGGGATTCAGAAGATATATTGCAAGGGTTCACAGTGCTCATGTCTGGGCTAGTGATAACTATCTGTTTTAAAGCCTTCACTTTTAAAGTAGAAAATTATCAGAGCCAGATTAGATAGAAGAGAGTGTATTTCCAGAAGCCAGACCTCAGTGACAAAACTGTAAGTGAAAAGTTTGTGACAGAGACAATTCTCAAAAACCAGCAGTCATGTGAATTAAGCATTTCTTTTGCACACATTGAATAGTGTGATATCATCAGTCCATTGATGCCATAATTTTGATATACATTTGTCACTTGTTCTGTTCTTTGACAAGTGCAGAGTCTAGGGCTATCATTTAATTACGTAAACAGTGCCAAACGAGAGAAACTAAACTAATGAAAGGGTCCCATTGAGTTGTATTTGTTTATTCTGTTCTTCCTCCCAGTAGGACCTGTGAGTGAGGATGGATAAGAACTCAGTTTAGCTACTTATTTAAGTCACATAGTCTTGTGGTGGCATATGATATTATTCTGCTAGCTTGCTGTCCAGCCAAATAAGATATCCAGGTTGCCTGGATGGATAAACATAGCTGATGACCTCTTCCTCTTAATAGGTGGGCATGAACAGTTAGGATTCTTCCAGTCATGTGCAGAGACAAATTTGTAACATTTTAGCTAAAGAAGAATTGCCCTCAGACACAAGCAGCAAGTTCTCTTTGACTAGGTTGCTTTAAAAAAAGTAGAAACAAGTATTTGGAAGAAAACAGTTGCAGAGGCATTTTTTTCTGTAGCTGGTAGGTTTGTACTAGTCACCCACAAAAATTTCTGGTATGAGAAAACTCACCAACTAGTATCTCACTATGGCGTGTGCTAATGCTGGCCGTGTAAGGTTTTGAAAAGAAGGCCACAGAATCTCCTGTCAAATTAAGTTTAGCTAATTGTCACAGTGGCATAAAAACACACTTATGGGGCAGCTGCTGTCAGGACCTGTATACAATTTTCTGCATGGTTGTTCACAGCAGGGTCTATGATACTAACGCATCTGTATTTAGGAAAGATGATCATTACCTTTCAAAGAATAAAGGGGGAGGTAGAGGCATGTTTTGACTGAATATGCAGCAACTCAAGAACGGCTTAGAGAAATATACATCTGTAAAAATGAAATTAAGAAACATCAACTTAACTAGAAAACTCCCAGAGGATGGCGTTGATCTACTGTGTGATCAATTCTGCTCCTGTTGGCAATTGCCCTTTATTATCCTGAAAGAAAGGATATGTACAATAATGTTCTTATCCTTCTCTTTCCCCCTACCCAGCTTAGCACACTTCCTAGAGGGCGTATAAAGACTGGCTAAGCTCTGGTGCTTGTCCTAATACAAGCTGGCAGAGTTACCATCAAGTGTGCAAGGACTCATCCCTTGGACAGAGAGATGCGGATCCCCAGGTGATTGCTGGGCTTTGGAAACAAACACATACTGGCATGAAATGCCTCAGTACTTTCTCAAAAATTCAGCTGTCATCCAAAGGGTGTAGCTCTTTTCCCCTTTATGTATGGTGATCTGGCTGTAGAGTGACAACTGAGACCTCTGCTTACACAGCCCCAGAGGACATAATCTGCTTCGTGTTTCTGTAGAGGAGCACGTATGCAGCTGCACGCTGAAGTACACTAAAGATGGGCAACACCTG
Source organism: Rhagologus leucostigma (assembly GCA_013397725.1). Classification (NCBI taxonomy): domain Eukaryota; kingdom Metazoa; phylum Chordata; class Aves; order Passeriformes; genus Rhagologus; species Rhagologus leucostigma. Next base: position 967,649 of record VZTD01004412.1, on the reverse strand, counting down.
ACATTCGGTTTTGCCTTTTCCTCAGCTTACCACTTGGCTTTAAGCCTCTGAGAAGGATAGACAGAATGAGGGCTTGCTGCGTACCAGACTGCTAGGATGGAGGAGAAGACCTCACATAGACACCCACAGAGATGGAAACAGATGCATGACACCTTGATGGAGAAAGCACACTTCTGGCTTTGTGTTAACTGAAAACCATGTTGAAACAGGCTATTTTCTGGGGCCCTTTCTGTTACAAATGTTGGAATATTACTTGGCTGTGTATTACCTATGCAGTCATTTTTGTTTTATGAACTGACATAATATCCGAGTATCTATTAATAACAATGTTCAAGTAGCATCAGAATGGCCATCATGAATGTAATTAGGCAGTGTATCTCCAGTTTAATCAATATGGTCATTAGAAGACTGTAGGACAGCCAGGAAAACAATAATTAGTCCTGATTAATAAAGAAGAACTTGCACACATCAGTTAAGGAGAGAGAGGAGCTTTGCATGTTCAAGGCTTGGGAGGACAGCGAGTTGCTTTCTGCTTTAGCAGATCTGAGAACACTTACTAAAAAACTCTCTTGAAAGTGCTCTTACAATACTAAACAAAATTCTCTCATTAAAAAATAAAATTTTCTTGAACAAACTGTAAGTATCAGCTAGAAAGATACAACTGGAATGTATTTTTTCACCAAGCAAATTCCTCCAGTTCACAGTTGGTTTGTTTTTCTAGAGCTGCTTTGAAAAACAGAACAACTAAAAGATAAAAGCAAGACTGAAACTGAAGTGCTGTATGAGAGTGTAAAATGTCGTGATTCCCCTGAGTTTAATAGGACTCCATCAATTTATACCTGTGAAAGATCAGACACACTGAGCTTTCAGGACTAAAATGCATTCCTTCTCTTCAACAGTTAGATCAAATGTTAGGTTCATTAACCTTGTGTCATACCTGTTTCATACCAGTTTTCCACAACTTCCTCAGCATTGTGGTACCACAGGGCTGCTTTTGTGGTTCCTTAGAAGCTGTGATGCATTCTTTTCCTTCCATCACACTCTAACCCCCCACTTCTTTCCTTCCCTTTCTCACAGAAAAGAAAGGTTTTTTATTTGATTTTATTTGAAATCATAACCCCACAGTTAATTTTTAGCTTATGTGCTAGCATCTGCAAAACTGTATATATTTGTAATACAGAAGGGGCTGATGTTGCTCATTTTCAGTAAAGACAATGATCTGTTTTAAGGACACAACTCTGTAAGTAGTATTTTTAAAAGCTGAGGAATAACAGGAAAATAGTAATTTTGTTTAGGAACCAACATGTACTGTGCTGTATCACAAGAAATTTTTCATGTAGTAGGGTTGTAACATCCTGTCTCTTTGAACCATGAAACGATAACAATCCTGTCCACTACAAAACTATAACCTCTGTAATAGTATGGTAACAAACACCAGTGCGACACAAGAACATTGAATGAAGTTCATCCTATATATCATCATCAAAACTGATAGAAATGGCCAGGCTTTCAAAAAAGCTAAAATTCACTTTAGTCTCTAAATGAAATGGCTGGATCTGAAAAATTGCTGTGTATTAGAGTTTGCATGGGAAATGTTTTTCCTTTCTACCTTAGACAGACAGAAGTAGCCTGTTGTTAGTGCTTTCAAGAAGGTGAGGGAGAAAAAGATTCAAGTTCTTTCTTAGCTTCTCTCAGCTTTCCTGAGGTGGATTGCCACTGCAGTGTTCCCTGTGGTTTGAGCTCTGTCTTCACGGAGCCTGGCAGAGACAACCCACAGTCCACTGCCCCACCTTTAACCCCATCATGGAACTTGAGCTTCTACACTGCTGAAGGGGCACATAAAGGTGGTTTCAGGCAGGTCTTCACCTGCAGCTCCAGAAGTTCTGTCCTGAACCCGAGAAAATTTCTGATAGGTGTTTTCTTTGAACAAGCACCTTCTTTTGAACAACTTTTGTACAATGAATAGTTGTTTTTAAACAGAAAGCTCAGATATATTTTAAAGGGAAGGGAAAAATCTCACCGCTACTGAAGAATGTCCACCTTGCTTGTGAGGACTGAGAGGTACAGAGATGTTGTTTGGTTTGGGTGCCTGCTTGTGGGCAGAGGTGAATGATGGATGGTTGGACTACAATCTACACTTTGATCTTTGAAGTTCTGGCTCCTATCTAGTGACCATTTTGAAACGTCTGCTTAGTTTTTATTTTACAGCACCTGAATTGAAATCTCAGAGGTCACTGAAACCTTTAATTTCCAAATCTTTCAGCAATCTTCTTCTCACTCTCCTCCCAGTAGACTTAGTTCTACTTCTGCTTCTTATTTATTAAAACAAGTGGAGGAAAAAATCAGGAATGTATGCTTTATTTATGGGATACCTATAGTGCTGAATAGATTATTTCTGCATGAAGATTTGCTTGTAGAGTTCACTTTTTTTTTACTGTAAAACATATTTTCTTTAAAAAGAGGTTTTCATATGCACTACAGGTATCGCTCCCCAAAATTCAGCCATTCAGGGGTTCTCTACCAGAGCAAAGGAGTGTGGGATTCTGCTTGGGTTTTTATTTTTTGTTTAAACACCATATCAAACATTGTTTCAAATCCAATAATATGGCAAAGGGAGGAATATAATGTTTAAATCTGTGAGCTGATCAGAAAGCCTCTTGGGGGCAGCCTCACAGTTATTTGGACCACCTAATAAGCCACTGCAGCTTGGTCTCGTTACCTTAGAATTTTTAAATCGGTATTCACAGTTTTAGAGCATCACTTGTATAATAATTTTTAAATATTTTAATAATGGTTACTACTAATATGAACCAGCTGGAGCTGACTTCTGCTATTTTCTAAGTATTAGTGAAAGCTCTTTCACATTTCACAAAAGAATAAAGCTAAAAGCATTTAATGTCAATTTGTGCTTGGCATTGCACCTTTTTATGATACCTGATGAAAATTAGTTTGCCAATAAGCAAACCAATTTCTAAAAATGTCTCAAAAGATCCTGTTCTTGAAGACTGTGCCGGTTTGGCCAAAATCTAGTAATATAGCCCCTGAGAGAAACCTAGGTTATAACCACCCTTCCCCCCCCAGGGTTCGGGAAAAAAGGAAAGACAAAGACATAGAAAACAACTAGCAGAGAGGGTTCAGTGCTTTCTACCCACCCTGTAATTGTCATCTGTTGACAATACTTCGACAGTTGAACTTCTTCAGCTCTGATTGTAAGGGAGTATCAGAAGCCTCTGAGCTAATTCCTCAATTTCTGGAGACATTTTTTGAAATAGTACATTAAAAGGGCATTTCTCCTTTTTGAATCTGCTACCCTTATTTTCTCCTGAGAGCACTTGCCTTAAAATAATGTTTTCACCACACTGATTTATAGGTTCTGGCATGGGAAATAATGCTCTTTCTCCTAATAGTAGACAGAAAACTAGTCACAATCTGATGTTAACAACTTCTTCATTACCTAAACTGTTTTACACTTTATTAAGTTCAACACAAGAAAATCTAATGCCTTTGGACCAGGGAGTTCTTGCCCATGTTGCAAGTATACAAGACATTAATTAATTTGTAAAGTCACAATATTAAGTCCACCTCTGTGGCAAACTGGGATCTGAATTGTTATTCCACTGAGTTCTGCAGAGAAGTGCCACTTGAGTGCAGCAGAGAGAAAAAATTGGTTTAGCTAATTTGCATTAAAACATCAAATATGAATAACGCTGTCAATACAGTTGCTCTTGTGGTTCTTAGGAGATGAGATTCAACATATTTTCCCCTCACATTTGATATACTACATGTTTGTCTGAGCTGGCAACAAGTAATGTGCAGTGCAGAGAATGATAGGGTGGTTCTGAGCTATAGGATACCTGTAGATTTCAGTGACAAGGAGAACAGAAAAGCTTTTATGAAGAGTCAGCCCACCACCAGATGTCTCTGCGAAGTCACCAGTGGTGCTGTAATTTTCAGCTGATCCCTTAAATTGCCCTCACTGATTTTCAGAGTACTTGCTGAGCACGCAGGTTGCTTACTAATTAATGTCTCTCTGCATCTTGCCCATGAACCTCTGGCAGTTCCTGTAATCCCTTGCAGCTGGAAGAGGATCTCATGGAATCACGGAATGGTTCAGGTTGGAAGGGAGCACAGTGGGTTATCTGGTCCAGCCTTCTGGCTCAAGCAGGGTCATGCTATAGCTCATGGCACAGGATTGCATCCAGACATTGCATCCAGAATATCTCCAGTGTGGGAGACTCCACAATGTCTCTGGGCAATCTGTTCTGGTGCTCACTGGAAAGTCAGCCATGTAAAGGAAATGGCCTCAGTCTTAGCCCGGGCAGATACGAAATTGCGTCAGCCTAAGCTGTGACACTACTGTGTATGGTATAAGAAATTATAAGGTGATTTTCATGCTTCATGCATGCAGTGACACTCACTGTTCTCAGAGTCTAGTATAAAAAGATGTGTTAATGAAAACCCTCATTTAGACAGAGAATGTTTCTGAACACACTGATGAATAAAGAAAAAGCTGGGTTTGTTTTAAGAGAGGCTTTACCATTATTAATTTTACAAATAGAGGCATAGAAACAGTTTAACTTTGACTTGGTCATCCCAACACTTTTCCTTTAAATGAAGATTCTTTTAAGGGCCAAACTCAGAATTTTCGAACTTATCCACTTCTTTAAAATGTTTTAGGGAGCTCATTTTGAAAATGGTGACCCTTCTGTCCATATTTTATATTACATTCAGAGCTGCTGCTTGCTACTTCTAAAAAATTATCTTCTTACTAAATTTAGGGGTAAAGAATCTTTTATCTAACTAATTTTAAAAAATTGAAATATCAAAGGAAAAATAATCTTTTTTCCTCTGATTGTGAACCATTGCAACTACACTGTCCTGATCTGTGAGCAGAGTTACAGGCAGTCAATGCACTGTGCTGTGGGCAGGCTTCAGAGGAAGATATAGCCTCATCTATCCCAAGATGTCAGAAGCATTTCTGATTGTGACTGATAAGAGAGTGAAAGAGAGAAAGGCAAGCAGAGATAGTCTCAGAGACTCTGTGCCCCAAAAAGGAACATGATATCATGTTCAGACTCATACCAAATGAAATGCTAGCCTAGGAAAAATTGTATTGAGCTAAGAGATTATTTAAGGCTCTTGCTCTACGTTGCAAAGTGTGTTGCAGTAGCAGCAGAGTATGAAAATATTGTATGTAAGTCAGATCAGTAACACTCATTTAAGTAAGACACCTGTATTCCCCACAGGCTGAAAAGCAGATGTATTAAAGGCTACTTTCTGGAAATGGCTTCCCTATCTGTGCATAAATCTTTTAAAAGTTGGAGATTCAAGCTTTTGTCATTCCAGATTTTCTAACTCAGAAAAATTATATTTTATTAACTCAGAAATCATTTAAAGTTTAAATATAATACTTGGGTGTTCTATTCTTTGTCTGTGAATCTAGTTATTTGACTGCAGAACAACCAAACATTTGTTTAAGCAGTTTATGTTGACAGAGTTTTCTACTATGGAAATTGGCCATTTCATAAAATAAATAATCTGTTATGGCAAATTTCTCTGTGTAGTAGGGATTGGGAGTCCTTGAACTGAGAATAGAACTAATTCATGTATCTATTTGATTTTTACTACTTAAAAAAATAAAATTTAAGTGTTCAGTTCACCTACCATATGCACCCTGAGTGCAAACTGTACCCATCTCCCTCTGATCCCAAAACACAGACTTGTTTCAGCAGGCAGAGTGGAAACCTCACATACCCTGGAGCTCTGTTTCCTATAGGCACCCCCACAGCAGACAAAGCCAAATCGAGTGATCCCACAGCTCTGCTAAGAGTGCAGCTTTCCTCAGCATCACTGGGCACAGCCCAGGCTGTGAGCAGAATGTCCCACAGAGAATTTGTCTTCTCTGACCCAAAAGCCCTGGCTCTGCTTCCCATTGCGTGGGCGGGGCGTGGGCAGATAGGGAGTGAAAGGGTGGAGGAGGAAGAAATGGGAAAGGGTGGATACAGAGAATGATGGGGGGAAATTGCACTGTATCTTGCTATCTTAAGCATCTGTAATAATGCACCTTTCTCCATCTGATACTGACTCTAAAATTGCTGATATTAAGTCAATGTCTCACTGCTATAAAATTGCTGATATTAAGTCTATATCAGCACTGCTTCTCCTTGTTTCCTCCAAGTCTTGATCTTTTGACCTCCCAGTATTTTTACACAAGTTGTTCATAGAAAGATCTTAATCAGTTAAACATCAGGGTTCTCAGGGGCTTGGGTCCAGCTTTACACAGATTTCTTTACGATGGTGGGCTGCATGATTATGGTGGCATAAAGGCTGTCTCCAGTATCAAGATAAAGATTGTATAGGAGACATCTCTGTGAAATTTCAAAATGAGCTGCTAAGAAACTAAGGATCATCATATTCCTCAACACTTTCCTTTCGAAGTGCAAGAAACAGTTCTCCCAATTTTTCAAAGAAATCATCATATGTTTAAAAGAGGGTAATCGAGACTACAAATCAAATATAACAGATACCACAGTCCTAGTTTGTGCAGTACTGGAAAGTATTCACCCTTGAGGATGAGGGATAAAATAGAAAAAATCTGAGAAGACTGTTTGAAACATAAAGATTTGACTTTAAGGAACATGAAACAATGAAGATCATTATTTATTTACTCCAGAATATTTTTTAGCCTCTGTGGTTCACCCTGTGACATCCCATTACAGGCAATTATCTGGACCATTCACACATTCTTTGAGAATTTGTTATGGCAATTTTACTTGATATGTGAAATAAAAATCATTATGACATTACCTGCAAATAATGTGTTTCACAAAAGCAATAATACGGTCATTCATTTTTTTTTATATGGAGAACTGTGATTTTAAATACTTTGAGTGTTTTAGATCTTTAGCACTGTATTTAATTATGTGAATAGCTAGGCATCTAGGAGTGTTTAAAAACTGAGGAAGTGCCAGTGTCCCTGCAGGTCTTAACAATACCACTGCACAGTACCAACAATTGATTTCTCTATCACTAAAACATTTTTAGAAAGCCTGTATGATATTTAGGCAATGGTTGCTTTGGAAAACTGGCAGAATATATCTGTGGGTTTGAAGTATTTCTATAGCCTTCTAAATTTTACATCAGTAGGAAAGATTCCAGTTATTAATTGTTTGTGAGTTATTAAATACAGATATGAAAAAGGAGCTAACACAAACGCGTAAGATGAAAGATAGGGCCTGTGACTGGATGTCTAACCTGTCAAGCTATCCTGAAAAATTGCACGTTACAGAAAACTTAGCAGACATAACCAAATTCTCCACTTACACGTGCAAGGAGTCTGCTTGGCTTTGTGGTAATCTTCCATGTATGGAAGAGGGCTATGTTACGTAAAGAAATTAGTATTGTTTCCAGTTTCAGTATTCAGCTTATATCTGAGTCTAATAATAAGAAGAATCCTGCTCTCCTGTTTTATTAACCAGGCCTTGCTGGTTTATATGTTTTAAGTAAGTTCTGTGTTAATATTCCGGCAACTAATCCCTACTGCATTTTACTTTGAAGAGCCAAATGTACGTTTCTGGGATTACAAAGCCTTTGCCATATCTCCAAACAAGTAATTGTGCATAAATAAATGAATTTGGCAGAATTATCTCATCTTCTTGTCACTAGCACCTCAGCAAATCAGGCTATGCCTTTGTCTAGATTCCAGATTCTTAATAATTCTGAAGAAATCAGTACAAATTTAAAATAAACTTGCCTACAGTCACCTAAATTTATTGTAACGAATGAAATAAGTCCTAGGAACTGTAGTAGTTGTTCTGAAATTGTCACTTGGTTCTCACTTTAAAGACGTATATTCCTCTCTGTCTGTTGCTGTAGTCTTTTTGTGCTTAATCCTCTGATGGCATCTTTCCCTTTAAGTGATTGCCCTTTGCATCTTCTTGGCACCAGGTTTATTTTCAGCAAGCTGTACTCAGAGTGCTGGCAGCCATCCCAGGGAAGCTGCTCTGCCTCGGTGGCATTTGGTACATGGGAATTCCAGAGTAAGGAATGGGCAAAGGTTACCACGTGTTTTACATCACTCTCACAAACATCAAACTAGACTGTTAGTGTTTGACAACAAACAGTGCGCGAGGCCTCCAGGCATTGTGGTCTGTCTAATTCTTTATTTTCCCTTTCCTTGTACCTCCACTCATACTAGCCACGTTGGAATATTACCTGTGCATTTTTCTTGTAATATCACCCCACGATGTAGGAAGTCTTGCTAAAAGATGCAGTTTGACGTAGAATAATTTAAATGCTAGGAAATAGTTTAATTCCTAGGAAAAAAAACAGTTGCTTAATAAGATTTGGATAGTGACATTCTCAGGCTTTTTCTGGCCTTTGCTGTTTTAATATTTTAGGAGACTGATTTCAGCCTGGAAGTTACTCTCACTGTGTGCTCTGAAGGCAGACAAGCAGCAGCTTTCTTTGCACAGCAAAACCTGTTGTTCTTAATAATCAGAAATATCCTATCAAGAAGCAACAAATGCACAGAATAAATATACAGATAGATATATATATTGCTAAAAAGGAATGGCAGATCAGTTTCCACAATTTTATTTCATAGTGAAGTTGTAGTTGTACTTCTGCCTGATGGAAGTTTAGTCTCCAGACCCCTTTAGCTATGTCTTCTACAGGCTCCTGAAAGCTGATTTTGACTCGAGTGTGCTGCCTGATTTACCTGCCTTCAGACCATTCCTTGATGCATGGTCTGCCTGGCTGTGCCTCTCAGTGTGGGTAGCAAGTCACCAAGCTCACCAAATGGTGCCATTGGCAACCTCTGTTTGCCCTGGCTGGCTGTTCCTGGGAACTGCTCTGCCCATCACACGGGCGGTTGGGGTCTGATGAGCCAGAATATGTCACTGCTCTTTATCAGCAGTGTCTACTTCGTGTTATTGAGAGGTTTTTTAGCGTTTTCTCTGATGTGACAGGTCCTGTACTAGTGAGTTAGAGTGGTCAATTGAAGAACATGTTTTGCTGAGTAATCTCAGAGATTAACACTCACTAAAATGAGAACGGAGCAAGGAATCAATAAATTAAATGGCAGGGATGAATACAGAAAAAATGAAGTGTGCTATTAACTCAGATTGTACTTGGTGATTCATCATAGTACAAACTCAGTAGGCTTTCACTCGTACTTGATCCTTTGGTACTGATCCTTAATACTTACATGTAGAAAATCACAGGCCACAATCTTAATTTATTTTAAATAAAGGAAAAATTATATGCTCCTTTCATTTCATGATAATACTTCCCTAAAATGTAAGGTTTTCTAAAAATTGTATGAAGCTATCAGTAGGAAGATTTATAGCAATGAAAAAATACTGTAATTTAAAATGTATATATATTCAAGTCAATATTATAAGTAACTAGGCTAGCCTTCCAGACCTACTTAGAGATCTCCTTATTAAACCTTTATAAATGGATTTGTTACGTACAGAAGAAGATAATTTAGAATGTAAATGGGAATTTTTACCTGAATGAACTGAGAATAACTCTTGTAAAAACAAACAGCACTAGGCATAGGTTCAATACTCCCAAGAAAAAAGTCACTGATCCATAATATCTTTTTCTAGTACATGTAGGAAGTCTAAAGTGCTGATTGTCAAGAACAGAGTACAAACAACTTACTCTACTCCTTATCAATATGCAAAATAAAATAACTGATCTATGCTTTTGTAGACCAGTGAATTTTTCTATTGTGACAAAGGAAATTTTTCTTTTTTAACACCAAATTTTGTCAAAGATCTCTGAATTATTTCATGGTATCATAGCAAAGTCTAGCTTTCCTTTAAAATGCATAGCCAGACAGATCTGAATGAAAAGAAGGGAATATTTGTTTTCACTTTTTTCCATGTTTTTGCTCCCTATGTATTTGATTACATTGCAGCTATGCCTGTTTCCCTCTGCCATCTCTATTGTTCTAGCTGCTGTGTAATCAAGGTGACACAGAGAGAAAGACACTGCTTCAGTCATTTAATTGGAAACAAAAGTCAAGTGTAGCGAATGAAAAAGAAGAAACAATGTCAGCATTCAAAAATAAGATTGGGTATTTGCATTGTTTAATTGTTGCATAAACTGATATCTAAATTTTTGTATGTTAAAGGGAGCTAATGAAGTGTGGAACTTTTTCAGATGTAAAATTTTTCAGTGATGTAGATGTTATCCTTTATATTTACTTCAGAGCAACAGCACTTTTATACTTTTTGGGGAATTCAAACTATACTTTCACTAGAAGTTATTGTTTTTGGTGTACGCATGCTAAGTTAAATTGTTAACCTACCTTTGAATCAGTCTTGATTCCACCTAACAAAGACTTTGTAGGCCTTCTTAATTCATAGTCCTTAATGACAACTTCTACTGAGATCATTAGAGGTTCACAGCTTATTAACAATCCATGCTGTGAAGCCACATCCGGAGCACTGCATCCAGTTCTGGGCTCCCCAGTGCAAGAAAGACATGGAGTTACTGGAGTGAGTTCAGTGAAGCACCCCAAAGATGAATAAGGACTTGGAGGATCTGTCATGCATGGAGAGGATGAGAGAGCCAGGACTGTTCGGCCCGGAGATGAGAAGGCTTGGAAAAGATTTATCACTGTGTATGGATAGCTGATGGAGTGTTGTTAGAGAGACAGACTATGGACCAGGTGATCCCTGGAGGTCCCTTGCAACCCCAACTGTTTGGTGACTCCAAGCATGACACACATAAGGCCAGCAGAGTGCCAAGCCCCACAGCTGTGGTAGGACTCCAGCAGACAGCTGGAAATGTAGATGCCAGTAACATCATTTAGGAAGAAGACAGAAGGAACATCCCTCTATTAATAAGTTTTCTGTAGCAGAGAGGTCCAAGCTAAGAAATAATTTCAAATAAGTGTAGAAATTAATAGCTTTGCTTCCTTATCAAAACAATCCAGATGATTTATGTTTCCATTATCTTTCAGAATATTTTGAGAATATTCTGGATTATGTCTATTCCTGCTTTTATTAATCAGGTCAAATTCTCTTTCAGTACATTTTAGCCATTAATTCACATTCAATAAGGTACCCTTTTTGCTAGTGGGCATTCTAGGTCATCTATGCTTTGATATTTTTCTGGCACATCCATTAGTATACTATTAGAGTTCAAAAGGAACACGATAGTAAATGTTTCAAATGTAACATATGCTTTCAGAAGATGAATAAGAGTCCCATTTCTTATGATGTTCCAAATAATTGCTACTACAGGTAATTTGGAGGCCTGATTTTGTTTATGTGTATGTATGTGTGTGTACATGCCCAGGCGTTGGTACTTGTATCTCTTCCAAAGACTGTGAAATCCGCAGGGAAGCCACATTGTAATTTGCACATAATTTACCTTTACAACTTCTAATTTTTTTGAGCATGTCTGCTGCCTGTGTTTGCTAGATTTATTCAGAAGGGAAAACATTTCTGAACCCACTGATTAATAGCTTGTATTAGAGGGACAGGGTTATGTAAAAGCATCAGCTGCAAGTTCTCTGCTCTAAAAGCCTACTACCGCAAAGGTTTTTATAACTATTAGTGAATCATAATTTATAATTCAGATATTTACATCCCTGAAAATTCCTAGTGCTCTCAGTCAATACAAATGGAAATTTACTACAAGTAAGGCATAAAGCCCAAATAGCTCTCAGTTTAAGGACAACCTTGAAAAACGCAGTATGTTGTCCCTATCATCAACAGATAAAGTAGAAAGCCTGCTTCTGTGTGGCAGCCCTGTTCAAGATTTTGCACTTGAAGATGAGAAGCAGCATGTCATTCTGTGAATCTGATCTCACACAACATATCCCAGGTCCCTTGTTACAGTTATCTTTAATTAATATTTTAATTAAAGTGTATCATATTAATGTAATGAGCTCTGTAATAAATCTCGTGTGAACTACAGCAGAGCCAGAATATCAAAATAACCATGAGGAACTAGCACAACAGTAGGAACCAAAACTCTGCAGAACTTATTAAATCTCCTGACATGTCCCAGTCTGCCCTGTTTGATTAATACAATCATCCACGTGGTTCATCTTGATCAAGAAATGGCAAAGAATCTTTCAACAAAATTATTTTTCACTCCATTGATGTGGAGCTCTAGATCTGTTATCTCAGTGTAACTGAGCTGGACTTGTTCTCAAATAAAAATTATTTGTCTTTTAAGACAGTCTTTCTAAAGCTGATTGCTACACTGTACTTATCCCCATTGTTAGGAACCTCTTTAACTTTAGTGTAACTAGTCAGCCAAGAAACTTCTTACCAACATAAGAAATTGAGAATCTGAATGCAGAACAAATAGGCCTGTGGAATTTTTCAGAAGGTGGCATTCCAACACTTTGGTGTTGTAGCTTAATCATTTTGGCAGCAATACACCAGAAATATGCCTACCTGAAACATCTGAAAGAAATCACATACCTAGGAGATGGACTGACTGCTTAGCTTACTTCTTAAACTTCATCGCAAGATACTCATAAACTGCATTTGCCAATTCTTGGCCACCTCCTGGCAATAATTATCTAGGTTGAATTTCAGGAGTATCTTCTGTTTGTAACACTGTTGGAGGACGCAGCCAACTGAGATGTGTAAATATGTTTCTTTCCTCTGTAGCAACCGAAATTGCATCAATATAGTGGAAGTGAATGTGTTTCCATTTGTACATTTTCTGTATGCATAGTTTGCTGGAATATTAATTTCACATGGGCATATGTTACAAGCTCATAGGTTGAAACCTGATAATGTAATTATCAGCACCAACTGAGATTTTATTAAGAAGTTACACAGCTTGCTTACATTTCCTATCCGAAACTTCCAAGCGTGACTGCATATTCTAGTTACAGAATAATTAATAAATCAAAAGGCTGTGTTTTTTGTGCAAGGTTCTATGTAAATAGAGTTTTCTGAAATAGTCAGCATATTAGTTGGATGCTAATTTTGTGAAGAGTTTGTTTGACAAACTCATAATGTTCTAAATGTATTTGTTGATCAAGGCTCTTCATACATATATATGACAGAATTTGCTTTTCTTCGTTTTTCTGCTGCAAATATTGGTTGTAATAACACAGTAGCAGCAGGCCTGGAGTTATATTAGGTTGGGAAAAGTGCATTCAGTGAATATTTGATGTCATAATTGACAATAACAGTAATAGGCTTACTAGTTCTTAATGAGCCAGACTTTTAATACTAGAGCTGTAAAAAGCTTTAAAGTCCTACATATCATATTTGTGGTCCTTGCACAGCTGTGTTTGTCATATTGAAGAATTTTTACTTATACTACATTTGTAAACTCTTATTTGGCTCCTGGTTAGTTACTGACATGGAGAAATCTGCGTGTGATAAATATATAGTACAACAGTGTCTCCTTTGTTTGCCAGAGACAGAAGAAGGACGCAGTAATGCTGCAAAATAGACTGAAAATGCTGCTGAAAATCATTCCATAACAAGTAAATGCATTTTGTAGTTTTCAAGTTAATAATTTTTAGTTTATTATTTATTATCTTGTTTCTTTAGTATAATGTTCTTCTCATCTGCAAAGCTATTTGTGATTTAAGAGCAGATCCAAAGCCCAATAAAATACAAGGGAAGTCTCTCCTCGGCTGCAGTAAACCTTGAATCAATTCTCTTGTCTGAGCATTTCTCATAGGTTCCTGGTAGGGAAAAAGTGCCTGCTCAGTGTTTATATTGCTTCTTCCAAATAGTTGTAATTTGTAAATGACATGTAAATGTTATCCTTTATCATATTTGCACAACCTAGTAATAGCATTTTATGCGAGGCACACCCATTCCATTTGCCACATGTGACTGCATTAACAGTGATGGTGGCCACGTAACATTTTTATATTTCCACGTGACAAGAACTGCCCATGCAAAAACAAACGAGCCCTTTACCTATTGTTTGTGCCCATAAGATCTTACCAGCTTTGTTGTACATTCTTCCATTGCTCATGTTTCAATATCCCTGTTTGAAATAAGACTTGCAGAAGGGCAAGAGAAAGGATCTCTGTTGCAATGTCATGAGTGCTTGACAGTGTCCGAAGTTTTGCACTTATAAGCCTTGTAGTTGTATGGTTATACTTCTTGGAGCTGGACTTCAATGATCCTCATGTGTCCCTTCCAACTCAGGATATCTTGTGACCAACTAAGATATGATCAGCCCTAAATAGGAACAAGAACTTTGTCTGGTAGGGGCTCATGGTCTCACATTTTATCAAAATTAATTATTTCAGCCTCTTGTACTTTTGTTTCGGTGTGCTTCAGAGTTCTTTGAGAATGTGGATGTTTTATATACAGTTTATAGTTTACTAGCTACTTAAGAGCTACAGGTCTGATACCCTTATGTCTGTTACCCTATGAACAAGTACTGTGGGTTCTCTTTCTGTGTAACAAATACTTCTACAGGGTAATCCCTACATGTTAGCTGCCCATGCCTCCATCTCCTTGGTGCCTTTAATAGTTATAAATTTAATAATTTATCCTCTTTTTGCACTGTATATAAGCATTCTGCTGTATTTTATGATACAAATTTATTGTTCAGTATTTTTACCTTTATATTTTGTCTGCTAGACAGGCAAAATTCCTTTGTCTTCCTGGTTTTTTTTGTGAAATTGTTGTTCTCCTACTTCCTCTTCCATTTAGTACCTATGTAAGTAGTCAGTTTTTACCTGCCTAACCTGGCTTGTTGCTTCCTGAGACAGGTTATGTTCAAGGGTAAACAGTTCAGCTAAACAGTAGTATAAATTAATTTGTAAAATATGAATCAAAGCTGAATCCTTCTAAAGTTCAAGAGGCATCATCTTCACAGATGAAAAATAATCCTGTTTCCCAAATCTGAGCATACTCTGGTCTGATTTTCCTATTTTTTAATGCCTGGAACTTAGATTTACAAATTACTTGTATTATTTTGATATTTATATGTTAAAACACAATTCCCAACTGAGTTCTTACTTGGGTCCTGAGAAAGTAACAAATAGAAACTCATAACCCACTTCAAAAAATATGTTTGAGCTATTTGTAAAGCTAATATGTTTCTCACCTTGAAATCCCTGTTGGCACATATTTGCATCTTTATGAAGCAAAGTAACAATCTGTCCCTAAATTAGGAGGCATAATCCAGGAACTCCATGAGAGCAGCAGGGACCAAATAATTGTTAAACCTCAGCACTGTCACTTACCTAATAAACCAGGCAGAGGTTCAGTGGGAGAAACGCAGGAGGTTGTGAAGTTAGATTTTTTTCTCAAATACAGATTCACGAGAGAGTGTGGGGATTTTAATTTTTGTTTTAACTGAAGTAACTTGACAGTTGGAGTTCTTTCCTTTTAAATTTTTTGTACAGTCTTATTTTTTTTAAACAGAGGAAGGACAGGTTCCTGCATTTTTAAAGAAAAAAACCCCAAACTTAAGAAATGTGTTTCTATTTATTATGGATGCAATACAGCAAGGTAGCAGTATCCAGGTTTCCACTGTAACCAACAGAATAACTCCTCATCCAGCATGGAAATGACCTTCAGACAAAGACAAAAGTAATTTTCAGAAAGGTTCGAAGATATTTGTTGATAGCAGGATCAAAAATGTATGGGGACCTCATAATGCCACAAGGGGAGCCTGAAAGTGGACACCTTCAGCTCATAATTCTAGTTTTACTAGCTGCAGCTCACAAAGCAACAGCTGCATCTACATTGCAAAACACCTCCCACACATACATACACACACAGTGTTTGCACACAATACTTATTTTTTTCCCTTTAATGTGTGGGAATAAATTAGAATCTAAGATCTTACTGAGAGAAAGTGTGTGCTGTTTAGTTTAGAGGGCTAAAGATAATACAGCTCCTATACTTTGATCATGCATGGTGCAAATGGAAGAGGGGATCCTGCAAAAAGAACCATTCCAGCAAATCCAGGTAGAGTTTTACTGAAATCTTGCATCCTCATGATTCTTTTCATAAGATTATCTTCTTCCTATGTTGCCTAGTTGTATGCATTAATTAGGAAAAAGACTGCATAATCAGAATTGGGTGCTTGTTTGTATGTTATCTTTTAAAAACTGTACCAAAAAAAAAAAAAAGCAGAATCTGAAAGTACTGGCACCCAAGCTTTGTTCTGAACTTGGAAGTCACAACAATGGGGTCTTGTTTGCTGTCTTTGCCCTGTGAAGAACTGGTCTAGAAATTTCTCAAAGGAATAGGATTTTCTATTAGTACCTTATTGTATAATCTAGAAACACTTTGAAAATGTATGTTGACATTTTCTCATCAAAGTCATTAGCCAAATATTTTTCCAAGAAGGGCTCCAGTCTAATTCACTTTTATTTAATTAGTTCATCCATTGCTGCAGCCTAAGCACCTAATGACTCTAGAGGCTGGTTGGACTTTTCACCCTTTCCAGCTATTATACTCAGTGCTGTAGTGTACTTACAAGTCAAGTGCAGAATCACATCTCACAGGCTACTGTGTTTTTATTTCAAATAAAGAAATTTTTTTTTCCTCAAACCTGATGGGTTTTTTCCTTTAAAAAAAATTATTGTAGCAAGGGGACAACGTACATGCAGTCTGCAATACTTGTTGAAGAGCTCTGATAATAATATATTATTAAAATATTTCCAGTGCTAGTAGGATGTTCCCTAAAGTCCTTCCAATATGATATTTCTTAAGAAGTAAAGAAACCCTTTAGAAAGAGTGGCAGGCAATGTTTCTTCAGATGCCAAGGAAAACATCTCCTTCTTGATTTTATTAATGCTGTATGGCTGGTTCAGGTGGCCTCTAAACAATGTCCTTCATGGATTTAGACTGAGTACAGCTTTATGAACTCACCCAGCTCAAAGCAGCAGATCACAGAAGGTTGCTATTGATTTGCAAGGTCCTGACAGGCATAAATGATTCATGTTCTGTGGTACTTGTCCCACTGGAAATTAAACAAACAGAATAAATGTACACCTTTTAACCTGTAAGTTAGTGCTTCTGACAGCCCACTGTGTCAATCAGTGTGACTGGCAACCTTAAATATACATTAAAGGTACTTTGCTCTTCTCAGTTGAAGGAAATGTCAACTTCATTGTTTGTGGCAGAGTGAAGTGACACAGAACTCAGACACAGGAACAGAAAGTCAGGTACTGCACATCTCTAAGTGACACAAAGAGACTTAGTAATGAGCTAGACATAGCTCTGTAGAAACAAGAGAAGTTCCTGCACTTTTATACAAGGTAAAGAAATAACACAGAACAAGGTGGAATAATCTGGGAACATGTGTGTTTGTTTGACAAAGACATCTTTTCTACTGAAAATTAAGCAGAGAGCTGGAAACAAATTCCTCTGAAAAGGATCTATGTTATATATCACCACATTCTTAATTGGAAGGCAGATTTAATTGGAAGAGATGTTGCAGAATTTTTTTTGTTTCCTGATATCTCAGGATGTAACATGCTGCAGCCGAGGGCAATTCTTTCCTGCCAGCCCATCCTTAGCCGTGCTGGAGTTGGTTGCCATTAACCACGCAGGAGTGTGTCTGCTCAACAACACAGCATCTGTGCTGCCCTTCGTGGTGGCCTCAGCTGCTTGTGCCATTAATAGGTACTCAACTTATTTTGGCCAAAAGCTTGGAGCTATTCACAACATCAAAGAACCATAGAACCATTTAGGTTGGTAAAGACCTTAAGGATTGAGCCGAGACATTAACCCAGCACTGCCAAGTCCACCACTAAACCATGTCCCTAAGCACCACATCAAAAAAGATTAGTAACAACAACAAGAACAACAACAAATTATTTCAGTGCCCTGCTCTTCTCCGTTTATCCACTTCATGAGATCTTAATGCACTATTTCAGAACAGTCAATCTATAACTAAGAGGAAACAATGTCCTACATGCCACTCAGTCGGTTCAAAATAGACTTATAATATGGCATAATCCTTATTTACGTTAGGACTTAAACGATATGGTGGGAAACAGAGTAGCATGAAGGTTTTGAAGAGCCTATTTGTTCAATGTAATTTTGTATCTCCATCATTTAAAAATGATCTGTCATTGAATGAGGCAGAAAAGATGATAGCAAGTAAACAAGAAGCTGAAATGTCAACTTCTTGCATCATACAGAGGTTTTGCACTCATATTTGTAATGGCATTGATTATGTTGGCAGATAAGCTTCTCCTAGAAATAATGAAAACTGAGTCCCATTTCCTAAACAGAATTTACAGAAGCTCCAAATGTCTTTCATTATGACCAATTTCTCTACTAGAGAAGGAATGTTTCTTCCAGCTGGCATACCTTTAGAGTCTTAGAGGGATATCATTCTTCTGCAGAGGGACAAGGTCCATCTTGTCATCCTTTTTGTTCAGCACGTGCTGGGATCCTAAAGGGGCATGTTTGAGAAGGTAGTGTAAAGTATGAGTGACACCCAGCACTGTACTCCTGTTTACACCTTGACTGCCCAGCCTAGTGCTTAAGGGCTCCTTGAAACCCAGCAGACAGAACGACAGCTGAGTGACGTGGTGGAAGGGACGTTGGTGCATTACACAGGGGACAAACGCAGGCGATAGGATGAAGCATTTTCTGACTCAGGCAGTGCATTTAGGTCTTACATGTTCACAAATCAGGGATCTCAAGTCATAATTTACCGATGTGGGTTGAAAGAAATTTTTTTGCCATCTGTGTATGACCATATATTTATGACTTCACTCTCGATGTGTTGATCTGATTCCTGTGACTGACATGTTGGCTACAGTCCAAGGCAAATTTAAATAGGGAAAGTAGCATAGAAGGGTGTGAATTTATGCTTTGCCACATATATTTGTTTTGAAGCTGATGAAACTTCAAATTATTTTAGCAGATTGAATTCCTAGGTCTTTGTTTTAATATTTTTTTCATATAAAGATTGCCTCCACTGTCTACAGAATTTAAACATGAAAGCAACTCTCATTTATGCTAAGGAAATATTTTCATTCTACATGAGTATGTAGGTATTTCTATGGCTGCACTGAAGATTGCCTTAGGTTTGTTGTGCTTCTTCCCTAATTAATCATCATCTTCTACTTTCAAGCAGCTACAGGTGACTGCTAATCAGATTTTCTGAGAAATCCAGGATGTTCCTCTTTTCTGATTTCTCTTTTCCAATTCTCTTCTAAGAACTACCTCCCATTCTACTTCCTTTCTTGTAGACCTTATGATGATTCTGCAGTACCCTCAAATTTACCCACATCTCCATTTCCTATTTTCTGTGCCAAATACCAACCTCATCAGCTTTGTTACAGTCAGTACATGTTCTTGCTACAGCACTGGGTTTTTCCTCTTTGTCAGATCGGTATTCTCAAATTCATTGAGCCAGTTTCCACAGATACTCTACCTAAGCTTCTGACACAGCTCCTTCCATTTGATTGGCAGCATTTCCCATTCACACTTTTTCTTGTTCACATTTCTTCCATATCTCTGCTCCTGGTACTAGGTTTTGTTTCATGATTTCTGTATCTCCTCCTTTCTCTTCTTTTTCTGCATTCTACATCAGTAAGATGTTACGTCCATGTATTTTGCAGTGAAATAAGCTGATACTGCTGCTCTTCAGGGTTCCTCCATTTTTAGTATCACAGCAGAAAGTTCCTAAAACTTGGCTTATGGCAGCCTGTCTCCCAACTCTGAGTAGTGCTGCAATTAGTTCCAGGAACACAGTTTGTTTCTGCAGCCGTACTTCAGTGCAGCTTTCTCTAAAGTTGATGATAGACACAGTTGATAATTACTCAGCGCAGGTTTTTTTGCAACCAGAAAGAAATAGGTTCAAGATTTTTACTTGTTACAGTTTCACCTGTTTTCCCAAGAATACATTTCAGAGGCGTCAGTAGTATAAGTGAAAAATGGTCTGTAGGAGAGAAAGTGGTTAAGAAGTCAGTTGTACCTTTTCATATCGGGCTTAGTGATTAATGCATTTCTCTCAAGAACCTCACAAACAGGCTGTATTTGTCTGCCTTCCATTCCATTCCAGCTGTGTGTTGACAGGGAGGGTGAAAGTCCTGGAAATAAACCAATTTTATGGTGCAACTGTGTAGCTGATGCCAGAAATGTCATGTAAATTCAGAGACAAATATTGCTTATAGAAAATCATTTCAAGCCTAAATAAATGAACTGGCATGGTAATTCCAAACAGTCAAAGCTAAAATAGTGACTTACCAGGAACATTTGCCCAGAATAAGAAGGGAAGAATCTCCCCCTCCCCCAGACACCAAATTAAGCACTGACTAGGAGTTTGTAATTTTGTAGACATCAAAAAGATATTATTTAAGTACAACTGAGAATGGAATTTTGCCCTGTTTTTTAGAGGTTTTTAGAATTTGGTAACATGTTAAAGAGATGAGGTAAAGGTGATGCTCAGTTTCCCCCCAAACTGTAGCATAAAGGTGAAGTCATTTCCACGGACCTAAGTGCACTCCATTACCAAAATGAAAATACCACCTATAGGAACCATCCTTTGTGGAGAGAAATGGTGGTGGATGGTGGCATTTTAGATTCTCAGAGAAAAGCTTACTATATAACACATCCAGCCTAGCCATGTTCCTTAATGCCATGACAATGTCAGGCAGCCAGTTCAGCCAGAATGCAACCAACTTGCTCTGGTTGCAGTAGGGTTTATTGAGCATTATTGCGTAAAAGGATTCGGCTTCCAGGTCAAGAAAAACGATAGAGTGAAAGAGGTGTGATCACCAAGAAAGAAAAGTATTCAACAGAGGTCTAGAAGTTTTGACAGGTATGGAATGTCACTATTTTTCACAAGGCAGGAATTAGGAAACACTAAATGAGAAGGTTGGACAGCAGAGTTAGGTGAAAAGGAAGTACTTTTTCACACAATGCATAATTAAATCATGGAACTCCTTTCCACCGGATGTAGAAGAGGCCAAAAATACAAATAAGTTCAAAGATGAAAGCTGCAAATTCATGCTGAATAGATCCATTTAATGCTGCTGAACAAAATGGCTCAGCTGCAACTTGCTCAGGAAATCACAGTATTGCCAAATTCCAGAAAGGGGACAGCTACTGTCCTGGTTCCTTCCAGGACAGGGTTAATTCTTTTCAGTATCCAGGAGGCAGCATGGGCAGGACCTGGAGGTTATTCCATAACACTCACGTCATTGCCAGAGGCAGGAGGGTAAGAGACTCTCTTCTGAGGAGAAGGGGGTTCTGGTCTGGGTGAGCAAAGGTGGCAGACGGAGCCAGCTGGTATTGTCTGTTGTCGGGGGGTTCTGTGTGAATTATTTCTTTCTTGTACCCTCTGTCATTAGTATTGTTGCTGTTACTCTTCATTTTCCTATCTCATTGCTGTTTCCAGTAAGTTGTTCTTATCTCAGTCTGTGGTATTTGCCTTTTTTGCCTGCAGTTTCCTCTCCAGAGTGCTGCAGGGGATGGGGAAGTGGGGAGTGAGAGGCACGTGATTCCCAAACCATGACAGCTATTTACCAGGGGAGGTTTAATCTCCGAGTTCTGTTTCTTATGGTCTTTACCTCAGTATCTCTTCCTTGTCTTTAATAAAATTATTTACAAAGAAGGATCTCTAACCTGACCCCATTTGTTTGGGGTTATTTTGTTAACTGTGAACAGAATCAGAAAAATTGTAAACTTCAGGGACCCCAGTCACAGCAGCCTTGTTAGCTTTGTCCTGAACAGCTTTCCAGAGCAGCCCTGGTAGTGTCATGTTCTGCCCTCAGCTAAACATTCCCTGGCTGAGGAAATGTGTCAGGAACAACTCGATTTCCTCTCCTAAAGCTTTTTCTGGCTTTAGCTTTTTTAGAGCCAGCCCAGAAGAATATGACACCATGACTATTTACATTACAGATATTTACATATCTGCTTGGGTTGATGTTTTACCTACGTGGCATTATTTCCAGAATTTTCCATTACTTCCTTTTAACAAAAAGCAAACTCTTTCTAAAAATCACTTTCTTTTTGTTATTTTTTGTGTGGTTTATATGAAGAAGGTGGAGAGAAGTAGAAAAAGGCAAAGGATCCTGTCTGTGCTCCATGCATAGCATGGAAATCAATCACAGAAATATACCATTTTCACACAGTGCAACTACTCACAGCTATATTTTGATGACAGATTTTACTGGAAAGGGTCTGTTTTCTTTGAAAATATTTTTTCCTTCATCAGAAAACTGAAAAATAAAACATTTTCTGTCACAGGTGGGGACCAGACTAGTTTTGGCTCTTCTCAAGGAGAGCTCAGAGGAGTGACGTAATTAAACTCTCCAGATAGAGAAATCATGACAAACCCCTACCTTTGTTTGAAGTATGATTATTTTAGTTAGTAGAACTCTTCAGATGCAGATATATTTAGATCTGGCATAAGTGGTTGCAATTCCTTGGAACTCCATGAAGCCTCAGCTGCTTGGGGCAGTTTTGAGCCGGTCAGTGCCCTCCACCATAGCTCACTGCCATGCCTTCCCAAAATCAGTTAACTCTTTGGTCACCAGATTTACAAAGAAAAGACCAGCTAAATAAAATATTTGCAATAAATTATGTATAGTCATTATTTCCAATTAGAAATGGAGAGATTTTAATACAAGTGGCTGATGTTTTGCAAAATATTCCTTTCAAAATCACAGTTTTGGCCAATGATTTTTTTTTCCCAATCTTACTGTTGGGAAAAAAAAAGTTTATTTCAGAAAAAAACTCCTACATTTCTTGTAAAGATGTTTTTAACTTTTCAATGCTGTGGGCGTTTTTCCTAATCTCTCCCCTTAATCAGTTTGTTATCTGCGAAGCACAGGGGAGAAAAAAAGCAAAATGGGAAAAAACAAGGAATTGCTGAAATAACAGTATCATGTGCATTGTTCTATTTGGAAGAAGATGCAGAAAAATAGTTTTTCTGCTTGTTTAAATTTGTGAAAGAAATACCGATATCACTTCTTTTAAAAAAATCTTCTTTTAAAATTATTAATAAAAAAAATTAAACAAGACAGGTGATAGATTAAAAAAAAAAAAGAAATTATTTTCCCCAAGAAAATAATTTCAAAACTTTTGCCTGAGATTTTTTTTTCACAAGAATTGAATGTTAGGTTACTTAGGCAGCTTGTTTTTCTGTTTGTAAATTAACTTGGAAATACTACATTTTATTTAATCATTTTGGGTTTTAACAATTCTGTGGATTTGTACAGTAATGAAATCAAGCATAACACTTTGTGCTACTGAAGCAGAACCAGAAAGTCAAAGATGCAAAATAGAAGCCAGTCCCTTTTTTTTACAGTTGTTTAACTATAAAGACTGCTTTTGGCACATTCTGATAAAATTTCTGTAATATCAAAAAAACCCTGGAGTTGGAAGTAATCCAAGTTATTTACATATTAAACTAAAGAGCAATGTCGATTGTGTTTTTATTCAGTTGTATTACTTAAATATGTACTTTTTTTGTAAGGATTTGCCATATATTACTATACTCAAACTCACAGTGGGATGTCTTCTATCTCTACAAAAAAGTCAGTGTTTACGTGTAATATGGACATGTGCAGACACATGGCTGAATAAGGTAGGCAAATGTGATCATAAAAACTAGATTCCTTTGTTTAGAGGCCTGACTAGATAGCTGTCAGCTCAATGGTGTTTCCACCCTTTTCTGGAGTGAAGTGGAGTCATTTTGCTATTTTCCTGATTAACAAAGGGATAGCTACACCAAAGAATACTGCTGTGTCCAATTATTTCCTTTTTTCATTTTTTCCCCCTATTGTATTTTACAGATTTTATTTTGCACTGATTTTTGTGCCACTGGCTTGGAACCTATAAACTCCAGTATTTTTAGTTAGATAAAGTTCTCCATGTATAGATATATGCAGCAGAATTATTTTCTCACAAGCTCTTAAACAAGTAGGTTTTTTTAATGTGAAAACTCTTGGATCACTTGGCCTCTTACAGTCTGGATGATTTTCTTTCATTCCTACTTAACCTGTCCTTGAATGTCTGGTAACAGCACCTGCAACTCCCTTCCTTGAAATTCTATTTGACAGACAGGTCTTTGACTGCAGAGCACTTCTGCTTTTACCATGCTTTTCTCAGCTGCTGTGAACATTGGGTTTCTGCTTGGATCCGGTTTCCCCTACCTTCAGGGGTTCAGCAGAGATCTGGTGCTATGAAGTGTTTCCTTTATTATATATTATCATTCCTTTATTCCTTTATTCATCACATAAAGTAAATGTTCTCAGACAAATAGGATAAGGACTACTTTATGCCTCTGATAAATAGCTATACTCTGGAGAATTATTTTGGAATACCTGACAAGACTTTACTGTCATTTTCATGGTGGGGAGGTACACACTTTTGGATACTTCACCTCTAAGAAATAGTTCACACAGACCTATTTCCATCCAACACGTCTGTGTTGGAATAATGAGAAAAACAGGCAGTCATACTTGGCTGGAAAATGTTAACATCAGAAATATTTAAAATACACATATCTTTGTTGCCATCAATTCTTTGTCAGAACACTCTTCACAAAGAAGGAAAGTCTATTTCATCAGACATTTTAAATGAGAAATGAGCATGTCTTGTAGCAAACAATGTAATGCTAAGTGGAAAATAAACAGGTTTTTACTATTTATCAATTAATGTATTTCAAAATGAACCACACAGTTCACCTTTTTTTTTTTTTTACCATACCAGTTATGCTGCTTGATGACTTCTGCTATATTTTGACTTTTTTTTATTAAGGTCCCTTAAAGAAATGCTTAGTAACTCTTCACCAAAAGTTAATGCTCAGTGATTGTCTTATACATGGACAGTGCTCTTTTGGCTTGAAGTTTTACAAGTTTTCATTTAATCTGTCTTTGTACAAGTTAATGAGATTCTTCATCGATATTTAATTTTTCTATTAAGACTGCACTTCATGGTAACAATCAGTTTCCACGTGTAAAATGTATTATACCCTTATCAAGTGCTCCCCATGTTTTCTCTTTAACATGGAAACACCAGCTCTCTAGCATACTGCTTCTGCTACTAGAGGAAGGAAAATCATAAATAGGAAAATTTATAAATAGGAAAATAATTTCTAATCAAATAGGTTGGAAAATACCTTTAACTCTATGTCCAGATTCACAGTCAAGAAAAACTGACAGCTCAGATTTGAAATCATATGCTATGATTTCTTCTGCCTGAAACTAGATGGAGTATGTCCAAGCTGTACAATGTTTAGGTGAGAAGTGGATATGTTGAAATGTTGAATAATTTTTCTGGCAGGCTTATACTTTTTCTCCAAATATTTACTATAGAAACTTCTTAGAGCTGAAAAAGCAACACTAGCCAATTTAGAATAAAGGAGAAGTGTTCTTCTGACAGCAGGACAACACCAGAATGAGAAAGGACAAAGGATGGGCATCTGTGGGAGTAGTTCTTGTAAGGCAAGACTGGGAAGAGTCCTTTTTGTAAGGTTATTGGAAACTGCTTCCTAGCAAAAGTCTCCTGAAAAGATTGTGGGAACAAAATATGCTCCTCTAGATCACCTTTCAGCCTCTGTCATATTTTAGCTATCCCATATCTTCATGATAAGGATAAGAAGAACTACATGTTCTTTCACCAAAAATGAAAACTGTGACAGGTAATGGGGTAACCTGATACTGATAAGCATGACATCCCACTTACCAGTTTGCCCTATTTGTTGTACTGTTGGGCTCTATAAACTTTCAAGATGATCTAAATTTAGAAAAAAATTAATTGTACTGTGTATGTCTATTTCTATTAAAAATGTATGCAAGTAATGCAAGTTGTTTCTGTTAAGGCACGGTGTTGCAGAATGGGTTATGTTTGCAAATGCCATGTGGACAAAATCTTGGTGGTTTTATCTACTGAATATTCAGGGAGGTTGTTCTGAAAAGTAGCTTCTCAGGTATCAGTGTTCTTTTTAATTGAATGAATATGATTTCCTTCCTATTTGATTGACAGTTTTCAATGCCTCCTTCTACACTAAGCAAAGAGAGTTTTATTAGGGACAATGGGGAAGGTATAATTATAGGACCACAAGTCAAGATTAGAACTGCTATGTTAAAGAGAAGGTGTGCCAGATAAGGCATGCTGTGGTAATTAAGTCCACAGCCACATGCTGTGCAATATCCTGATGATTCTTTTACAAAGCATCACTCTGGCATCTTGGCCAGCCAGATAAGGAAATCTCTGGTTCTCCTAGACGAGTGATCTCTAGCAAGAAGGAATCTGGAGGCTCTGCTAGAGATAGAACACAGGTATCAGATGTACAGGGCATATTACTTTATCTGGTGTAGCTTGTTTAAAGATAACACCTGTTGTTTTACCTTCACTGTGATAAAGTAAATTAGTGGTTTATCTTGCAGCTTTGACTAATAATCAGTGTGGTCATGATCTGAAATTGTTACACCACAGTATAATTTGTTCCGACAAGTTATAAACAAGGCAGAGAAATATACAGCCTAGACATACTTTGAAGTGGTGTCATGGGCCTCATACTGCAGTGTAAAACCCAATTTGGAGAACGGTGATGACACTGTCACAGCTGAGGAGATCAGTTAATTTTAGAAGATGATAACAAGTACCTCACTGAGGTGCATTTTGGAGGACATTGTGACTTACCATAGTCATGCCTTCTTGGTGTCTACACTGTCTACTCTCAAGGAAAAATTCTTCCTGATTAAGTCAAGTATCAGATCAATAGCAAACTAAAACACAACCAAAAATGTTTTCAGAAATCCAGATGTGTTTTCAATGAGTTATCCCCTTTACCACACTTTTTTTTCCCCCAAAGTTCCATTTTGATTTTGGATCTTCAGTTGCATTTTTGCTTCAGTTTAGAAAGAAAAAAAAAAGAGCAAATTGTTGAGACCTGATGTCTTCTATCTGGTTTTTTTTCATCCGTAAGTAAAAGACAGATATATGCTAGCAGGCATAATTCCATACTCAGGAAAATGATTGATCACATCACACTACGTGAATAGAGTTTTGATTCCCTGACATAAAGAGCTCACTGAAAAATAGTCCAGGCAGTAGCAATAATACATAGCAGTCTGTACTGGAAAAAAAAACCAAAAACATAAGATTTACAACTGGCAAATTCACATCTAGAGGCTAGTCAGCTCTCTAATCATATCACATATCACCATTCCTTTTTGGCTAATCCAGTATGGTGTGCATTTTTTCATTATACTGTGGCAGTAGACCATCAGTGATTAGAAGACTCAGATGATGAAGCAAATAAGGGGTTTTGAATCTAAGATTTGTGGTGTTTATATGTCAATAGTTAATTAAGACTGAGAACACTTCTGGAAGAAGTAAGTTTCATCCCAAATGTGTAGACATGAGGACAGGATTGATAATTGGAAGAAAGTTATGCTCTTAAATTTAGAAATTTAAAAGGAGTCTTTGCTCTTACATGTTCTGATTATATTTGAATAGTGGCAGCACCATGTCTCCAATTACCTTTGCAATCAACTGAGCCCATAAGCAATGTACACCTCCATACTTCCATACTTCTTTACATTCTTTCTGTTACCATATTTTTAACTTCCATGTGTCATTAGACATTTACTAAATGAGGCTAAGCAACATTTAAGTCATAAAGGCAAAGATTCAAACTTGGTGACAATGAGAATCTTGGCAATTTTGAAAGCAATGACATTTCCTTAGAAAATAATAAGGTTTAAGGTTGCCCTAATGCCACTTCACCATGGATATGTATTTAACAGTCTTTAATGACATTACATACTTTGTGACATTTTTTTAGCAAAGATTTATTATATAATTTTTTCTCAGCTTTTTTAGAAGAAAAAAGATTTCCAGCCTAAATAGGAATTTGTGTGGTCTGTTGGCAGGACTGGACCTGACATGAGCTGAGATAAACACTGATGAACATCTGTGTCATCTATAAAAAAGAGCCACAGAAGTTGTATGAAATATTTTGCGAAATGTTTTTGCAGCTATTGTGCTTATATTTTAACAAGAGGCAATCTTGGAAGAGCGAGTGCATGTGGGCCTTATAATAGATTCCCTTTTAAGCACTGACTTGAAATGTATTCCTAAAATGTAAGGACAATAGCTGTAAAAATGCAGAATAAACTCATATCCAACTGAGAAATAATTTTAAAAGTTCCAGTGATTTCCATAGAGAAAAGAACAAGTGCTAAGCAGGCAGAGTAGTTAAACATTGGAACAACCTCCCCAGGGAAGTGGTGGAGTCACCATCTCTGGAAGTGTTCAAAAAATGAGTAGATGTGGCACTTCACGATATGGTTTAGTGGGCACGGTGGTACTTGATTTAAGGTTGGACTTGGTGTTCTTGGAGGTCTTTTCCAACCTTAATATTTCTACGATTCTATGAAGCACTGGTCCTAGCTAGGTCTCGTTTTTTTGTGAAAGATCAGTGGTGACCAAATGCAGTTTCCTCTTTCCCCACATCCTTCTTGAAACTCCACAACTTTAACTTAACTGTTACTTACTTGGCTCATTTCTTTTATTAATAAATCAGGTCAATTTTGGTAAGAATGAGAAAACACCACTACCATGGAAACGAAATTGTTAACTAGAACTGCAGAAAAATTGCATAGCAGAAGCTTACAAAGTCTTTGTGGTTTATCTCAACAACATAACTGCCTCATGATTATTGGCATATCTCCCAACTTCCAAGATGTTGTTAGTGGCAAACAAAAGTACAGTACAGCTTTATTTGGTGGAGCATCTGCCATGCAAACATATTCTCACAGGCTTTACACAGTAACACATATGCAGTATTGGAAATGCAAGTAAAACAATGTTTTAGCAGTAACATTTTAGTTTCATTGAAGAGAGTTCCTTGCAGCATCTTTCCAGAGAATAACAGTGCTGATTTGAACAGGATCAGCTGCTGAAAACTTCAGAATATCAATATTCACCTTTATTCCACAGTGGGTTTTACAAAATTTATTTTCATAGGGATTGTGTTGCTTATAGGAACTGAATGTCTGTGTACTGTGCAACCTCTCTTTCCCATTATTAATAAACAAACACTCAGGGCTTTTATATTCTAGTGACCCCTTATTTATTTCTTTCTAAATTATGTATCTATCTGCCTGACCAAACTCTTAAACCATTTCCGTAAATGTGGCTCCTTAAAAGTTGCTAAGTAACTGTTCAAATGTCTGTGCTGCCCACAGCTCTAATGACTACTTTTGCCTTCCCTTTATGGTATACAATTGTTTTGCATCTGAATCTTCCCAAAGCACGGATTTCTAGCAGAAAAATATCTGAAAGCATTTCAACATGCTATTAAAAAGGGCTGATGCTCTTCAAATAGTTTTTTTTGAGGCTTACAGAAACTGAGCCAATTATAAACAGAGCCAACTCAGACAACAGCATTTTCAGATAGCAAAAAGGATAAGTAACAATAAAAAAGTCTCTTGAACATCATCCTTTTCACATGTTTGTGTACACACCCCTTTCCAAGGCACATAGTGCAACTCCTTTTACTTGTTAGTTGATCCTGTCTCTGTTGAGATACAGAAAAACCGTATTTTTATATAAGCAGGTGACTGACATTACAACAGCATCACTGCTATATTGAAGCCAGTTCTGTATGACTTTGTGCTAAGAGCAATGATTTTCTGTGTGACAGACTGACATGTCCTACCTTCCCAGCCACCAGACCAACATGCAGTTTGGAGTATGGATATGCTCCATATGACCTCTTGAATGTGTTCTTCTTTGCCTGGTGCCTTTAAAGATTGAGTAGACCAGGGCCCGGAGTGAGAGTAAGCCTAGTTCTCATTCCTTATGATTTGGACAATGGTGTTAGGAGGCAAAGGCAGAAGGATTCGTAGTCTTTGCTTTCTGGATTGTTTATATTTATTGGTCAATAGCTATTTAATGCAAATAAGAGGGCAGAGTCAGGAATCTGAACCTCAGCCTTTCCTTTCCAGGTGACAGTACCATGAGTGCCAAATGTTGCACACTTTTTCTTTCCCTATTGCAAACCAGTCCCTGACTTGCTATTTCAAAAGCAGTACACTCCAGTAGCTTAACAGTGTTTGATGTCCTGAGCTGGTGGTAAAAGAGGGGGCACTTGCATATTTTCATGCCTTTTGTGGCACATCAGGCAGCCACATTGCTTTTGGATGAGATATTTATGTATAATATCAAATTATGTTTATTATGCCGGTGCCTTAAGCACAGACCTTTAGGGCACGTGGGCCTTAAGGCCCATTCCAGTTCTCAAATGAGATGTTCCCACATGAGACAGGCAGAGATTTTCTGGAGATGATTCCATATAGTCTAGTAAGACCAGCTGTTAAAATCACAGATAGCTTATGAATGAAGCTCTAAAAAGTCACTTTCATCAAGTTTTGTATTTTGTCACCACTGTCATCTCTCAGGAATACCTCTGTTCACAGCTGGCTCAGCAGTGACCTCTTTGCCTTCCCTTCTATCTTCAGACCTAGAAATCTCGTCTTCTTTGAGGATGATCCACGTTCGTCAGGTTGATGTGCATTTGTCAGCACACCCTTGAAGACAGGCAGCAAACAGCTTAGTGATGATAAATATGCTCAGAATTGCATCTTTAAGGAGAGGGGAAAAGTTGCTGTCAAAAACTTATGGAGCAGGGATTTTGATGACGGCATATTCAAATATCTGAATGTCAGGTGTCCTACCTTAGCACCTTCTGTACATCTGTGGTCTGCTGCAATTTCTTTAAACTGTAAATTACAGGAAGTAATTTTCTGGAGCAATTTATGTGAGTTTATGTCCATGTCAGTAAAAGATAAATATGAGAATCAGGTAGAGGAGGTAGAAGAAAAACATTTAGGAATGGATGGAGGATGACAGTATTGGGAGAAAGTATAGCAGTCTATAGACAAAGAAAACTAAAGGGAAATAATTCAACAGAGAGAGCTGGGAAATGACTGCAAAGCTGTGGAACAGTGGGAGAAGAAATATAGCCTAAACAAGAATGAATATATAACATTATACTAAAGAGCAGAAATATTAAAAAAAAAAAACCAAACAAAACTCCAAACTACTAAATTCTTAGATAAAGTATTATAGAAATGAAGGACCTGATTTGCCTCTTCTGCATATTAAATTTAACAGACCTTTAAAATCAGAGGCAAATAGCAAATTTGGTCTAAGGAAGAAAATAAGAAGCCTCTACAACAGAGGTGAAATACTAAAAATGAAAATGGTTGGGAAGAAAAGTCTGGACATTTTCAAAACAAAAAGCCATTTGCCCCAGATTTTTTCTAAGGGCTGTTATGGAAAAATGAAGAAATGCTGAAAATACTTTTTCGCAATGTGTTGTTAATATGCACATTCACAATCCATTAACTTACCCCACTCTCTCACCAATCTGTCGTATTTTCTGGAAGTATTATAGTCCAAAGAAAGATGGACAAAGACTGGTGCATGGCATTATCTGCAAAGTAACAGCATCTTTCTCTATGGATACAGTTATTTTTATGTGTGTTTGTGAGCAACTATAACAAGAATATGCTTGTAGAGAGTATTCCTTAAAGGGCAGCAGCTGTGGGCAAGTAACCTTTCTTAGCTATTGTATTTTCAGTAACATTGAGACATTGCCTTGATGCCGGATTGCCAGATTATTTCTGATCCCTGCACATACAACTTCCCTTGGTTGCATACCAAGATTTCTATCTTAAAGAATTTAAATTTTCCCAAATTAAAAAAGAAATCAACAAGCAAACATCTATTTAAGCGCGACTCTATTTCTGAAGTTATATGTTTTGTTACTCAAAAGTAAAAATTTTACTTCTTTTTCAAAGGCCCTCTACAGCAATTCTTTCAATATGCTGAATGTATTCTTCATAATACTTCTCTTATTCTTAGAAGAAAATTCAGTTTTGAAAATAAAAATTTATATATTATGTATTTTTTAGTTTTTAAGAATTTATGATTTCTAGGAACAAGCTATTCTTTCATGCTTTCAAACTTTCCACAAATGTTTTGTCTTTATTTATATTCTTTTTGCCTTCCTTTCACATTATGTTCATTTTATCACATCAATATCTCCACCTTCATTAATGGACAAATCATTCTAACTGTAATTATTAAATAGCAACAGACATCTTTACAGATTTCAGTAACTGAATTAAAACAAAAGTTTTTATGAACAGTTCACCATCTTAACTTTAGAAACTGTGATGTCTATAACCAGTAAAAACAATGATAATTTTAGACGCATTGATGTTTTCTTCAGGGCAGAAGGGTGATGTAAATGCTGAGTGTGATGGTTAACACTCTACTCTAAGAACAGATAAGGAGTAAGCAAGCTGAGCAAATTAAATGCTCTCCAGTGTATGCATCAAATTTTACAGACACTATTAAGAGCAAGTCAAACTAAATTCATATTGCTGCAATTCTGTTAATTCAGCAGTGCTAAATCCAGTGTAAATTTAGCCTCTCTTTTGTGCCACATTAGCTGCCATCAACAGCTGGCATTGTCCTAAACTCTCAAAGGAGTAATCCTTCTTTCAAGCACTTGGCCATACAGGAAGGCTTCTCCCTCTTGTTTCTTGCTATAACCCTGAGTGTAATTCTACACTGATTTCCACCTTGAAACTTGTCTATGAGGTACTACTCTCCCACCAGCTAAAATCACTTGGGCTTTCATGAGTCCCTGCCCAATGGGAATGGTAATGGTGGATTTAAACAGGAGTTGGTCATCTCCTGGAGAGCAACCTGGCCATGCTTACCGGTTTTAAAGCACAGCAGCTGTACCCAACAGCATCTATAACAAGAAATAACAGAGAAGGCTGCCTAGTGTGAATAGTAATGAAACCAGGGGGGACAGCTCACACCTTGTGCACTGCATACTTTCAAATTGGATTTGGACCAGTCTTTGCTCCTGTGCTGAGAGCATTTTGCAAGTGCACGGATGCCAGCAGCAGGCAAGCTTATTCTGAGAGTAATTGAGCCAAATGGCCTGAACAGGAGATACATGGAGATTACAGCTACGTGTCTGCCTACTTAGACTCCCAGGATTCAAAAACCACAGGCCAGCTTTCTGCAATTTCAGCCCTTTTAATGCATTTGAGCCAATATAGGCAAGGTAAAATGGAACTTTAAATTGTAGGATATTTTTGTTTTCTGGAGGGAATGGTTAAGGCAACTGAATTTTTGTCTCCCAGCTCTCGCTGTTCCCCAGGGAGGAGCAGGGCTTGCCACTG
Source organism: Rhagologus leucostigma (assembly GCA_013397725.1). Taxonomy (NCBI): domain Eukaryota; kingdom Metazoa; phylum Chordata; class Aves; order Passeriformes; genus Rhagologus; species Rhagologus leucostigma. Next base: position 934,480 of record VZTD01004412.1, on the reverse strand, counting down.
CTTAATAGGCAAAGATTTTTCTTGCTGGTCTCTTTCAAAGCTGTCAGACAGAAGTGTGCAGTCAGTGGACCATGATGCCTCTCTAAGACTTCCTCCCAGCTGTCTGTAACAGTAGCAATATTGTGCCCTGCTTAAACAGCCACCATTCACGCTAGATGGGTCTGGCTTTCCCCGATTGCTATGACCCTGCAGTGAATTCCTCCACACTCGTGCATGAATATCACTATAGTAGTCACTGGTAAGGACTGTTACAATTCAGTAACAATATTTCCGTTAACAATGCTGTTTTCACACATATTTCCTAAGCAGTTTCCTTAGGAGATAAAACTGTCCAAGGTCAGGCAACTGAGTGGAAAATCCATGCCACTCTGTGTATAAGTGCAGTAGCTCTGCCAGGATGTAACATGAAGCAGAAAACAGCAGCCACTTGTAAGCCATCTGTAAACAGTACTCTTATACAGGGGCCCTTAATACGCTTTATACCAAGAAAATAATTAATTAATTGCAAGGCTGTGCTACCTAAATGTCTGGAGCCACAGTGCAAAAGCTACCAGAGGAGTAAACAGAAGCTAGGAATCCAGAGCTCAATCGCCTGTTCCATCTCCACCTCGGTGCCTGGCTCACCTCCCTACTTTTCATGTGCCATACAGTGCTCTACAAACATTACTTTGCAAACATTATGTAGGTGGGCCTCACCACATCTCCGTGAGGTAATTAAACACAGAAGCCTCACACTGCAAACAGGGAAAGGGAGGCTCTGAGCTTGGCTTTCTTGCCAGGCTTATGGGGATAAGCAGTTTCACAGTAATTCAGACAGTTTCACGGCATTGCTATATTTTAGCAGTTGTGAGGACTGTGCTAATCTATGGGGTTTGATTTGATTCACAGCAATTTCATCCTCCCAAGATGGACTCGGTCTCACTCCATTTGTTACTGTGGGCTGCTTTGAAGAATTTGGAGGCTACACAAATTTAATGTGATGGATGTGAACTGTTCTGTCCCAGCAGGCCCTCAAGAACTGTCCCTGGTATCATTAATTGGCTAAGATAGACAACACCTTAATGTCCAAACTGGAAAGTTCAGAAAACAACTATGTTTTACTAAATCTGTGCAGACAATTATTTTTCAGGTAATGCTTTGTCTTTAATGGAAGCACTGATCGGATCCAAAAACCTGATGTAAAAAGGCTATATGGCAAAGTATTAATTTGTGATTATGAGATATTTGAAAGTACTTTTCACAAAAACATGAATTTAAATTCTTTATTCAGGTCCTTATTCTAAATTCTGTCCAAAGACAGGTCTGATCTGCTCTACTCCACCTCTTCTGTAATCCAGAGCTGTTGCTATCGGTTACTTGGTTTACTCTTCAGAAGGATAGGTAAACACTGGGAACTGAAGAACAGAGGCTGTAGCTTGTTCGTGTTTTCGCGTATAAATTCACATTTGTTCATGTACATACTGTATTCTGGGCAAAAGATTTTCCTTTCCTTTTGAGTAAGGTGTAAAGATGTTTAAAAATATGTTAACCTCTTCTGATTTAGAAGGTCAACATATCTGGTAATTTTAATGTTCTGGAAGTAGAGATCATTGATGTGACTGGTTAACAACATGTTTCTTTGAAGGTTTGATGATGCTCTCTCTTCTCTGGGAGTAAAGCTACTTTATTGTGACAATGCATGGGATAAAGAGTGTTTCTGGCAGACTTTGAAAGTATCCGTGTTTTGGTATAAAGGCTGTTGGCGTTCTTTGTTAGTAATCTCTGCAGGAGGTGAGGTAAGATAGTTCATACCTTTTTGCTGAGTGACAGATATCAGGTCTCCCAGATGTAAGGTATAAGTTGCCAGGATTTGAAACAATGGTTAGACAAAATTTTCAAACATTGTTAGAAAAAGCCTTGGAGACATACTTTTGTTACTACTGTGCTGTGCCTGGTCTAGCTACAGAGGGCTGAACACTTTTTAAAAGCCTTGAGTTTTCACTGTGTCTCGTGGTTTTGGTAAAGATTGTTGGATTGCCTCTAACAGCATAGTTTCCCCATTATCTCTTCATAAGCAGTCCTTGCACGCTCCCGATTTTCCCTTTTAAAATATCATATTAATCCTTTATGTAGCTGGCTGGTGGGTGGAGACACTCATGTCCTGGACACTTGTGGTGAAGGTCAACGGAGGAGACAAGGTTGTGCTATCTTGTGTTTATTTTGTGAAAATGTTCAGGAACAAAATTATAAAATATTTATTTTATGTATTGTTTCAAGTATTATGCAAAACCAATAAAAGTAAGTTGAAAGAAAACATCAGCATTTCTGATTTTGAATATCAAAGGACAGGAAATTCTCCATCCTTGATTTTCCATTGGGATTATAGCAATTTACTGTTTTGAAATTCCCTGCTTTAGTATGATATAATGTGTAAAGGATAAGCAGGATCAGGATGACATTGAATTTCATCTTTGTTTAGTTTCAGTCAGACCATTCACAGCTATCACACCATTGTAAGGTGACATCTGTAAGCTTCCAAAGATACCACAACCTAAACACCTTTTGATACTGGATTAACATCCTTTCCATGGGAATGACACATTTTTAACCTTATTCCAGGCTTCTGTGTTATTACAATAGGCTTTTTTAATCCCTTCTATATAGTCTCTAGATAAAAATAAATGTGTGTCCCAACAATGTCAAATCTTCGTGTTGAGAAGGGAGGTGAATTTAGGACAGAGCTTTATCTCATAAAGCAGTATAACTGTGGGAAAACCAACATGCTTCAAAATGCTAACCATGCTGGCCCATGTCATGTTTAGAGATGTTGTTGTTAGTGAGCACTGGCAAAACAATTCAGTAGTAGCTAAGCAGAGTCTATCTAAACAGAGGTGAACAGGTGACCTTGAATGAGAGGCTATGTCATCACAGTAATGTCCAGAAAGCCACTGATGTGTGATGGCTTTGATTTTTGGTGGACATTCAATGATGAACAGGACCTGTTATTTGACTCATATGCGGTTAAAACAATAGAAGACAGTAGTTTTATTTAATGATGGTGGTTTAGGAGTTAGGTGTAGAGAGGAAAGCTGCCTTTCTGCTCATCAGAAAAACAGGGCTGAGTCTTGCTTGGGATCTGGGTTGATGGCTGCTGTCTCTTTTGTCTGCACAATGGGGGATGCTGAGTGTTGTCCACATCAGTCCCTTTCTGTGGAAACTGGAATTTCTAAGCAGCACTAGCCCAGGCGTCAGTAGACCTTCTAATCTGGCTGGAGCATGATTTCCAATGGCCAAAGAGGGCTGTGTGTCATTTGTAGATCAATTTGGCAATGGCTGGAAACTGAGCTACTCAAGTAAGCCAACTTCCTGTGTTAGAGAAATCTAACATTTCTGGCAAACTATTATTTTTTTTCATTTATAGAATCTAATATTGCAATGGATGTTTCCCAGTGCACTGAGGGAGGAGGCCCCAGACAGTTGTGAAAATATGACACTAAACACAAGAAAAACATTGAAAAACCCACACAATAACTTTCTTATCCTCCTCCTGGATTACTGTACATCCAGATGGGAAGATTAGTTTGACTTAGAGGTTTTTTTTAACTTAAAGAGTTTTTGCTTGTTGATTGTTTTCAAAATTAGAATCTCTTTGGTTTCAGTTTTATGGCTTGTTACAAAGCCTGATTTTTCCGGAAACAGAAATTTTATCAGGATAAACCCTCCTGTGTTTCCCCTTGGAGGGAAGTCCTCATAGACATTTTTGTACAAATGCAATTAGTTTCATGCAAGATGAATGTGTCAATAATAAACATGGCATAGACCATCTGATCTGCAGTGCTGGCAGGGCTCACCCTCTCCCCACAGTCCCTTTTGCTGTCGATGTGTGATGCTGGCTGATACTCCAGGGACTTATCCAGTGGCTTTCAGATGGGGAGGGAGGAGTGTGGGGGTTGGTGTGTGTGGTCATCCTCAGATAAAGAACCACTGCTGTACCAGCCAGGGTCTTTACTCCCTCTGCAGATCAGAGTCAAACAGAGCCTCTTGTGCCGACCAAAACGTTACCTGTATGTGCTGCATTTACTTGCTACAGGTTCATAAGGAAAAAACAAGCACAGGACTGTTTTAATAACTGTGCTCTTAAGTCACCCAAGTGCCTTTCAACAAGAAAATCTTCACAGAGTTTCTGATCTAATGCGACATTTGTTTTCGAAATATCTCCCCTCAAATCTGATTTTTCTGGCCTAAGTTGCTCAGTTGACTTCATGAGATGAGAGTGCTTATCAGTCGGCACGATTAGTTCCTGTATTTACTCATCCATTACTCAACAAGATAAATGTAGTCATACTGTTAATGTAAGAAATAGCACATGGAATCACAGGCAACTGGAATGTTACTCCCTGCTCTTTCAGTGGGCTGGTGACCTTTAGCAAGTTTGTGTAAGCAGTCTTTTCTTCCTTTTTCCATCTGTACAGTACCAAGCTGCAAAATCTTGCCTGCCTCAAGGGTAATGTTAACTTACATTGTAAACAAAAACCTAACAAAAAATGGAAAGAACTAAAAAAATTATAAAACTCACAAGAGACACCAAATGTTTTTCACTTACAGAAACCTGTTGAAAACTCATTACATTGTTTGTGTCAGTCTCAGCATGACAAGTGCCGCAGTCACTTTAGTCAGTAGGTCATCATTGCATTGCCAGGACTCAAATAGAAGAAATGCCTCAGCATCCATAATCCAGGTGTGCCTGAGCAACAGGTGTTTACATCCAAATGCAAATTTCATGTGTTTCCATATAAATAGGGGGTTACTGCAGAACCTCCTTTATTTGGAGCCCAGCACATTTCCACTGAAAAACTTGTTTGCACTGAGCAGCATTTTCACCTGAGTTATTAATTAGGATCATGTGGCATAAAATGATCAGGATCTTCAGGTTTTAAAATAAAGTCAGCAAAGACAATTAGATACAACTTTGTTATTTATGTATTATGTAAAATCTGTTTTGAAATAATTTTTGAAAATGCTAGGGAAGTAAGTTTAAACAAAGTTTCTAAAAGCTGTAAAGAAAAGTCATTGCTCTTCCCTTGTTAAACTACGTGGTGTGCAATTTTATCAGAGTCACGTGGCTCAGGTATACTGCAATATATGGGAAATCATGACTCATTTGTAAAGAATGACAAAGGCCTGCCATATGTAAATACTAAAGATACCATAATAATGCATAAATTGCTTTTAAAAGAGAATTTTTAAGAGGAGGTGCTTGTGCTTCTGCTCCTTGCTCTCAATCACTGCACTGCACAACTTCTGAATGTACCACTGCTTCCCACAAAGAATAATTTACTCAGCAATGCTTACCTCCATGAAATTATAACTGTATTTTTATTCTTCATTATAAGAATTGTATTTTATATAAAAAGGTATATAACAATATAAAATAGGAAAACGGGAAACATTATTTTGCTTACTGCTTTGTAATTTCTTTAAAGCTAAGAGGAAATAACAGGATTTACCCCTAACTTCAGGAAAAGTGCTCTCTTTACTGTGAAAAAAAAGGCATATTTTCCTTCAGCTGTTTTTGAGCCTCACAGCGGTATTCTGCTATTCACCTTGTACTCTTCCCAAGTGGTTAATTAGTCCTAATAATAGTGGCCATAACAGTATTAAAAACATTTTTTTAATTCTTTCACAAAAATGCAATGAATCTAGTTATTAAACAGTCCATGCTGTCTTCCCTCTATAACCAAACATTCTGAATATCCCACACCCTAGTGAGACCATTTGCAACTCCCTTAGTTCTGCTTACCTGACAGCCACCTTACTGTCGTGTGGCAACTGGGATAACATTTTTCCAGCTGTCCAGATCCAACCTCTAACATTCAGGATTAACGCTGATTCTAGGGTCCAAATGTACAGCCAGTGTTTACACTAAGAGTCAGCTAAATCCTTCTAACTGCATTTGATGAAGAGTTAGGCATCCAGGCTTTTCTCAGTAATCAGGTGGGCTAAATCAGTCTCTAGAAATTTCTCTCTCTCTTCCTTTACGAACATAAAAATCTAGAGCTCAGTTACCTCAGGTGAGATTCAAAAATAGCCCACCATAGTTTTAAATATGATGTACCTGTTGATTCTTGGGGGTTTTATAAAACAGATGTTCTACCACAATAGAGAGTTCATTTAAAGAAATAACTTGCTAAGACATTCAGTATCTTAGCAATTGTTTGAAAATATGCAGACAGAATGATTTTTCCTGAAGCTTATCATATAAAAAATTGGGAATTCAAGGAAAAAATTCAAACCCAATTGTTTTTGAATTCCATCTTTAACATAAATACATAATAACAGTCACACTTAAATAGCACAAGACAAAAACAAACAGATCTGAGAATAAAATCTTTTGAGAAGAAAATTATAGATAATGCACCCAGTTTTTCTTTTGGGGGACCAGTTAAAGAATAAACTATATATGGCAGGTATTAGTCACATTGCTTAATACATCCACTGCAAGAAACTCAGCCGTGTGGTGATAAGATTGGTAACAGACACTGAAGAGAGATGATGCCATGTGTATTAGTCAGAATCAAATTGATTAATACTGAAAATCAAAGGCATTGTCTGGTTTTGTACAGACAGGAGATATAGGATAGAAACTTCACCAGTAAAATGTTCACCATGTTGACTTTGGCAGGTAAGAGTGGAAGCTATGAGCAAAGCCAGGCCAAAACACAATGTAAGATTATTCCCATGACAACAGAGGTCAACAGGTTAACATTTCTTAATTCTACAGATGAAGTACAGTTCTCAGTTTTCCCTCCAAAAAGCAGTATCTAGTAGGATAGGGAGTAACAGGAGACATGTCTTTGCCTTTTTTGCAAAATTCTTGAGATTTACTACTTACAGCAGGAACACGTCTCTTCAAGAGAATAAATCCAGATGAAGGGAGGGAACCACATTCAATCAAGTCCTTCTCTAGCCTTTATTTAGATCCCATAAATAGTAGATGTTGTTACCTCTCAGCAAAGCCTGAAAGAATAGTAACTACTTCCTTTTTCCTGTTTCTATTACAAAGAAAGCTGGTTTAGTACAGAGGCATCCTATGAAATTAATCTGTACCTTTTATTTTTTATTTTTTAAATTTATTTTTAAATAAATATTACCTTTCTTATATAATGTGCTTTACTGTATGATGTCGTTAAAATGTGAGGTACATGACCTTTTTTCTATTGCAAAATGCAGTTGTTCATAATCAAGTCTAAAATGCTTTCATGTTTCTAATTGATGAAAACTTATTAAGAAAACAAAGACTGGCAGGTAAAGTGCTTGCAGTAGAGTGATTTTAGAGGTCTCTTACCCTCCAATTTGCCCAGGATATTATTTGGATTACACATGGACGTGAACTCTATAATAAAATTTCAGACTTTGAATACCTGCTCTCAAAACAGGATTATGACAGCAGCTGCAGATAGCTATGAAACTATGATGGCTTTATTTTCTCTAGACTAGAGATTGATGGCTCTAAAAGACACTGAGTGCAGACCTAGGGACCATTTTGTTCCCATGGAATGTTTTTCCTGCTTTTTATTCTAGTTGTTTCTGCAGTCTAAAATAAGCCTCTTTAGAATGAAAAGTTTGTACAACTTTTGTATGGAGAATCAAGATGCAAATCACTTGAGAAGGCCTTGGGACTGCCAGAGAAGAAGGCAGATACCTGGGCAATTAATTCCTGGTGTAAACTCCCGGGCATTTCATTCCTTATTTGAACTCCTATGATGAGTTCTACCACAGAAAAAGAAACATTTGCAGGTACTTTGTCTTTTTCTTTTACCTTCTCAAGGGTAGGCATGGATGTAGTCTTGGCTAAGACATTATAACCAGAATCTGTTCAGAAGTGAAAGAAAAGAGCAGCTTTGTGCAATACTTGCCAACAATACACCTATTTTGAACTGATGCTTCTACACATAAAACAAAACAAAACACTATGCTTCTGGAAATTATTTTCAGGGAGAAAATTAGTCTTTTTAGCATTACTCCAAAAGACTGCAACCTTGGAAACAGTAGCTAATGTGTCAAAATAATGTGGATTTCCCTGTATCTGAAATACATTCATAGGGATTACTGCAGTAGCATCTAAGTATTTCCTGGTAATAATGGTGTTTGTATGGCTCCAGATAAGTTATTAATCCCACTCTGAAAGTTGACAAAGAGATGTTAGTACCAACGACACTTTCTTTTAATGCAGAAGATGTTCTTCCACAGTGTCTAACATGACAATTTTTGAAATGCAAATTTTTCCTGTCAAAACAACACTTGCTGTTTTTTAGCTCCATATGTTCTGCAAGTAGAAACACGATGTATGCTGGCTGTACTTGAATTTATAAAAGCCATGTTTTCAGTATTAAGGTCACTCAGGTTTTTGGTTTGATTTCCTCTTCTAAGCTGCACTGATGTAAGAGTATCACCAAACTACAGAATGGGTCAGGTTGGAAGGGACCAAAGTGGGTCATTTGGTCCGACCTTCCTGCTCAGGCATATCCTAGAGCACTTTGCACAGGACTGAATCCAGACAGTTCTTGAAAATCTCCAGTGAGGGAGATACTCAATGAGCCTTACACATAAGTACAATAAGTACTTGTAATGGATAGCTATGACTGTAGAAGCATGTATTAACAACCTAAATAGATGCCCATTTTTACAGTATGTGTTTGGTAACACGCTGGACAGGTGGCCACAAAATTTTGTTATCAGGCCAATTTTGCAGAACTATTGAAGATAGCACTTATATATTAATATTGCTTATAGTGGAAAAAGAGCTTAAAAATAAGTACAGTGAGGGAGAGCTTGAAATGTTTGAAAAGTGTAACCAGGAGCAAATCTGGGAGTAAAACTCTAAGTGGCTGGCAATAAACCCAGGAGATAGAGTGTGACATGGCATTTGCACATCAATTGGGCCCGGGTCTCCTCAGGGCATCATGGGGCCTCAGAGTACTGCAGAAAGGACTTTGTTCATAAAAAGTTTTATTTGCCCAGTTCCTTACGGATGCCAGACAAAGTTACCCTAGGGAAAGAGCAAGGAGAGAGAGAGTGAAAAAAGAGAAAGGGAAGGGTTCCCTTTTAACAAGATGGCAAATTTTGCATTCATTGAGCAGCTGTCCTTGATACTACCTTCAGACCCAGGCAGTGTGTGGTGCACAAGCAAGGAACTAGGGAAAAGTAGTTTCCTGCCTTCTGCATATAAATGTTCTATTTTCACTTCTGCTGAAGCTGTCGACTTGGCAAGACCTTCCACATATGTTTTCTGGTTTGTTTGATGACTTCTAACTCTCTTCTATGTGGTTTGTTTGGTCCAGTGCCAGTTCTGCTACCTAAGTATGCCAGAAAGTGAGTGAAAGCGGTGGGCTAGTGAACACGTTTACATAACTGTTGGTATGCTTTTGGCATGGGTCGTTCTCACCAACTCCTATTCCTTAACAATGAAGTCCTAGAAAGGATGAAGCAGGACTGCCTCAGTATATTCCAGTTTTAGGGAATGCCCAGCTCTTGAGAAGCAGGTGGCCACTGGTGCTTGGGACTGCTCAGGAAGTGGTCAGGGAAACAGTCTTATTTGGCAGATGCCTGTGTCATCTTACTGGCACGCAGTCTTCCTGTCCTTCCTGAGACTGTGCTTTTGTTTGCAAACCATATGGTATGCAGTGGGCACAAGCAAATAAGCAGGTGCCAAAATTCATCCCACATTGCTCTGAACAGCCTAAGGAGACTCTTCAGGTGATTCATTCTTCCACAGACCCTTGATTTGCTTATTGGAGAGAGTGGTCAGTCAGTACTTCTGAGGCTTTGATCCAGTAGATTGGCGGTAAATATGTGACAAAAACATGTGGTTGAAGTTAAGACGTAAATTTTCACAAATTAATCCCATATTTTCCTCCCATTACATATTTCAATAGAAAGTGAAAGTTAAAATGGCTGTGACCGTGGAAAGCAACTAGGAGAACAGCCCAGCTGTACAATTCAGAGGAGGAAAGATAATTATGTGGTCTAGGAAATGTTTTAAATACAGAGAACTTTGATGTTTCACATCAGAGCAACAATAAATAGAGAAAACATATTTGCCTTTTCCCTAATATTGATATTTTCCTCCAATCTTCCCTCCCACTTAGAACTGTTTTTGTGGTGGGAGGATCCATTAGGTAATCTACAGATGTTTTACATTCTTAAATGTAAACTAGAAAATTAATCGTAATACAGATTCATCCCATGAGGGTAAAAAACCAGTCTGCTCTTTAACATTTCTTGAATGATGGCACCCCCTCAGAACATGCCTGGAAGTTGTGCCTCACCCATTAATGCACATTAGAATGCGACTTACTGCTTATTAAAACCCAACACTTTTATTGCTTAGTAATTCTGGATTTGGCTCCCAGAGCTCCTGTTACAAACACTTAAAAGTAGGGATGCCATATCGAAACACTGACAGATTCTCATGAGGGTCAAGGCTACTGGTGCCTCCCTAATGAAGTCACACACTGTTAAACTTTTTTTCCTTGACTCAAGAAGAAAACAAAGCAGTTAAACTGCTATATCCATTTTCCAGCAACATTAATCCATTTCAAACCACTCTTAACCATAGTAAATCACAGGTTTGTGATAAAATGAACTGCCTAAAGGTTCACCTCGGGCTATTTAGCCCACAAATAAGATGCTGACTACTGGCAACAATGGTTGGTTGGGAATTATTGCTCAATTTAGTTGCAATTACTTAGTTTGGTGTGTCTTCTGTTCAGACTAGCTGAGGGTCTACGGCATAGTAGATGCCAGAGTGAAATGCAGTGCCAGGGTGCTGCTGGAGATTGACAGTGACAGTGCTGAAAGGTTACTTGAGCAACATGTTTTAACTTCTTGGAGGGAAGAGAAACCTTCCCTTTCACTGGGAAAACTTGGAAAGGGATGAACTCTCAAAACAAGTCTGCCCAGATATAGCTATTCTACTCTGCAGAAAATCATACAGGTGTTAATAGAACCTGAATTTTCAGTTTAAGTATGCCTCAATGATGATACTAAATAGGGAAGCGGGAAACTTTACTCACGAAATACAGTACAGCTGCAATATAATAGTTGCAATGTAATAGTAGTAATTTGAATAGCAAAAAATGCAGCATTCTGGCTGCTAATAGTATTTTAAAGGCAATCCTCAGTATGCTGTGATTACACCATAGTTATAAGTGGATGGACATACACATAATACATGCCAGTTCAAGAGAAGTGTAGTTATTTTCAGCCCAATTTAGTGAAACCCTTGACTTGCCTAATGTAGATCTAAATTTTCAGGCAAGTATAAGATTTTATCTATAATCATTATGGGAACCATTAATAAGTCCTTGGGAAGCAGTACATAAAACCAATCACAATTTTTTGCAGATCTTGGGCAATTTCATTACCTGAAAGATTCTAGTAGTGTTTGCTACCAATGGGAATGTTTAGATATGTAATTCTCAAGCTGTATTCATTATGCACATGTTTTCATGTAAGAAAGGCTAAGTAAAATTCTTGAAGAATGCAGAGTCATCAGTTCAAGGTCACATGAATAGGGTGAGCTTTTGCAATTATTGTCTTCAGAGAAAATTGATCAAATATGGGCCTATTAAAATTAAAATACAGTGTGATATAGAGAAAATGTCCTTTTGTCTCTCAACAAATAAAAGCAGTGACTTTATTTCCTTTGCTAAGGCTGACAAAGACCATGGATAAAGGTTCAGCAAAACTCAGAAGCATCTGACATTTAAGTGCATCTCAAGATTAAAGCGTATCAGTAGGGAACTTCCTTGTTTCACATAAAAATTCATTAAATCACTAGCAGATATTATTAAAAGGCATCCATTTAGGGGGAGGTGATAGTGAAAAGGCTGCAGCTAAGATAGATTACACATCAGTCTGCTTTGGTAGTTCCCACACTTTCCTTTGTCCCTGTCAGAGAGGAGAGGCAGAAGGGGAAGCACAAGGTGTTGGATATCCTACAGTTTCTACACTCTGATAGTTTATCAGGTGAATCAACTTTAAAAGGCCTCCATGCAGCCTGAAGATGAAAGGCATGTGGCCTGACTCTTTCTGAAATATTGCCCTTAGATTTCAGCTATTTATGAATGGCCTGTTGTTTTCATAGAAGTTTGCTAAGACTTACAAAATAGTGTTGTTTTTCACACTAACAGATTTTACATCTATAATCCTTAAGCAAATAGAATGATGTTTTTGCATCCTAGAGAACTTTATTTAAGTACTTTTTAAAGATGATGGAGAAAGGAACGTAACAGGAAAACAGAAATATGAATAACAGTAGCACTTTTTTGCCTCTGAGATTATCCATTTATTCATAAAAGCATAGAAGCTTTTTGCTCTGCCTTAAATTCCTTTAATTAGTTGTGTCAATGAGTGTATCTTTTAACTCTACTTTCTAAAGGAATAAGAAATTATATGTAGTACTCTAGGAAAAGAAAGAAAGAAAGAAAAGAAAGAAAGAAAAAGAAAGAAAGAAAGAAAGAAAGAAAGAAAGAAAGAAAGAAAGAAAGAAAGAAAGAAAGAAAGAAAGAAAGAAAAGAAAGAAAGAAAGAAAGAAAGAAAGAAAGAAAAGAAAAAGCTCTTTCACCAAATTATATTGTTATGTGGAATCAACTTCCATCTACTATTGGTAAGAGCAGAGCATAGTAACTGAAGGTTACCTTAACAAAAGAAATCAGTAGATTATTAAAAAATATTTGGCATGCAATCAGTGTGCAGTTAACACACCTCCTCCATATGGAGGTACAATAATCCCTGTCACCTCCTGCAAAAAGAAAATGATCCAATATTTATTGTCATGTTTGGCTGATCGTGTACATGAAGTACTTTCCTGATTATTGCAATGTTGGAAGAGACGTGTTGAACACCATACTCAGGACATGCAGAACACAACAGATCAGAGTGAAGAAGCCTATAAATATGGTTCCTACTCCAATAACCTTTTAAGCTGGCTTTACAAAACTTGGTTGTCTACAGCTTAAAAAGGTCAAAATTACACGTGTTCAAATGTCATGCCAGAAAAATTCCTATTATATTTTTAAAACACTATACAATCTAACATGATTAAAATTGTTAAATGCTAGATCAGTGTTAATTACATGCCTTTAATAAGCAGAAAATTAACATGCCACTTACTGCAATTCTCATGATAAAAGCAGTGACTCATTTACTGAATGATTAGTAATGATGGCTGAATTTTGTCATAGAAAAGAGTTTAGACCCATTTATTTCAATTACTTGATTTGCATCTTCCTCCTTAAAATAAGTAATGCATTAGTTTATCACACAAATAGAAGTTGAATAGAATGACTTCAAAACCAGTTTCTTCATAGGCAGAATTTACTCGACAACATTAAAAAAGAAAACAAAAAACCCCAACAAACCAAGAGCTTGTTCTGGCTGGGGTATATACACCCTGTTTATTGCTACATATCTCAAATCCTCCAATGCAGCTGGTGTGAGCCCAGGCACGTTGGAAATGGAAATCCAACCTATGAATGATCACGTAATACCAGAGAAGTAACATGAGATGCGTTACTGCATTAGTACACAGAGCAGATTTTCCATCCATTCTCTGCATGAACGTTTTTCCCATTAGTCATGCCTTGCTTTGTTGCAGTTTTATTCACACTGTTTTGGTACAGGGCTTCTCGCAGATGTCTGCCCATTTTCCTGTGTACTCCTCATAGTATCTTGCAAAGTGGTCATCTTGCCTGAGAGCACCCTTCTCCAACAGAGCCTTTCTCTGTGGAAGATGGTGCCTGTCTCTTTTGGTGTTTCCCTTTTCTGACAAGTGGTATTGGGCCTTCATAGTCATCCAGGCTGGCTTCAAGCCCTCCAACTTACTTGTCTCACTAAAGGACCTGAGTTCATGCCACATCTCTTCTGAATTCCGAGCCCTTTTGTCCCTATTCTCACTTTTCACTTTGTTTTATTTTAAGGTCTACTTTCAGCTGCTCCATGATTCAGTCTCTTTTCCATAGGCGATGTGTAAGTTCCATCCTAGTTTACTACACTACAGCTTGTGTAACAGACTCAACATCATGGCATGCATCCAATCTCAGAAAAGGGAGTTGTGAGTAGATAATTTATTAATTTATTTTCTTATATAAATACAAAAAGACTTTCACATGTGTAATGAACTGCAGGCTGCAATTCTATGTAGAAATACACCTCTGTTACGGAAAATATTATTCACTGAAAACACCTATGCCTTCTTTTCCTCCAGAAAGAGAAAAAAACCCCAGTCTAGTCCAGAGCTCAGTTATTGAAAATACATGAATGTAAAATGAAGACTTGGAGGGTTGAATTTACTTGTATTTACCCATTTCTTTGTTAAATCTGACCAATTCAAAACACAGCAGTTCTTCTAAGATTTTCAACAACAAAGGCTCTCGCACTCCAGGGAAATTGAACGCTAGTGGTATTATTTTCAGCAGGGCTGCCTCTGTGAACTCACCAGCCCAACATCCAGGATGGCATATGGCAGAGCCAGTCCAACCAACACTGTACTGAACCCAGCCATGAAGCCCAAACTGAGATGTAAAGTACCCCAAACTCATATATGTCCAAGGTCATTCCTCCTTCTCGCTCTGTTTTCTGACTGGTTGAAATTAAAAAGTAGAATAACCAGCATCTAATGTCAAATTCCTATTCCTTCTCCCTGATAGATCCTTTACTGACTCTATAGCCAGATTAGATGTTTTCAGGACGGAATGAGCAGCTGCTGTAAGATTAGTTTGATAATGGATTGGGTCTGGAGAGACTCTTGGCCACATCTCACAGTACCAACCACGACGTACTAGTGGGCAGAACAAACCTAAACCAGAAAAGGAAGTAAAAAGGACGTAAGCCAGTCCAGGAAAAGGACAGAGGAAGCTTATCTAGTCCTGGAAGGAATTCATAGCACTTGTGGCAAAGTCCCAATTTAATCCTAAAGATTAAATCCTGAAATCATTCCTCACTTCTTGTTCATGGAAAACATTTGCTAACAGCAAAAATGCGCAAGCAACTCTATTCTTTGGATGAGCAAAAGTGAGTTCCTGCTGTATTTCTGTGCCATTTTACACATCCAGGATCCAACTAGGTCTTTTTCAGATGCTCTGAGCAGTGTGCTAACAGTTTATTTTTCATCCCATTGACATGTACCTATGAAATTTTACTGGCAACAGAAATTAAACTGCTGCAGAAGCTCTTTCTCCTGGTATTTCCAGCTGCAGTGGTAGTGGTGAAAAATCTCCTAGGCCGACTGTTGTAATGTGATTTTTAACCAGGTCTGTGGGTTGTAGGAATACAGGGAATTCAGATAAGGCTGTGAACTTGTATACAGTTATCTGAAGCTTGCTTGCAAAGCTTTCAAAGTTCATCCGTCATCACAGTGGATCCTGTGGGATCTTAGTGGGCTCTGGGGAATGCTAGCCGTTTTCCCAATTTCATAACACTAGGACTGGTGAGTATTGTTAGATATTGTAAGACACCATTTGCCAGCCTGAAATGTGATGTTTATATAAATATGTCTGGAACATACAATACCTCTGAGGGATTGAATTAAAAATAACCAAAGATTTTCACAGAGCAGCATAACTCCAGTGGCAGTGAATTTTGACATGCTTTCTTCCATCTGTGTTTGCCTAAGTATGCTTGCTTGAGAAGAAGCAGCTGGGAGACTTCTGTGAAAAGATGCCTAATTTTAGCATTCTTCTTAGAAGAATAAATATCAAGTTTCTGTTTCTCCTGACAGGGAGCTGGTCTAAGAGCATTCGTAAAATTAACTGAAATGCAAGTTTGAAATGGTGTTTTTCTTTTTCAACGTTTCAGTAGTATGTGCTCCCACCTAGGAAGGTTAATACAGGCATCTGTTTGCTCTTTTGAGATGTACTGATATATGAAAAGACTCTGTGTGGGACTTTTGTTTGTTTATTTGTGTTTATTTCAGTGTGAGGGAGGTGAAGAGTTTTTTAAAAATAGTGAGTTCCAAACGTGTTGTTCATTTATGAAACTGCTGCTGTGTTTCATCTTCTTTGATGCTCTGAGGTTTTTTACTTACCTGATTCTTTGCAGGTTTTAATATTTGCTGCAACGTCACTTCCATTAATGGAAAAAAGAACAAAAAAACACCCCAGTACTAACAACTTCACCATAGGTACTGAAAAGGAGAAAGTACATAAGGGAGAGAAAGAAAGAGGAAGGGAAATGGACAGCTCTCAGTTATTTTTCAAGCTTTACTCACTCTGCTTTTATTCCCATTTGGTCATGGATACCAAAACAATAAGTACGTAGATAAGAAAGTACAGACCACTTTTACCTATAAAATATGAGGCTGGCCTTAAGCCCCTCTCATGAGCTTTGAGTGTAGTGATACAAAACTGAATCTTTCATGTAGCACCTGAAGAAACCACTACTGAAGTTAGTGGGATCTGTCCACTGATTGTCTTTAATTGAAGCTGGATCAGACCCATGAGCCACACCAATTATGTTTCTCCTGGCAGCTAAACTGACAGGCCTGTCTGCATAAACTCAAAAATGATATCTTGTCTTTGAAAACAACCCAACACTTCTGTATTCTGATCGTAACTAGTGATGTTCCTTGACTGGGAATACATAGGGAGACAATCATCCTTGATGATAGGGGCGGACATCAGTCTTAGCTTAAGACAGACCCAAAGACAATAGACGTTACCTTGAGTTTTCCTCGGTGAACACCCTGGAGTACAGTGTTGATCCATCCTGGCACATTAACGATATCCCTTTTTTTCTCAAACTTTGGCTACTTGCAAAGACTTTCATTTTGATGTTTTTATAATGCCTGGAAAATTTCTAGTTCCAAAACATTAGCAGACGTATCAGAGGATGAGGACAGGGGTACTACCACAGAGTCTTTAATGAAATATATCTTTTTTTTCCCCAGAGGTGCGGAGAAATCTCATTTGATAGTCCTGACCAGAATGCCAAATGTGTTCGCATGCTAGGTAAGGGTAAGAGTCTCTTCCCTTTTTTATTTGAGTGTGTGTATATAGAAATATGTTCAATTGGGAATTTCTTCTCAAAAGTACATGATAATGACCATGATGATTCCCAATGGCATTTATATAGCTCATCCACATGTAGTCCTCATTAATGTAGTCTTTATGGTGAACTTTCAATTATTTAAATGAAGTTTATATATTCCAGTAGTGTCCACATGCATAGATGAAAATATAGCTGTACCAACACTGTAATTGGAAGCTCTGATGTGCTGAAGTCCAGAACTCATACTCAAAAGCTGCAAATCTGTACTTCTAAAGACAGTATTAATTCCACAAGCATGTATCAAAAATCTCTAAATCAGACCTTCAGCTGCATCAGTCAGGAAAAATTTCAGTCACTGTGATTTTACAGATTTGCACTGGTGTGGCTTTGTAAAAATGACTATTAAGTAGAAGTGTCTATTCTTTAGAAAAAATACAGGAATATTCTGCTATGTTTCATTAATTTCTGTGACCAGTTTTATTGTGGTTGCTTGTTTCATCTACAATGCTAGTACTGAAACATTAACAGCATGGCTAGTATTACACTGAAAGGCAGGGAGTAAGTGTCTGAAAACCTAAGAGATAATGTTTACTCAGAAAAAAAACGAAATCAGAGAATACTTGCAGATTAGGCTTTAAATTCTGAAGACCTTTGACCTGCCAGCGAAGAGATAAATACATGCTGTAAATTAGAGCATTGCATCTAATAATGTGAAGAATGAAAGAGCCACAATGTTTTAAACTGCAACTGGCAGTGTCTAGGAACTTAATTCCCATCTGGGTGCATAGCTGTGCTCTGTAATAACAGATTATGTGGTTTGTTGTTTATATTCATTAAATCCTATTGTCACAATAGACTATAATTGCTGCAGAGGAAATCTGTCATGCTTGTAGTGCACAGATCCCAACAGATGAACTGACACAATGGGCCATAATGATCTGTTACATCAATGATCCATGGTTAGAAGTTCTTAATGGAACAAGCTGACAAAAAAGATACACTTGTGATCCTTTATCATGCCAATTATAATCTACCGTGTAAATACAATTGAGTTCCTCATACTCTAGTTGTAAGGAAGTTATATCCATGCAAATGTTATTATGCATTAGGGGGAAGAATGGGGATGGGAGAGAGGAGAACAAAAAACTCCCTTCTGCACGGGTTGGTTCATCATTTCATTTGGCATTTTTATAACAATTCACTCCAAACTGGGGAGTTTGACATCCCTCTTAGTGCAAACAATTCTTTAGGAGAAGTGAGAAGAACAAGATCTTGTTTCCATTACATATATTCTTATCTATGTCTTGTGGTATATACACGTACAAGAACAAGAACATATGCTGTGCTGTGTAAGGAAACTGCTAGGAATGTAAAAATGACTCCAAGAGCACATGCCAAAGGTGTAACTGATTCTCAGAGGTTATATCTCTTGTATTAAAAAATATTTCACTTGCTATTGTTATTTTTCAGTGTCTCTAACAAAGTAAGGACTGTAGTGTCATCTGTAATACAGAATTTTACATTTCACCCCAAGGTATTCCAAATCATGTACAGAGCTGAAACTGTTCTAAACGCAATGTGTATATTCTAGAACTGGCTCTGTAAGAGGTGTGGTAAGAAGAAGTGCAAACACAGCAGAAACTGGTTTCTCTGAGAGTGACTGCTGGAGACAAGCTCCATTGTTTCAATTTATCACAGAAGTCTGTGTGGTTCTGGTAGTGCTGTAAAGCCAGAGGGTGTCCATTCTGGACACCTCTCCTTTCATACTGAACTTGTAGGGAAGAGCAGGAACAAGAAACTGTGCAGCCAAAAAGGCCTGAGACTTTGTACTGAATGTGTCATGTAATGCCCAATCTCAATATTTTACGAGGAAATTGAATTTCCAAGAGAATGTAACACGGTTTGTCACTGATCAATGCAAGGCTTGTCGGGATCCGGGGGGTGTTCTGGTGGGGTGCTACGACCTCCCTGAACCGACTTCAACAGAAAGTGGCTCGGCAGCCACTGCATTCACACAGACACACACACACGCACCGGATAGCTTCTTCGACAAGCCGACAGCAAAGAGGCAGGAAGGGTCTTTGTGTGGAATTCCACGGCACAGGTTTGATTTGAGCCCCGTGTGTTAAAGAGACAAGGAACCAAAGACGTTGGGAGATGATCATTTTCAGTTTATATACAGGGGCGGGGAAAGCATCAGGGACAGGGATGGTACATAGGTGGGACTGGGGTATGGGAGCCAGTGGGAAAAATCTGAGGGAGTGGCAGGGAACAAGGTCCAATGGGAGAGTGGGGAAGGGAGAATTTTCTAATGAAGGAGCAGATAAGGTATAAGGGGGCGGGGAGGCCAGCTGGGGAAGCAGAACTGGGATACATTTCCATAACAGAACAGGGCATTCCGGGGGAGACCTTTTTAGTCACTGTAACCTGGGGAGCTCTCTCGGGGTCTGTCCCTTTCACTGGCTCCCACAAAGGCTGGCATTATTAACATCTGTGGGTGTAACCAGTGAACAAAGCACAGCGTGCCTTCAGAGAGGGACATCTTTCTTGAATGCTCCACCTTTGAAATATGCTGAAACTGTCGTGCTGTCATTTAATGTAACAGTGACACAGTGCTGACAGAAATCTAGAGGGCAAGTCCCAGCAACTGCAAGAGGATAATTACTCTAGTGAGAAAAGAAACATAGGAGCCTGGAGTACTGACTGTATTTCTTCAGGGATCTTTGATGCAAGATCAGTCTGTATTGACACTGCACATTATTGAGCTGTAGTCTAAAATGGTAGTAGCTGGTTTTGTCGGAAAATGTCTGTATCTGCTTTGTACTACTGTTTCTGGGTTAGCTTCAAATTTAAAGTTTTTTAGAAGTAATGCCAGGCTTGCCACTGAATCCACATTCCTTGAGGTAACATGGATTATGTGTATGAAGTTCTTTTTCTATAAAGATTGAGGAAGAGGGGTTTGCAGTAAAATTCCTATCTTCCTGCTAGAAAACAGTAAATAACAGATAAAAAAATGCTAAAATGCTTACAATGCCTATAGTGAAAGAAGGTAACTTTTCAAGGCACTGACTAGATATCACTGAACCTGAGATTAAGAGCGTAGAATCAGTTTAATGCCTCATCTTTGAGCATCAGAGTGATGGATATTTATAATTCAAGTGTGAAAAAATAACTTAAACAACAAAATTAAGTGGTCACTTAGCAGTGTTTCCTGAGTATATAATAGATAATAGCTATGTGCTCTGACCAGAATGTTTAGTATTACTGTAATTATCTGCACTAAAGTCATTATAGAAATGATTTTCTCTCTCTTATTTTTTATATTGTGCTTGTTTCTTTACCCTTTTATCTGTGTCGCGATTTAATCCCAGCTGGCAACTAAGTACTGTGCAGCCACTCACCCACAGCACCCCGCAGCAAGAGCTGAATCAGAAAAAAGTAAAACTTGTGGGTTGAGACAGGAACAGTTGAATAATTGAAACAAAATAAAATATAATAATAATAATAATAGCAACAATAATAATAGTGGTAATGAAAAAGAGCAGACTAAAACCCAAGAGAAACAAGAGATGCACAATACAATTGCTCACCACCTGCTGACCAATGTGATCGACAGCTCCCAGCCAACACACACACACACACACACACACACACACACACACACACACACACGAGTATACTCCGAGAGTGANCACACACACACACACACAAGTTTATTCCCTGATTGTGATGCTGTACAATCTGGAATATCCCTTTGGCAAGTTCAGTGTACCTGCTCACTGTCAGAGTATGGGAAACAAAAAAGTCCTTGACTTAGAGCAAGCACTACTGAACAAAAACTGTAACATCAGTATGTTATCAACATTATTCTCATACTAAATTAAAAATACAGCACTGTATCAGCTACTAAGAATAAAATTATCCCATTCCAGCCAAAACCAGGACAATATGTTATACCAGCTAAAGCAACACAACCCTGATAACTGTCACAGAAGAAAGTTGTTCAGTGGCCCACCTTAGCCTTTTGAAGACCTCAAGTGTTCAGATCCTAAATATATCACAGCTTTCTTGAGTATGGCATTGGATAAGACTTTAAACCCTGCATATCCATTGTCCTTTGAAAAATGGGAAGATAAGTGCTTCCTCACTTCTTAGGAAGAAGAAGAATAAATTTATAAGTACAATGAGAAGCTGAAGTGCTACAGTAATGGAAGTAATGAAAATACCGCACTGTCAATAGAAGTGTGTTATCAGAGGTTTCCCTTGAATCTCCAAGTCTGCCAGGAGATAATGGCAGCTCATCAGCACTTCCAGGGCAAGGAAGAAAATCTGAACTTTTCTGCTTAAATTGGAACTGTTATCAAGTTAGTGAGGGCACTCAGCCATGAAAAAATTTTCTGATAATGCTGAACAAGATGTCAAAAAACTTTTGCTTTATGCTGCATTCTGGAATTTAGAACTCTGGACTCCTCATGGTCTTTACTTATAATGATTTTGACTTTAAAAACTATAGTTACCCCAAAAATTGAGATTATAGAAATGTACTCACTATGTAGTTATCAGTCTAGAGATTCATATTATGAAAGGCAGAAGGGAACTGTCCCTCTCCCTGGAGCACCCACTGCTATTTTCAATGACACAACCTGAGGTTAATTTTTCCCATATGCAGGCAGACGTATTCTGGGCTCAGACATGACACAGTATCATATCATGCAGAGATAATTGGGTTAGTTTGCTGCAAAAATTGCTAGTTGGATGCCTAAGCTAATTAACTCTGCTGGGAAGGATTGCATACAAGCTTGTAAGAGCCCAAAGTTAAGGCAACTGTACCGGTTCTCACTTCCTTAACTAGCTCATCCAAGGCTAACTCAGTAACCTGTGTATGGCAGAGCACTGAGTTTTAAGAATCTGTCCTGGAAAAAGGAAGTTCCCCTATCTAGCTCTAGGACTAATACAGAAGGAAAAAGGTCTGCCAGCTAGAAGAGAAACTTCAATTTTTTTGAGATACATATATGTTTTGGGGTTTTTTATATATAAATATACACATACATATATATAATTTTGTTTATATAAAAAAATACCTGTTTATACAGAAAATAGGCAGCTGCACCCATCACAACACATACAAAATTAAATTATCCCTTCGGTTTTAATCTGTTAAACCTGATTGATGATAGTAAAGTAAGGGGGATGGATGATAAGTGCAAATTATTTAGTTTGTTACTCCACCTAGCAGTCTTTCACCACCAGATTTAGTCTTTACTCCTTAATGAAATGCTGGGTAGATTTTGAAGAGGTCACATCTCTTGCTGGCAAACTCTGCCGTCTGAAGAAATTCTTCCAGGGGAAATGTGAATTGCCCTCCTTAAGGAGCTGGTTAGTAAGATGAAAACACAAGCCTTCCAGACACCCCATGGCAAAAGGCTGAGGTGCTTTCTTTTCATTACTGTAAGTTCCACGCAGACAGGAATGATGTGGCTGAGTTTTGTTTCCCATTTGGTGCAGACTTAATCCTTGCAAAAGCAGACAGATGAATCCTTGCTTGGAATAAAAGTAGTTTCCTCACAAATAGCCATTTGAAATTAATCAAAAACAACAACAAAAAAAGCAATTATTAAAAAAAAAATTGAGGCAGTGCCACCCTTTTTTTTAATTCCCCAGACTACTAATACATAACTTTGTTGCTTTGAGGCAAGAAACTTCTTCATATTTCAGCAGAGAAAGGTATCTACCTCCCTCATCCCCCCAAAAAAGTTGTTTTGTGGCATACTTCCACCATTTATTGCCCATGAAGTGTTATGGGTAAAGGAATCAGCATTTAGCCATGAAATTAGTTTTGTGGATCCAGCTTCAGTCTTGGTGGCTCTTTGCCCACAGCAGAAAACCACCACACATTTGAGCAGAGTTGGCAGCCACAGCTTGAGAGAGACATTACTGGAATAACAACTGTGTTGAAAGCCAGGGGAGAGGGGTACTGGCAAGGCTCTGGCTGGCTGGTCTCTGCCTTATATAACCATTGAAGGCACCTTCACTGGTGGCGGAAAAAAAAAAGCATTTATAACTTACTTTGCAAAACTTGATCAGGTAAATAACCATCTAACTTAATGGGTGAAAAAAACTACTGAAGAGTAATTAAATGTGTCAACTTTCCCTGCAGCAAAGGGAGGAAAAGAAATGAGGCATCTAACCAAATGGTTCTGCACTGGTGAAGCTTTGCAGTTGTGCAAAGCTTCCTGGAGCCCTCGCTGACATCATTTGAAATGTGACCCTATATCTCTTGCACACGCAAAACTTCTGCTGAAACTGATAGTCGTGCATGAGGAATGGTGTTCTAAATAGCCAAATATATAGACTATTTATATCCCAGTCACTCAAAGGCTTACACATGCACTTGACCTTATGCAGACTAAGTATTCTATCTGTGCAAATGAGATGCAATAAACACATGAATTAATTTTTGTAAAATTAAGCAACATATTTATGGGGAACAGGCCCAAAATCTACAGTGACTAGCAAGAAATTCATACTCGTCGCTACACTGCCCATCAGGATTACTCAGAATTTCATAGCTGTCGGAAAGGAGAGGCTTAGGATGTCTGCTACAAAAAGATAGGCTTCTATTCCATGAGCAGCTTGCAACACAGGATGAAGAGAAGCAGGTTTTTTCCATTTATAAAGCAATGGTGTGAATGCATACAGAAAGGTAAACACCATGTCTCCTTTTGATATCCTGTTAATGTAGATACATTCAAATTTTAACATATAAGTCAATGCTTCAAGTTTTTCACTTACATTTCATACCCCAACTGCCACTCTCTACCAACAATTTATTCTGATGAGAACAGGATTGTATAGATAGGACCTATGGAACTGTAGTTCTTGTACCCAACTGAATAGGGATTTTCAAATAACTTCTAACATTTTTCTTTTTTTTCTCTAAAATAATATTCCAGTATATTAACACAATTTAAAAATAAGACTTAACTCCTGATATTGCAACTATGCTTGTAAATGAATTTTAAAAAGTGGATTCTCTGTGTCCTTACCACCACTGAAACAGAGGCTTACTGCTCCTTCATATCACTTAAGACTTCCTCCCCAAGTTGATTGTATCTTCCTGAAATGCAGTACTTTCTAAATCTCACCTGTTTACTCCGAAACGCTCGTGACTTGTTGGACGTAGTGGTACAGAGCAGGCTAAAGACTTGGCGTATCACCCCATGCTTTATGTGGAAGGCTGAGATGCCAAGCTGCCTACATTGGAGTGTTGCTTGGAGACAGAAAATGGCAACCAGTGGGCATGAAGCCACAACAGCAACTCCTTTGTCAAGGACTTTATGGTGTACACACACCATCATTGTGCCACTTCATCACCGTGTTATAGTTTCAGGCTAAACAAGCAGGAACTCTTTCTCTTTACTACGATAACATTTGTGCCTAAAACCACAAAGAATGTAAATATCAAATCCAGCTTCTACTTTTATAACTATTTGATTAATTTGGGTAAGAAATGATTAAAAAAAAAGAAAATTAAAATTCCTCATGCCCTAAGAATATTTTAAGGGCAGTTCTCTAATACCATCTTATTATTCAAGTAATTTTGATCTAATTACTATTTTAGGTAATTATATAGGCTGGTAGTTGAGTGACAGTGACCACCTGTTTATCCAGTTCTGTCCTGTAATTCAGGTCAGACTGAAACTACTTCTCTTGCAGTATTCTGCCTTTCAGAAGGGTGCTGAAGGAGACAAAAACTGGCCTTGGCCTTTTGAGCATGTATATAAAACACTTTTCTAGATGTAATTTATGGTTCTCAGTTTTCTATCGCATAAACATTTACTTGAATCATATATAGTTTTATCCTATGTCTGAGCATGGTACAGGAAAGAGATGGTACTGTCAGGGCACTAGCAGAGAATGCAGTAATGAGGATTTGGCAGCATCTATAAAATGTAAGCACAGCATGATGGCTTTCTGGAGAAGAGATTGTTACTGTGTTGCCTACATCTGCTAAAGCCATTCATTTGGACCAGGAGATCCAGCTGAGATTCAAAAGCTCAAGAGATGATTAAAAAAGCCCTCCAGTCCCCCAACCAGAAATATGCCAAACCCCTGACTCTTCAGCTTCTCTTTCTATCAGAAAGGTTTTTTGACTTGTCTGAGAGTCTCACCACATATCACGTTTAGGAAAAAGCTACAGTTTTCCAAGTCCTATCCAGCAGTTGCTCTCAAAGCACGGCTACAAACACTTGCAAATTCTAGCAGACTGCAAAGCCGAGTGTCTCCCTTTTTGTCCAAAGCATGCTGCAGACAGAAGGGTTGCATTCTGCTGCCCATTTATGTAATAATCTAGTGAAAGTTTAACCTTTTAATTCTGAACTTTCACCATCCTAGGATAGTTAAACCTCACAGCACGCACTTTTTTCTTGCCTACCAAAATAAAGGCAACACAGGTTGGGATTAAGTGCACTCTGTTTCATCTATTGATCCTGCACAAGGACAAATGCTGGATATGACTCCAGGAGGATAAGAAATAGGCCTCTGCATCTGGGGGAGCACACGCATGTAAGAGAAGAAGAATCCTGAGTTTTGTTTCACAGACATTTCCTTTTTTTTTTTTAACTAAGCACTTCTTAGAAAAGCAGAGGAACAGTGGCTTGATTGATTTACTTAAGATGATCTCATATGTTATTTCATGGTATTTGTCACATGAGTTATTGCTGATCCCCTGTTGGAAAATAGATATGAAGTGCCTATTCACTCTGCTTCCTCACAGTTTGATTTTTCCTCATGTCTAACCTCGTGCCCAAACCCGGACTGCATTCACGTAGTTCCCCATCTTCTTTTTCCGAACTGTTATGAGTGGGTTGTGTTCACCCAAAGTACTTTCTGTACTGAAAATTGCTGTGACTAACCATACTGCTGTAATAACGTTCTCTCAAAAGATGGGGAGGGGGGAAAGGAACTCCAAATTGAGGACCAAATTGAAGAAGAAAACACTTATTCACAGTTTTACATCAGCCCTCCCCTCATGATAGCATAAGTATAATGAAATCTCCAGACCTAAAATTTTCAAACTTGGATTTAAAAGGTTCAATTTTATAATTTGTGGTTTGAGCTCATCTCTAGCAATTAATCTTTGCCTCTTTAATTATTATTTGGTGAGACCTTGGAATTGCACAGTCTCTGCAATGTCCTACAGATTATTGTGTAGCTACACTTAGTAAGAGTGATTTATGTCTGAGAAAGCCATGGAATTCCTGTGCTTTCAAGCACTCAGTTCCTGGCTGTACATGCTCATAAACTTCTCAGGTTGTGAAGGGATTTTCCTATATTCTTCTCTGCTCTGCATTGTAAGGATGTCTTGTTTTCTGGAGTTAAAATTTTTGCAGTTCTGAAATGTTGTTAACAATTTTACCATTCTTACTGAGAATTGGGAGGAGAATATTTGTAGGAATTTCTTTCATCTCTAGTATAAAAAAGAAAACTACCAAATCAAAACCCTGCTCTTCTTTTGCCTGCTTAGTTGGGTAACTAGTTTTCCTTGATGGCTTTAGCTTCCTTTTTTTTAAAATTTTTTTTAATGATTAATTATAATTTCTAACTATAATCTGTTGTCTTCTTGTACATCTCATACTTCTTAAAGCACTAAGTTGCTCTCTTAGATCATCCATTGATCATCAAACTACTTAAGCATGTATTTACATATTCTCACTGGAGCCAAAAAATTAGTAGATTGAAATAAGTTTGCATGCCAGGGTCAGTCACAGTGTCTAGCACTGTGCATGTTCAAGCCCTGATCTGATCCAAACACTTGAGGCTCTGGGCTTATGAAATCATGGCATGTGACTGTGAATATTGGTAGTAAATGACGGAAATTGTACTCAGCAACAAGAAACAGAATTTCTGAATCGCAGCTGGCTATGTCAAGAGATTAATGTATTTCTTACAGAAAAGTTCAGAGCTCTCTTACTGGAATTCCCTCACAGGGCATTCTTCTCACTCTGTAGAGGAAATAATGCTGAAGACAGCTGGGATACAATTCGTCTAACAGAATGTCTGCAAACTTCTGTAAAAAAACTTTAAAGTCTGCAGCCATCATCTAATCATCCCTTTTGCAGCAGAAAAGAACAAGAAAGAGGTCCTTCTTTCAGACTTAGATCATTGCAAAACAGATGTCTAAAACTGGTCTGAGGAATCCTACCCAGAGACTGCCTATTTCTCCCTATTGACTCCTCAAGAAACTGAAGTGTGGATGTGAGCATTTGGAGGAGAATAATCTTACTCCTGGAGTGCAGATACTGTTTTTCACGGTGTTCAAAGCACAGTTTAAAGTATAGGGAATAATAGAAAAATAGGCTAATCAACCTCATTTACAGGATAATTTATTTTTTTAACATAAAATCAAGTTCTAAGTTTTCAGGACATTTGTGGAAAAGTATTTGTGGAAAATTGTTTTTATTAACTGAATTCTTTTCCTCATTGCTTCTGTGGAGTCTTAATTTCTCTCTCTCTCCCTTTGACATAACTGCAGGACCTTTTCTGACATATGAATAGCTCCTGAATTTGAGTTGAATAAAGTAAACTGCAAGCATGACAAAGCATTTTTCAAATGCTTAAGGGATTCAGCACACTGTCCCATGGGTAGAAAATTTGACTGTATTGTGAACTCTTTAGATATGAAAACTAAATTTTGTTATTAATGTGTCATATATGGTTTTGATTTCCAGAACATTGTGAGTATCAGTCCACAGTAAAATTTTTAGGGAGGGTACTCTACAGCTCATTTTTGTAAAGAAAGTGTACACATTAGTGTTTTAGATGATCTCAGGAGTGTGTTCATGAGATTCTATCCCTACATACTGCAAATTCTGGTTTGCATTATGAAGCAGTCTCGGAACAGACAAACTGGACAACTTTCACATCTAATTGAGCAAGCCCTGTGCTCTGGGAGCACTTCTAGAGCATTTTAGCTGCTACTAGGCATCTAATCCACGGATATAGATTAGAAGTAATCCACACAAAATCCTCCGAAGCATACACAGCACAGACTGGGGGGCCTTTGCTGTGGCTGCTCAACTCAGCCAATTTGCTCTTCTTGTGCTCCTGCTTCTCTGAACCTTGCCAGAGAGTCAACACCCATTGGGACTTCAACCCAACAGTTGCTCTAACACGCAGACTTCTGTATCCACAAATTACCTTCAGGACCATTCAGCTCAGTTAAGATTCAACTGAAGATGCTTAGGATGTATATAATTCTTAATTTATGACAGGTTGTAAACATGTGTTTATCGTTTGCCTACTTTTGAGTACACATGCCATCAATTTGTGCATGCAACCTACAACTTTATCAAGCATTTTTCTTACACACTCAGGTGAGGACAGTTTTACGGGAATGGCAAATGTGATTTAGTCCAATGAGAAATTCATCCTTTTTAAAATATAAGGTAAAATGATTTTTAAGTCTAGATCAGAATTTCACACTGAGCTTATAGATTAATACAGAGCAAATTTAATTTAACACTTCATTTGAAGGAATTATTCATATTGCAGAGCTTTGTTTATTGGCATACAATAATGAGATCCTCACATTTTATTAATGCATATATGACAAATTATTATTACTGAGGTATCTTTTTGTTTTATAACAGAGAGTGCTAATGAAAGGAACTCAGAAATACTGGGACCATACACTTTATTAGTAGACTTTTCTTAGAAGAAAGCAAGGATGAGTGGACTAGAATTGACTTCATCGGAAAACAGTGCAATAAACTGACAGCAGAATTGTATAACATTATCATAACAAGAAGCATGTTACCGTGCTGACAGAAGAAGGGACAGTTACTTTCAGCGTCTTTCAGACAGTTAGATAACAATATGTAAAGATAGCCCATACAGATATAAATACGTTTGTCCTGTGATTGCTTTTGTTAATAAATACTGTAAGAACATACTCTTAAAAAGAAGCCTGTGCATTTTCACCCCATGAGCTGTATTTCAGGTTTCTACAAAAGTAGGAAGACAAATTTATAGTTAAGGTACATGACTGGGCACTCTGTCAAGTCCCAGAACGTGCTCTCGAACTTTGATGGTTGAGACAGGCATTTGTCAAGAGAAAGGTCATTGTTTGTCTAAGAAAAAGACAGAATTTTTACTCCTCTCAGCTCTAACTGCCCTGTGAAGATTTTCTAATGGAACATCATTTCTTTACCTGTTGGTATCCCGAGTTTTATATTTACAAACTTGGGTCAGGATCTGCAATACAACAAAATCATTGTTAAACTGGTATTATTTGGCTTTGCTTTGGAAACCTCGAGCAGAGTTGCCAATACACTCAGCCATTCCGTAAATATTCAATTAAAATCACCATGGAACTTCTCCTATGGAAGGAGTTGTGAAGATGTGAAAGTGAGTTAAGGGGTAGCATAAATTATTCAAGTCCCCAGCTAGCAGCTACATGATGTAACAACAATGGCAGTCACGGACAGAGTTCTGTTGGAAAGGGAAGATGAATGGCAGATGCCTCATTGTAATTTCTTTTCAGCAAGGAGTGTAACAACAGACATTAATCCACCGGTTTATCACAGGTAATAATATGTCCTGGGAGCTACCACATTTAAGGCACAAGTGCAATTGCTGCCATTGTACATTTGTCCTAGAGGGCTCTTGAGGCAAGTGCATGTCATAATACTTTAGAAGCCAGAAGAATACAAATTAGCATTTCTTTAATTATTAACATATTTCACTTTTCTTAAAAAAAAAGGAATGGAAGCGTCATAAATCATGATGTCAAATCTCATTTATTTTCTGTTGTTTCAGAACAAGACTCATGGCTTTTGAAGTCTGTGTATTATTTCTTTCATGGGGAAAAATGACATTATAATAGCCCTCAGAACAGTTTACAGAGAAAATGCTGTTGGTTTTGGATATTTTTATTTTAATCCAAACCAGTTTCTCTGTGCCATGAAGGAATCTGTGTTTGGTTTAGGCAGAACCATCTCAGATACCACAGTTGCTTCAAATTGTGCAGCTCTTTGAGACAAAACAAAAAGTCTCTTGATAATTGATGACTGAATAAACAAAGAGGAAACTGGAGGCAGATGTGTGCTGGAAAGCTTTCTGAAATCCTAGAATGGGATGGGGGAGAATTTGATTTTGATTTTAATCAGAAGCATCACCATTCTCTCTTCACCCTGAACATTTCCTACTTGACATTTTTTGTTCCAAATCTTTGTTGGGGGAGGGTGTTGCTGATGTTTAATTTTAAGTGAATTTCCAGTTAGAGGTCTAGAAAGGTTTTAGGCTGGCAGCTGTGCAGCCTCAAGCCCTCCTTCTGCAATACAGCATAAATCCCTTTAACACTGTCATGCCAGAAATCTTCCTTGAAATGGAAAGATCATCTGCAGGAATTACTAAGATACTAGCACCTTTATCCATCTGGTTTTTATGTTCTTGCTGAAGCTGCCTCGAGAGTAACAAGATGTGATGCAGGACCTCATAATATGGACATATTCAACTCCCCTGATAGGAGCTGCACCAGAGGTACAGGTCCACATAGGCAGGGCCTGTCATTCAGTTCTTGTCCTTATTTTTGCTGTCACTATGCCCACTTCTCTTCCACTCAAAAACTTACCTGCTTTTGATAACAATTATGCACCTAAGCTGGCTGAAAGAAGAATTTCTTCAGAAATGTTTGACAAAAATTGTCTTCCTGAAGTTAGATCTTGTAATTACATTTCAGTAAAAGATGAAAACTTGAGACCCAAATCCAGTAGTTTTTAGTGGAAATCCTTTGGCTGGTAACAAGCTTTAGATTCAGAAAAGTTGAGGCGGCGTTTAACAGGCAGGGTTGTTAAACGTCTTGGTGCTTCAGTGTTTCATGTGAGAGGTGCATCACTGTGTGTCTCACTGAGTTACTCCAGCGTGTGACTGGAGTCCCTGGTGACAGCTCATAGCAGGTTCAGCTTGGCTGAGTAACCTCAGTCACAGAAGAAAATGGGATAAAGAGACAGACATGTTAAGGTTCACCTGAGGAATTCCTATAGCATCTGTGAATCCAGTATTTACAGATGAAAACTGAAATTTTGTTTGTGGAAGAAAATGAGCACTAAACCACTCTGACAAATGGAAAAAATCCCTGCGGAATTCAGGAATTTTTTGATAAAAATACTTTGTAGCCAAAATTTCGGTTTCTACCATGTTTCTTTATTAAGCTTATTCTCTTAGAGCTAAAAACTAAGATCTCTAGTGACCCAGCTTTGTAGTAGTAAACTTATCTGACATAAAGGAAGATCAGTTGGATTAACACAGTGACATGGATGGTGTAACGGGAGGGATGGAGCTGATGTAGTGCCTGTGTCAGCTGTAGCTAGGTGCTGTTGTGCAGCTTGTGAGAGTGTCCTGTTGATGGAGGAGCTGTCTGCTTGACAAGACACAAAATTCTGCTCTTAATGCCCTTTGCTCACTGAACCTGTGGCATCTCTTTCGTAAGAGCAGTTGTTATGGTACTGTAAAACAGGACTTCTTCAGTTTTAAAACAAGTAAGTCAGGAGTTTTATCGTCTTTAAATATTTAGTGTAATGTGTAGCAACACAGTGCTCTAAATTGGATTTAATTTGGCAAGGGATGAGAATGAAGGAGGGTTTTAATCATCTTCCCTCTGTTTCAAGTTGGCCAATGCAACACCTGCTCCCATGTTCCAGGCTGTTTTCTCCCAGGAGTGCTGGTGCACAAACACTTGCCAGTTACCCTTTGACTATTGCAAAAACAAACAAATAAAGAAACGGTTTTTAATTAAGTTTCCGAAGCCAGACCACCAGAATGAATGTATCTTTCTGGGTAGAACAGTTCTTTGTCTATATTTTCCTTGTCATTATAAAGCTACGCTAAAGTGCTGGCTGGTGTGTAATGCAAGACTTTGAGGCAAGTTATTTGTAATTTTTCCGAGGCAAAACATCACAGCAATTTGTGTCTGAGTCTGCCTGAGAAGTGCAAATGTTGATTCAAATGGGGAGCTCAAATATCTATCCACAAAATAAAGCAGCAACACTGGAACAGGAGAACTGCAGGTTCAGTCTTTTAAAGTTATTAAGTATTAAAATAGTCACTCCAGTCCCAGTGGGACTTTGAAAGCATCTGTATATAGCTTATCAGCCAGTTAGAAAAAGAATATGAACAAACTCATTGCAAGCAGTCCCTGTTCACTTGAGGACTCTCAGTCCTGCATTTCGTTTGGCTCACAAGAACCTGACCACTTTTTTAACCATAGATAGCTACTGTAAAGCTACTTTAAATTTAAAATTAAAAAATCTTAAATAAAATAACCCTGACTTTAAAAGCCAAAAATGAATTAAATTTTGAAATTACAGCTTAATCTGCTCTGGTTAAAATCTCACACTACTGAAGAAGCATGCCTAAACTGTGGTCTGTGGACTAGATGTCCCCCATGGACGTCATGTAATAAAATTCAATAAGGCTCTGAAGTTCAGACAAGATTTCCGTTCTCCCTCTTCCTAGGTGCATGTCATAACCATTACACTACAAACCCATTTCACTCTTGCACACACATACACAACTAACCTTGAATTCTTTATTGCACAGCAAGGCTGTTCCTGCTCAGTACACCTAATGCTGCAGGCAAGGTGTTCTGCTTGGAGCTACAAGTTGTGGAAGAAGCCTTCCCCTGGCAGACAGTGAAATTTAACCTGCTCCCCCAGTTTATGGATAACCCTTGTAAATGCTAAACTGATACATAAATTCCATGCTCAGTTTTATTGTTATATAAAGAAAAGGCATCTTTTTTCCTCCTAATCCTATTTTGTAATGGTCACTGCTAGAGCTTGTGATGAGCTGTACCTGGCACGTACTGAGAACACCAACTGGAGTGAGCCCAAGGGGACTCCAGAAAAAATGTTTCTTATCTGGATGCAAATAGGATGGAAACATAAAAGCAGCAGTGGCTTCTGAGCTCTGTCTCAATCTGAGGTTCTTTTGAGTACACTCAAACTCAAATCTTTCCGACACCAACTGGGTTTTAAAATTAAAACGCAAGAAAGCAAAGCAAGAAAGCAAAGCAAGAAATTTGCACCGGGCAGAGTGTTGAAGCATTTTCAATGTCAAACAGAAGTTTAGTGGGAGTTTTCAGGGTCTTATCCTTGGATTTAAGCAGAAAATACTATTTGGAATTCCGAAATCCCAGTTCAGGAACATTTTTTGGATCTAGTCCGTAACATCTTGATGACCTATGGAATGTTTTCACATTCACTAAGAAACAGAGACTGATAGATCTCATCTGTAATATCCATGTATAGCAGCTGTAGGCTGCTTCTAATCATCAACATTCTTTAATTATTAACAAAAGTTTTATTAGCTATGAGTCAAAAGTTTATCTTTTTCTGGTAAAGGGCTGAGAAGATAATTTTTCTTTGTGGCAGTAGATGTTTCTAAAGCAATAACCCAAGATTCAAACCAGACTTACATATATTAAGTGCAAATCCCTGGTTAATTAGTGCACTATATAGCTAAACTGATAAATAAATAATATATTTCAAATAGCTATTTCTAGTAATGAATATCCCAAACAATTGTGTAATGAAGTTCATGCGTTCTTTTTCCAATTTATAATGACTCTTCTTGTTCTAAGACAGTACAAAATGTTACTGTACAAACTACACCACCTTCTAATCTATTCTTAGGAAGCATTTTAATGATAACACTTGTTCTAATAATGCTTTTCAGTCTTCATTGCTTATGGGATCTAAGGCTAGTCAGAAATGGAATGCTTCTCTCTTTGTGGAGTGCTTGATCCCTGTATATAAAAACTTTTTTTTTCACAGTGCAAGATATTTCTGTCCTTGCAATTTGCAACTGCTGGCTCTACAAGAACCTGGAGTAAAATAAGTGCAAAGCAGAAATATGACCTGAAGATTTCCTATATGTATTTGCTGCTTTGTCTCTCACAGGAGAGACTTGCCCTGGATTCCCCAGCTACATTGCTATACACTACAAAGGAGGAAGTGCAATGAATGAAGTTGGCTTATTCCCCCCAGGAGTTCCCTCTGGTAGAGTATGTCAAAGTACTCCCAGCTGTCAGTCTGTCAGGTCTGCTCGGATGTTTTGGAAGACAGCGTGCTCTGAATGGGAATGTAACAATAGCAGGCTGATTTTTCAGCAGCCAGCACTGATAACTCTGATAAACAGTCTTCTTGAGGTAAGAAGTGACGCATATCAGAGGTTCCTGCCTTAGATGCCAAGGTTATTCGTCATGTAATTGGATATTGTTGGAGAAAACCATAATTAACCTAGACTTAAAGGCAAAAGGCCATCTAGTTGATAACATGTGGCCAAAGATAATCGTTTGCTGCTGAATCCACTTTAATCTTTCCTTTTCATTTACTTTTAAGAGACGTGACCTAACCAGGTCTTACTTAAACAAAGCTGTGACTTACTGGCTTCATGATTATTGTTAAATTACAGACCTGATGCTCTTGGCATTTCATTTTATGGTGAGGTAAAAACTTAAGACTCTCCTAATTCAGAAGTCTCCCTGCAGCTGTGGGCGTCTACTTTTAGCTCCAGCCAGCAGAGAGCAGCTGTAGTGAACACCTTCCATCACCATCAAGTTCTCTCTACATGTTGGGCTATTTCATCCTGCAAGGCAGTAAAAATTCCAACTGATGTACTTGTGGGGTTCATTGTTAATTGTGCCTGAATTTGCCACTTTCAGCTCACCCTGGGCTGTCCAAATGATGGGAAAGCTCACAAGACCTAGGGGGCCTGCTGCGTTAGCCTCACCGAACTCTCATCCCTGCTTCTGCTCTCCAGCTGCTCAGCTGCCCATCCCTCTCCAGAAATTGTGTTAGAGCTGAGTCCCAGCAGTCCTAATGGTTCCCTTAGAATTGTAGTGGAAGTTTTTATCACACTGCCTATTGACTGACCCAGGAGATTGTAGGAGGTAGCTGTCTTGGCCACCCCAGTGTGCTGAGGCTGGTGGGCTATCTGCTGCTTCCAGGAAGTCAAGGACTATCACATCTCGACAGGTTTCAGCTCCTGCCCCCAGGGAAACAAACACATGAAAGCTCACAAGGTTGTAACAAACAAAGTAATTCCTCTGGCTCAGGCCAGCTACAGATCCCAGCAGCCTTGTCCTTCTCATCTCCCACCACCAGAAAACTGATATACCTCTTCTCCTCCAATACTTTGCTCAATTATGTGATAGGAAGTCAGATTCCCTACCATGCTCTCTCTCTTTCATATGCTAAAACACACTTTTTTGTGTCTCACTATAAACATCCTCAAACCATCCACATAAGCGTTACAGAAGGTTCATCATGAACAAATCCTAGAAATCCTATACACTGCCTTTTAAGATAGATTTCTGTTTGAACAGCCTCTCAGTTGCTAATTTGCTTTCTCATATTCCTAGCATGGCAACCATACATTATACTTTCTTCCCTAAAGGCTGCAAAAATAAATGAGACTTTGGCTTTTCTCCAGATATTTTCCCATTGTTAACAGGAATATCTGTTTTTAGACCCTTTCCCGTTTGTCCGTAAAGGTAGTCTTATCTTCTTGATTCATCAGTAACAGTTTGTTACTGATGTGGAACTCGGGCTCTTTGAGGTAGCCTTTCCTGTAATTACTGTTTCTGTCATTAACTGTCCCCTAAAACTTGGCCTATCTAAATGGGATTTGTTTTAATTCCTCAGGCTTATATAGGGGAAAAAAAATTAAAATCTACTGGAGTTATTTGGAGGTATTTCATTTCATTGTGTCATCATTATGGAATAGCTGTTAATATTTGTAAGCTCTTTTTCCATCATAGGTTGAATATAGAAATAGATAACCCTGGCTGAAGTTAGAGATTGTTTTGGTCGAGTGAAGTGAGGATAAGTTTGTAAGAGGCTGGTACTGAGCCGAAATATCAAGATTCATATATTTCCTAGGCTTGTTTAGTCATGTTTTATGCATAAATCAAACATACAAAATAAATTTATGAAAGAAATTATGGAACTTTATAATAAAGAAGCTCCTGTTCTGAAGTCTTTAACTATATTCTCTCATTTTATTGAATTACTGCTTAAGAAGGAGTTTCATCTAGTATAAAGAAAGAAAGCAGGAGGCAATAAGGCACAGAAAGGTCTTTGTTGAAGAGTACAAAGCGGGGATCTCAGCTCTAAAGAAGGAATTGTTATTGCATAATACTGAGGGTGGTAAATTCTCTTCAGAGAGAGCACACTGAATGGCCAGGGGAGCAGTGTGCTTTCTCCTTACCTCTTTTTTACCTTTGTATGTCCACAGTAAGAATATTTATATCTGAGGCTTCCTGGCAGTTAGCAGAAAGACACAGCCATTTTGACAGCTCTTTTCATCTCTCAAAATAAAGTGTGGCAATGTAAATACCTCCTATGAATCAAATGAGCTGTTCCTGTTGGTTAACTAGAAGTGACCGAAGGATGACTAGTTCAAGTTTCCTCCTCTGTGAGGAGGAATAGTAATGAGAGAGGGTAGTAAGACTTGGAGAGGGCTAACGTATGAAGAATTAGACATCCAGTTCACATCATGTTTAATATCAGCCAGTTCTGATTATAGAATAATTAAGGAAATTTTAAAACACTTGACTGCAACTCATGTCTGACCTTAATTTTTTAACAATGATCATTGTAGGTAATGCAGCTACAGGTGTAGAGAGGGAGTCTCACATTGCCTGATATTTATGTTTTCAATTCCAAATGTCCCAGAAGTGCATGCGTGGGAGTGGGTATGTTGGCTTGCCCTGCTATGTCTGCACATGAGCCTACTCCACATACATGGGCATTAGAGGGAAGACGTTTTCTAGAAAATATACAATGCTCATTGTGCAGTACTAAGCAAATGCAAGGTACTACAATGTGTATGTAAACGGCATTTTACATGTATAATAGAGAAAATTCACTAAATTGGACATGCTCTGAGAATGCAGATAATATTCCATGACATGGGAGGAATTAGTCCAGCCAAGAAACATGATATCACATATTTTAAAAGGCAATTTGGCTCTTTAGGAAATGAATATACCTTTTCCTCAAACATTATATCTTTTCCATCATAACTTAAAACCTCAGGCTATGATTTTATGATACCAACATGCAACATATTAAACATATTAACATATACCTTTTAGTCAAATGATACTTATTAATTAGTTCCTGAAAATCATTTAATTTTAGATGCTTCTAACTGGATTGTCTGGAATCAGGATACCCAAATCAGCAAATTTTTGGAAACCAGCTTCTAGGTTTTACAATCTATGGATTCATAATGAAAAGGAATTTCATACATTTAAATGCTGTTTAGTGTAGCACAATTGGAGGAGTTTTATGTAAATTCTTAGCAAAATTTAACAAAAAAATGTCTTCAGTAATGTGGAAAATGGCACATGTGAAAGAAATGCATGAAAATTGTTTAGAGATATTCACAGTAACAACTTTCCAAAGTCTATGTTCTTCTCAGAAACAAGACACCGTTACTTTCAGACGGGATGGGAAGATTTTCTTCCCACCCAAGGCCACACACATCCAGAACAGAGAAATCATACACAGGAATTTCTGCCTTCCTTTCTTACTGCTTCACAGCTCTTCATCCAGTGTAGCACATTTAAGTGTTAGCTCCTCTCAGAGATGCACATCTCTTCACTCACTGTGTAGAGCAAACTGGCTCACCTCAACAGCAACAGAATTTTTTTGCTGTTTAGGTGAGAAGGCAAGCATTTGTTGCAGCTGATTTCAGTGCTGCAGCATGCAGTGCTGGTGATAGGCCAGACAGGGCAATTTCTGAGCACATCTCACCTCCAAAGCATCTCAGTCTCCAGCCAGGCCCACAGCTTTGCCCAGCTTGGGCCAGGCTGCACTTGTGGGCTGTGCCTGCCAGCTGCAACCCTTCAGCTGATCTGCCAGTCACGACAGGACTGAAACAAAAGATAAATTAGGTAAGCACTTTTCCCTGTGTTAAATTAAGGGGAATGACTCCTCCCAAAGCATAAAGGGGATAAAGTAACTGTGGCCTTTGTTACTTGTGACAATGATAGCTGATTCTTAGAATTGGTCTTTATCCCACTGTTCTGCCCAGAATTGATCCTTATCCCACTTCTCTGACCAAAATATTGGTTTGGACACAACATAATTTTAAATTTTTTGCTCATAATCTATTCAAGTTCCATAGATAGAAATAGCATTTATATCCAACCCTCTTCAGTACTAGTCACACTTCAGCCATGGGTGAACTGCAGGGCTTACAGCTACTACCATAGTTTGCAACTATACCCTCACCTAATAGCCCAGGTGTTACTGGAAAGACAACACAAATAATAAAACACAAATAACCAAAAGATTTTGAACAAGAAAAAAACTCTTTTAAATATTATTAATAATAAAAGCAACTGCAGATGCAAGACGCTTTTTGTCAACCATAACTGCCCAACCAGAACTGGGCTGGAAAATAAGATAACAATAACACCACTTGAACATTGTGCCTGCTGAGGGCTTTAGGGGTGGTTGCAAGTACTCCCTCCCTGCACACACCTGGCCCAGGGAAAGGCTTCTCACGTGTCCTTCACACTGAGACGCTCAGGTTAGCTGGGGACACAGCGCTCTGCAAGGTCATGCAGGGCTGCCAATGCTACCTGGCATGACTCACAGACATTGCAAAGTGATGAACTCCTACTCGACTCCCTGGGAAAAACACCACCATATCTGAACCTGGCTAACAGTGTTACATTTCAACATGCATTTGTTATTTGTACTGTCTTGCCAATCGCACTTGTACCCTCAGGGTGACTAGATAGCTATAAATCTTGATAGTCCAGATTCACAGAACCACAGAATTGTTTAGACTGGAAAAGACTTTGTAGATCATCAAGCCCAACTGTTAAACTACATGTATGCAACTACGCTTGAGAAAGATTATTCCAAATAAATGTGTTTAGGAAGAGGTGTAAGGCCTCTGTTATTACAGTATACTAAAGCTTCATTATTCTTAACACTACTTTCTTCCTTTGAAAGTTAACACTATTCCCATATTATCCAAAGATAATAATTACATGTATACAGCGTGACAGATGCTACAAACAACTTAGTTCTGGTTTCCTTATCAACCAGCATTATCCAGTGCAGTGTGGTGCCTTTGCAACTTACATCCCCGGACTTCTTCAAGATAAAAACAAGAAATAAGCTCTAGGTCTCATCCCAGCTCTCAGATGTCTCACACTGCCAACCATAGAAGGAGGAGGAACTTCAGAGTTTTGGCAGCTTAGATATAGACAAAGTGATTACAACTGATTTCTTAGTATCACACAGGCATTGTGACAGACCAGAGAGTTGAATTTTTATCTGCTCTGAAAAGAAGTAAATAAATTTTTAAGAATATGTGTAATTTGTGACAGATCTTTTGGATAGTCTTCACGTGACATCTGTAGAGGTGGAAGACCATTACAAAACATAGCTCATTTTCCTTTATTTTCCCATAAGGACTGTAGGAAGGAGACAGAAAGTGACAAAATGCTATCAGTACAGTGGAACTCCGTAAATGAGGATAGATATGAGAACTGCTGAAAACAAAACTGTTTTGGTTATTGTGCTAATTTACAGATATTCACACAGCCATTGCCATTACTGTTTTCTCAAGCTTCAGAGACTGAATTTGCAAAATCAACACTTTTCAAGCAATACTGCCGATACAGTTAGTAGATAACAGGCAAACTTCAAAAGCTTTGGTGGGTGCATTTTAATAAAAAAAAAATCAATTTCTGAATGTTTCAATTTATCTTAGTATCTTGGAATTTAGGCAGAAAACCTGAGATTGGAATTTTCTCATGAGATTCTCTTCCCTGGAATCACCTTCTGCACCATTCTTATCCTACTTCTGATCTCAGCAGAAACTGGGGTGCACAGATGACTCCAATATTCATTTATTTCTAAAGCAATGGAACATTTTGAACATCAAAACAAAAGCAAAGTTTGGTTGTTTGGATGTCTGCCAGATTCTACTACACAATGGTTAAACAGCAAATGTTACAATTTAGGACATTTGGTCTGTCTCAAATGCTACTCCACTGTCCATTACTACAGTTTAGAGTACAATTAGCTTACCCAAATATCAGCACAAAACTTGGCTGGTTAAATTATCTAGCCGTTTTCCCATGGTTCCTCTTTGAGCCAAAGGGAAGACACAGACTCTCTGATAGAGTGATTCAGAGTAGAAGGCTAAGTAAACTAGCTGGCATTGTGAAAGCCTCCCTGTTTCTCACACTGACCTTTAAATGATAATTAGGACCTGTCTGTATGACATCTAGCAAAATAAGGCTCCAATAACACAGACATCTGTTACCACATTATCTAATTCCAAGGATTTGTACTCCCACATACACACTAAAATATATTGGCACTTAGTATTAAAGAAAAGAAAGCTATTAAGAAGGTTATATTTGGCTCTATGCTGCAGTGAAATGACAAAAATAACCTAAAATGATGTACACGTCAAATAAAACTACTATTTGCCTTTAATATTTAAATATATAAACTATGAGCTTAACATTTTTCGTCTTATCTAGAAAACTATCACCTACTTAATAAATGTCTGCTACTTTTTTTTTTTTTTTTAAATAAAATAAAAGTAATTAACCATACTAAATATCTACCAGTCACTGAAGGTGTATAGAGTTACAGGTGTATATGACCAGAGAGATGGTGGATGCCCCACCTCTGGAACCATTCAAGGCTGGCCAGGACAGGCTTCTGAGCAACCTGATCTAGTTGAAGATGTCCCTCCTCATTGCAGGAGCTTTGGACTAGATGACCTTTAGAGGTCCCTTCCAATCCAAATTATTCGATGATTCCCTTTTACCATGCATTTTCTCCTGTATATCTCTTCATTGTTTAACCTTCAACAGGAAAATTTCTACCAGTTCCAGTTATCACAGTACATCACATCCTTCGGTCCCAGCCACGGAAAAGGACATAAACTGCAGAGCCACCAAGGCTGGGGTTTTACCACTACTGGTTCTAAGATATTTGAGTGCTACAGGGATGCTATCAGGTCTTCCTCTGCAAGCCACTCAGCTCTTTACTCAAACCCATCCTCATTCTTACATTCACATTGTCCGATGCTTGCTCTGGCTTCCACACACTTTCATAGACAAAATGTTCAATAAGATAGCTCCAGCAAGCTGGTTTTTTTCCAGTGGATTCATACTGCCTTAGAAAAGGCAGTGTTTTAATCTTTTTTCTAAGAAAGGAATTATTAACAATTTTTCTCTGTGAGGGAAAAGTTGCTTCTTGTTTCTCATTTTGTTAAGAAAACAACCAGCATTACATTCTGACCTTTTCTGGTAATTTTCCTTCACTATTGTTTTGTTAATTTATTTAGGCTTTAATATTCTAACATGTTTATTCAAATGTTATTCAAATACCAGGTTAAATGTTATTCAAATACCAGGTTATATGATCTCTTATTATACTGCAATTTTTTGAGGTTATCTCAACAGAATACTCGCTACATCAAAAGGAAAAAAATATTTTCTCAGAAGTCATTTCCTGCAAAAATTTAAATTCTGCTTGATGGACATTTGGTTTTAGCTTCTAACTTCTAATAAAAAAAAATCTGACATTTTGTAAAACAAATTCTATTTTTCAACTTGCTACTGCTAACATTACTACCATTATGTTAGGAATTGTATTCTGAACTAAGGAACCAGGATTTTTAAAAGAATATATTAGTGAACCAGCAGACAGTCCTAGATCAGCACACACTTCTGTTTCTGATATGACTAGAAAGGGAAGTTTATGTTCAGGCCAAAATGAGACTTAAATAAGT
Organism: Rhagologus leucostigma; assembly: GCA_013397725.1. NCBI lineage: Eukaryota > Metazoa > Chordata > Aves > Passeriformes > Rhagologus > Rhagologus leucostigma. The sequence goes on along the minus strand of VZTD01004412.1, from coordinate 892,606 downwards.
ATTTCCTATTGGACTTACTCAAGCACATGTTACAGCATGGTTGGAAATCTGCTATTTAGCCATTAAAAAACCAGCTGGTGTAGATGGCAAATGTCAGCGAAGGAGATGCAGTTCATTTTCCAATTCACTGGCACAGGAAACTAGTGGTTTAATAGGGTAGTAGGCCAACTGATGCTGGATTTTTTTTCCCACACAATCAGAAAATTTGGTGAAAGTTACATCACTTTCTTGCATACTAGCCCTGCTAAATTGTTTCCTGTGCCACTGTTCCAACCAAAGTTGAAAATATTGAAGGATTTCTTTCCCTTTCTAAAAAGCCAAAGTTAGTGGTGGCTGAAATCAGTTTCATCTGGTATTACTTGAACATCGATATTATACTTTAAAAAAAAACCAGCAACAACTATGTAACGGGTTTCATTGAAGCGCATAAGAAGTTCCTGATAAAAATAACAGAAACCATTTAACTTATTTAGTATATTCACAATATTCCATTAAAAACAAGTGAAAAGATAGCCTGGGCCATCGTTTGGACTTTTTTTAAAACTCTGATTCTGGGACACAGTAACAAACACTCTGTAACATCTCCACTATTCAAAGCACTCAAGAGCATGAATAGAGCTGTATGGAAAGTGAATACAGAACTGGGGAGCACAGTTGTCCCTGGAAGGTCAGTGCTCCCTTGAGCATGGAAATTTTCTTTCCTTGGCTGATGGAAACCCACAGCAACATGCCTCAGCTTCTCTGAGTGTGATCAGAACTCTACAGACTCCAATAAAAAGGTGACTGCCTGACAAGCCCATGCTTACACGGAGAAGATGGCGCCTGTCATTCTAAGGATCTGAGCTTGGTTTCTGAATTAAGCATCTTCAGATTGCAACTGGCAGACACTGATTGTGGGAGCAATCACTCTTACATCTAGCTCTCATCCCATCCCAAGGTGGCTGAAAATGGTTTTGCTGTTTCTAGAGGATCTCTGTCAGTAGAAGGCAAGCTAAAGAGTGTAACCCAAAAGTCTTAAATTTGTAATATTAAGTAGCCAGTGGTGCCTTGTAACTGGTTTGGCACATAATGCTGCAAACCTCAGAAAAATAGATTGAAAATATTGCAAAGCTCAGAAAAAAAGTACAAGCAAATGTAGTTCCTAGTACTGAACAGGTGGTGAAAGCGAGACAGAACTTTTGCCCTGACAATCCCACCTGAAAACTTCTGTAATTGCACTGCTACTGATGGAAAGAGATGTTTATGGATGTCAATACAATGACCAAAGCTCACATTTTGATAGGTGGCCAAGGTCTGGGGAAAAATCTGCATATAATACAGTACTTGCATGACCATCTTTTCAAAATAACCTGAATACTTCCTTCTTTTACTAAGCATTTTATCAAATTGGGGGTTTTAAAATGTATCTTACAGATGCTCCGTATCTAAATTAATATTGCTATCATAAAAGCTGTGCAGAGCCTGGCAAAATGATGTGTGATTGCCTGGATTGGAAAAAAATAATTGTAACAGATGTCTTAGGAAACACTGGAAAACATTTACAGTTTTACATATTGTCAGGATATCTTGGAAAGCACAGTACAGCTGGAACTGCATTACTCAGAGCAACCTGCCCAAATACATCTGAGAGAAACAGGTTTTCCAGAAAGCCTCCCCTCCATCTGCAGATCTAGTGGATGCTTTTAACCATTTACAGAGAGCTTTTCCTCTTAGGCTATCTACTCTGAGTTTTTTCCTTCTGCAGCTTCATCACTATGAATATATCAAGAAGAATCTGTAGCGAAGGAAAGATACAACAAGTGTTTGCATGATTATCAGTGGGTTTTGAGAGCATGGTAATAAAACGCCAGGACAGGGGTGACAGCATATTTCCAAAGCTGCTCATCCCAGCGGAGCTACATTTACACAAATGCATTTGTAAGAAATGCAAAGAGCTTGATTACAGTAAATATGGCCTGATTTTGCAGTCATGAGAAACTAGGTCAGAGGGAGCTTAGTTTATTACTAGGATATTTTTACATCATTGTTAGACCTTTCCCACGACTTCCCAGCTGCATCTCCTGTCCATCCCCACAGCAAACTGCACCCACTGCTGTCAGCAAGATGCAAAGAGGGAAATGAAGCCATAGCACTTCTCTGAGAGGGCAAATAATGTCAGCGTTGCGATATGCACATCATCAGAATTCTCATGTGCAGGCAGGATAAAGATGCACGAAGTGTGGATACAACATGAGCAGAAGTGTAGGTATGGTACTCAACTATCGTAGATACCTAATTTGAAATACTTAGTGGCCTAGCTATTTGACATGACCAAAGCTTATTTAGTCAGAGATAGTAATAGGTCTGCAACCAGAATCCAATGAGCAAAATGCAATTCAGTTGTATTATTTTACTCTTGCATTGCAAATTGGAATAAATTTGGGAGAGGTCTGCACCTATGCAATCCTAATGCTCATTTTAGGGTCTAAATGGGATTATACAAAGAGCTAAATTCACCATTAATTATTAAAGTCAGAAAGATAAAGACTGAAGAATAATGAGGAGTAGATCTCTGCAATATTAATATGTGCAGCCATCAAATATCTAACAAGTTAATAAAGTTAAGAAACATGTATGAATTTTATTTAAAATAGTGCTTCTTTTCCTGGTTAAATATTATTTAATCTCCATTTTAAAAGTGAAAAGGAAAAACTAAGTTATCAGATCTTGTGATATCTGATTTACAAAAGAGGGAACAAGCACTATTATACATCTGTATTTATCCTTATATTTATGTTCCATTTATTCTTACTGTATTAAACTTTCTTTGACAAAAAATTTAAACTAGATGTCACTTAGTGCAGATTTCTTAGCTACTCACTTTTATAATTTCAAAAGACAGAAAAAGACCAAGTGGCCACAAGCCTTTTCTGTATACCATAAGGGGCAAGGACACCACAGGCCGTGCGGCCACCCATGCCATCTCATTAAGGTAAGAGCTGACAGAAGAAACTTTTCAAATCTGGCACATTTCTCATCTTTCAAACTGCTGCCATAACTTTTAGATACATAGGTCTCAACTGAGAAAATATGTATGCACATTCTCAGCTTTAAAAATGGCAGCAATCCTTTTGAATTCATTGAGACCCTACAGTTACTTACTATTAGTTATGTATTTAAGGGATAGATGTCTCTCACCCTGTTAGTTCCTTTTTCTACTCAGCCTTTTTTCACCTATTCCCTGGAGGGAATCCTATGGGATGCAGAGGTTATTCTTTTCATAGGGTTATTTCAAAAAGATGATGACTAGCATGCCTACTGTCCCAAATAGCAGGTTATTATTTTCTACCTACCTGATTTCTATCAACATTTTCAAGCTGATGCAGTGTTCTTAACCTCCCACTCCATTAGCCTAGTCCATCAGTAAGCATCTGTTGCAATGATCACTCCGTAAACTCAAGCAATGAGTTTTTTCTTAAATCCCTTGATTTTGCCTTCGATCAGGTAAATTTTGTTCATGTGTAAGAATTAAGGGAGGGAATAAACTAACAGAGTCCATCAGATACATTGTGCAACACAATTAAATATCGTGCTGGCAATTCCCTTTTTAGTTTCCTTTCAGCTTATCATTATTATTTTCTTATTATGGTTTATTAAGGTGAGATGAGATACATTGTGCAACACAATTAAATATCGTGCTGGCAATTCCCTTTTTAGTTTCCTTTCAGCTTATCATTATTATTTTCTTATTATGGTTTATTAAGGTGAGATGAGATACATTGTGCAACACAATTAAATATCGTGCTGGCAATTCCCTTTTTAGTTTCCTTTCAGCTTATCATTATTATTTTCTTATTATGGTTTATTAAGGTGAGATGAGTATATTCTCTGTTATTTGCTATTTCCTTTAAAGCCACATAGAATTTTGCTGTTTACTATGGGAGATTTGAATCATCAGATTCAGTATGCTGAACTTTTAATTTTCCTGAGCAAAGGAAATATTACACAACCTCACTGTTTCCAATTAGTTGTGGACTTCTGTTTATTCCTTTACAGCAAGCATTTTTGCTTAGTTAGTAGTAAAAATTGTGAATCATAAAAATTTACTCTCTCATTTGCACTAAGCATGAAACAGACATTTTCTCCTTGCCCTACAGAACTCAAGCAATCCTTATTCCTCCATTTCCAGAACCTTTTTCCAAGGAGTCTGATTAACTGATGACAACAACCAAAAGATTGTGGACCTATAGGACACTACTGTCTGTCTTCCACATTTCCCAGTAGGTGAGGCTCTCAAGGTGTGATGCTGTGCAAATCTCAGGCAACAAAAATTAATTAATTAATTAATTGTACCATTCTCTTAAAAATTCAGCTCACTGCTCTTGACAGTGAGTTGGTAGCAGAAAAAAAAAAAATCTTCTATTGTGTACCTTTAGTACGCATCAAAGAAAAGTTAGTGTATTGTTGAGAATTTGTAGTAAAAATATTAAAATAATTTCAAGGTTGAGAAAAATGTTCTGAGATAGAATTTAGAGAATTTGTTTTGTCCAGTTTAGGGCAAAGACAGCAACTGTCCTCAAATAAATATAAAATGCTTCATATTTAATGAAGTAATTGCAATGATAGAGATAACTAAGAGTAATTGTTCTTACTGGTAAGAATGACATTAAAAATAATAGATGTCTGGAATGAGACAAATGTGGGGCAAAGAATAAGAAAATTCTACCATGATTTTTAAAGTGATGAAAGAAACCTTCCAGGACATTGTTAGAAAAAATTCTGTATTACTATGCCTGCTTGTGTTTCTTCTTTCATATTCTCCAACTTTCTTAGGCACTCTGTTCCCTTGTCCCTTTTAAAAGTTACTCACTTGCATTCTTCTTTTCTCTGTTGCTCTGATTTTTTTTTTTTATTTCATATGTAAGAACTGTGCCCCAGGATTTGCAATCTTCTCTTTTACATTAAACTCACCCCCCTGAAACCTCCTAAAACTTGATTCCGGGGATGGTGTCTTCTCCTGGTTCTGACCCTAGGCAGTGGCCTAGCCTATTGTCTCTGCATGACTCTACGATCCCTGGGACAGAGGCAAAGGCACACTTTTCATAAGCAACTACTGATTTAAGATGATTCCACTAATAAGTGCCATCTAAAGACACATGCTTTACACTTTCTAAAAATCAGTATCTGATAGTCTTTGAAACTGGTCTCTACGTTTGGACTTCTTAATGTTTGTGAATCACCTGAAAAATTGGGAGCATTTTTCCAAATTTTTTTTAATAATATACCGTAAAAATAGACTATATAAAATCTTTTTAGGTGTCTGCTTGGAAATGCAAGCTGTGACACAATGCAGTGGAGTGGGTTAGCTGAAAGAATAGGAAAAGTTTCCCGAAGTAATGACTCTGCCACACTAATAATTTATGAGCCATTTTTTCAAACATCAGCTATCAGATGGAAGTGGGAGGAATAATAGAATATTACTTCTGCTTTACAATAGTCTGTTAATACAGAAAGGCAAAGGCGCCTGTACTCTAAGGAAGCTGTCAGCAACGCTGCAGGCTCGAGGTCCCAGTATCGCTTACAGTACTGGCAAGAAGGAGACCATTGCTGGGGAATGACGCTCGAGGAGGGAAGCAAAAGGAAAAGGCTGGGGGGGTAGAAGAGGAGAATCAAGGATCTTTCTTCACCATTCTTTTTTTACAGCTTTTGTGTGTCTGGACTGATTTGTTGTGGGAGAGCTGCTGGAGACAGTATATTTGGCACAGGACAGGGTAGCTCAAAGCCAAAAGGATGGTGTTATTGCCAGTTTAAACGATGGCTTTTCTTTTTTTTTTTTTTTCTTCCTCTTTCCCCCTCCCTCCTTTTTCTTTGAAGGAAGGAAAAGAAAAAAGGGGAAGAAAGGGATTTGCAATGAAAACCAGAGCAGTGCGTTAACAAGAACCCTGCAGGCTTCAGTAGACTGGAAAGATACACGAGGCACTTCCTCTACCATCTGGCATGCAATTCTGGTGCTGCTGCTCTTACTGCATAACTCCAGAGTGAATAAGCAAACAAGTAAAACTTTTTAAGAGACACCAACTATGAAACACCAGTTATTAATCTGTCAGCTTACTCTCTTCCCTTTTCTCCCACCGCAATATTCCTTTCCTCAAGTCTTTTCCAGTTCTCATGTCTACCTGTGAAAATATGCACTGCCTTGTCATGTTTTCAGATGACTCCATTTGCCTTTTTCTGGCATTGCTTCCCAGAATGAATGAGGGACAGAGCTAATACATTTATATTTCTCTTGTAATCACTTAAGCTTCTTTAACTTGGAGTCAGAGGGAAATGCAGTTGGTAGAAATAATGCCATCCCTCTCTGCTGAACTATTTCCTTCAAATCTGTCTGGAAGTGTGAATGCAAAAGAGAAATTTTAGGTGAGCCGAGCTTGCTCAAGGACTTCTTAAAATGCAGTTACAAATGGCTGGGTAAATTGCTGTGTAGGATTATGTTTTAGTTCTGATGTATTTTCTTAAATGCAATGAAAAGCGTGATGTTGAGGCCACATCTTCAAGTTGGGTAAATCATCACAGGACAACTGAAGTCAGAGAAACAGAGAACTTGCAAAATCTGAGCATTTTGTCAATTAGAAATCTCTGAGAGTGATGCTACAGCTGATTTTAGATGCTAAAACCCCTCATAATCAAATATAGATCTTCCAGGCTTTCCTGTGAGCAGCTCTTATGTGGCTCCATTCTTATAATGAAAAAGACAAAAAGAAAGTCAGTTACAGCAAAATATTGGATGAATCAAGGATAAGTAATCATTGAACTGGAGTACAACTGTGAAGCCTAAGTTTATTAAGAATAAGATCAATTAATTTACAAACATACCCATTAATTGCAAGCAACAATTTTAACACGTTTTTTCATTCACAACTGATGATCTTTAAACTGGCCAGAAACCAGAAAAAAAAACCAAAAAACTCAAGGCTATCTAAAGCAGTTGTCTTCATTTGACAGTAATTTTTCAAGACAAAAAGTACATACTGTTCAACAGGTTTATTACATAGCTTCTTGAAATACTGAAACTATAATAACAGATGTATTTCAGCTTGCTTTTGAGTGGCCTCCTCCTTTGCACCTGTAGAACTCTAAGTGAAAACAAATACAACAAATAATCCTGATCCTATCCATGACAGGTACATACCCAAGTGACCCAACTACAGATGATACAAAACCTTTCACAGTTTTAAGGACACAAGAAGGTAGTGTAGCTTTTGAAATCTCAGAAGATTTTTATTGCTGCTATCAAGAGGGCTGGTGGCGAAGTTCTGTTAAACACTTAAACATTCAGATATTCATCTAAAAATCGGTCTGGGCATCTGTGAATACAGTGCCTTCCAAGGTTTCTGGTATCTTTTACTGTAGAATCGTTATGGTTGGGAAAGATCTCCATGACCATTGAGTCCAACCTTTGGCAGTATATCACCCTGTCAGCTAAACCATAGCACTAAGTGCCACTTTCAGTTATTTCTTGATCACTTTTTGCATCCAGTGCAATGGAAATGGCACAAGGATAGCCTTCCTTTCAGTGTTCCGGCACTTCTGCTCTTTGCCTCAGTGGGGACCACAAAGCAGAGGTAAACAAAGAGGAAGAACAATAGCTGAAAAAAGTTACTGCAACTCCTTGTTGCGCAAAACCAAAATGAAGTAGTTGGCGTGTAAGGTTTAAACCACCCAGTAGGCAAAGAGTCTTCCGGATTTCAGTTGCCTAGTTTATCCCTTTTTGACAGGAACAGTGCTTTAAAGAGTAATTGCCCAAGACAAACCAATATAAAACACCTAAAATATCACAATAAGCCATATGAAAAGAAAACCAGTAAAATTTGCCTTTCTAGAAAATTATAACCACAGATTGTATGAATGTGTCAATGCTTGTGCTACTGTACTGCATATCATCTATTTCTTTGTTCTTAACCCCTTTGTTCAATGAGTCAGGATATCCTGATCCAAAAGACCGCATAATATCAGTACAACAACAATACTACACTGCTTTGGAAGTGCTTCACAATTTTCAAGGCAAAGCTACCAAGTGTAGAAGGCTAATAGTATGGCACTACAGTCTGCAATCAAAACCTTTGCAAACCATTAGAGTTGTCAGTTTCAGGTTGGAACACTTAAGATAAGCAAGGCAGAGGCCCTGTGAATGGGAAACAGCATGCTGCCCCTGCTGATGTTAATGTGAGGAGGAAAGGCTTGTGCACCGTTTTCTACATGCAAGGCTGTTAAATTTCAGTCCATTCTCTTGGCTGCTCTTCCTCTGTGAAGGAAGATCCTGCTTGTTTGACAGTTTACTTTTCCATCTGGAGAGAAGGCAGAACATTGAATGTAACCCAGAGAACACAAAAGTATTAACTATGCATGCTAGGAAATCTTATAATGCCCACTAAAATCCCCTTAAATAAGCCTTCTGCAATTTTACTGAAAACTTAAGTGCTGGTGCAAGAGTTCAACCTCCATCCCTCTGCTCTACGCTCCCTAAACTAAAGGACAGTACCACGAGAAGGCTAGAAGGGATTTATTGCATAAAGGCAATATAAATGTTGTGAAAATCGCATGGCCCCTTCGGGTCAGGGATCCCAGGGAAGGGCCGAGTGCTGCTACAGGGTCTGGCCAAAGGCAACCCACAAGCCCCGGGAAGCGCTCGCTGACAGCTGAGCAGCCCCAGCACGCCACCTCTGCTGCTGCATGAGACAGAGCACTCTCCCGGGCGGCTTTGCCCTGTTTTTAAAGATTAGCGATGAATAATTGTCTCCTCGTCGTAGTCTGGGAGCGACCGCTGCCACCAGGCAGTGTCCTAACATGAACCCGTTCAGGTGGAGCTTTACAGCCGAAGTGATGAGGGCGCGGGGCAGACCCCACACCCTCCCCCAAACCCGTCGTTCCAGCAACTCGTTCCTCTCCGACCGCTCAAGCGCCGGCACCTCCGCTGCCCCTCTGCGTGCCCGGTCGGGCTGGAGTCCGAAAGCGGGGCAGGCGGCGGCACCGCACGCCGCCAGCGCACTCGCGCTCCGCTCCCGGCACTCGCAGCGTCCCGTGAATCACCGCCCTTCCTCCCGCCGAAGGGCAGCCGGGGTGACGGCGGGGTTTGACTAAGAGGCCAAAACCCCCACCGGCTCCGCAGCCAGCTGGGCGAGGAGGAAGGCGGGGCGGTGGGGGCTCCCCCATGGCATCGCGGCAGGGATAAAGTCATAGTGCCTCCGCCGTAGCGCTTAGCGGAGTGTGAGCTGCGGCTCTGCCGGCGCGGCCCCGCTGCCCCGAGTGCCGCCCGCAGCAGCGGCCCGAGCCCCCACCCCCGGGTCCCGGCGCCGCGCCGGCATGAGCGGCG
>VZTD01004412.1:748529-883189 GCA_013397725.1 Rhagologus leucostigma | reverse complement strand
CTTCCGCTGGGCCGGGGCCGGGCGTGCCCCTGGCGAGGGGCGGCGGTGGTGGGCAGCCCGGCGCCCCCGCCCCGCTCTGGATGCCCATCGCGGCTGCACGGGCCGGGGGGTGGCTGCGGCTCCCCGGCGGGGGGCGCGGGCCAGGATGCCGGTGCTGGAGCGCTTCTTCCCCGCGGCAGAGCCGGGCAGGCGGAGGAAGACGGGGGAAGAGCCGATGCCCTTTTCCATGGGCAGCCTGCCCGGTTATCAGCAGGGGACCCTGGCCTGGGATTTGCCCGAGATGATCAAGATGGTAAAGCTCGTTTGGAAATCCAAGGGGGAGCTCCGCGGGGCGAAGCACAGAGGCGTTTTGGAGAGCGAGGATGCCCTGGGCGGTTCGGCAGGTAGGTTTCCCCCGCCCTGCTGCTCGGGGAAGCTGCGGGGCAAACGCGGCTGGGGGCCGAGGGTGGCGGGGAGCCGCGGCCGGAGCCGGTCCGTCCCGTCGTGGGGCAGAGCCGCCGGGGCCGCGGAGCTGGCCGACCGACGGCGGCCGGGCTGAGAAACAGCCCGTGCTTTGGGCAGCTCTCTCCCGCCGCCGGGACACGCGCACCGGAGTTTGTGCCGCTCTGAAGCCACGTCAGTTTGCCGATGGCGCTCTCCCAGTCCAATCTGTTGCGTGGTTTTTATACGCGGGGTGATAAAAGCGCGGCTCAAAACCAGTGCGAGTAGCTCCGCGGCTCGGAGGCTGACCTCCGCCGGCGCGGAGAGGTCTCCCGGCCCGCACGGAGCTCCGCAGCGGCGGCCCCGCGGTCAAGGTGACGGAGAAGCGGCGCCCCGGGGCCGTCGGGCAGCGCGGCCGCTGCAGGAGCTTCCCCTCTGTGTTCGCCGTGCCCTTCGGACCGCATGGCCTCTCCTCTTCCACCGCCAAACCTCTCCCCGATCTTTGCGTGCGCTGGGCTCCCTTCACATGATCTGTCCGCGCTTCCCCTGTGCAAAGCGGAGCGACTCCCTTACGACTTGTGTTTTGATAGCCACCACTACTGAAAACTTGAGAAACGCTGCCCCGTCCCACAGCTTTCTCTTTAAACGTCGTATGTTGCTGGGTAAAGAGCACGTGCTTTTTCATTAAATGTGTAAATCTTTACTGTCAGTTTTTTCCGGACTCACTAACATATGGCACCACATCACATGCTTTACTGAAGTCCAGGTTAGACCTGCAGCATTTTCATTAGGTAGAGATGAGTTGTCAGGCTAGCGTGGTGCTTCTTACAAGTTTATTGTGCGTCTTAACCTTTGCTCCAGATTGCTTATGGTTCAGAACATTTTGCCTTCTGTTGGAGGCAACCTCTTTGCTCCTTCGAAACTTCTTGCCTTCTGTTGAAGTCAGGGTCATAGGCCTATAGTTGTTTCAGTACCAGTTGATAATTTTTTGTTCTCCTGTAATTGTACTGCTGTGATTTAATAGATTTAATGAAACTCTGTGGCTTGTTGCTTCAGAACTCTGGATTATCTCGTCTCCACAACTTGGTCGGTAAATTTTTCCGATGCATTCAGTCTTCAAAGATTATGCCTTCGCCTTCCTTTGGTGTACCTGTTATTGAGACCTATAATTTACAGTATTTTGTACCTGAATAATTTAATTTCTTAGGTAGAATCACCTCTTTGTAGATATTTCGAAGTGCTTGTTGTGTGTATGTATGTATTCTCCGTAATTGTATATATAAACTTGAAGATTAAATAGGTATCAGTCTATCACTTTTGAATGCCTGCTAAGGTTGGCTGTTGGTCATTGTATGTCTGTTATTTAAAATGTTTGCAGTTTAATCAAAAAATGCTTGGTCACCTTCCATTTTGAAAAAGGGAAGATAGTTTTCAGGCTCCAAGGAAGATACACAATCTGTCACCCTAGTTGTGGGGAATCACTTCAGTTTAAAAGAATAATAAGTAAGAGTGATGTGGATAATGAAAGAGGAGCTCTTTAAGACTTGGAGGAAATCAGCTGGGAATGTACCATAGCCAGCCAGGGAGACTGAGGCTTGTGTGGTGAATGGTAAGTGTTCAGAGATGGACCCTAATCAAACAACCTAAGAAATGCTGCATTGCTTGCACCGTATGTATGAGTAATGGTGGTTTTTCATTGTGCTTGTGTTGTATCTGGTGAAATTACTTTCATTAGGTAACAAATGAGATTCACCTTCAGATTCCTGGAGGCAACTAAAAATGAGCGTGGATGTACAGAGACAGATCAGTCCACTAGCAGGATGTGAGTAACTTGCATTTACTCGAATGGCCATTACTTGTACCCTGTGAGGGGACAGTTCTTTTCATGGTGCCAGATCTTGTTTTGTAAGCTCAGCTGACTTGCACCAGTACAAATCAGGGCAGAAGATGACTCTTAACTCTCAACACTTTAAATACGAATCATCAGACGGTTTAAGTGAACCAGACCTGGGTTGCTGGTTTTTCCTCCTCCACAACAGTCATGCTAGTAGTTTTCCCTCTTGTGGTTTCATTTTAGTCACTTTAAGTACATTGGAGTATGTGGGAAAACCAGTAAATGCTGAAATATAGTATACTTAAATAAGTGCAGAGTCAAAGAATGCAGAAATGGGAAGAAGAGATAATTGTTTGGAAGGCTCAGTAGTTTGAGGTACTCAGCTTCGTGTTTGTGTGGTGTTTTTTACGTGTTTGATTCCTGAAACAAAAGCTGAACAAAACTTTATAGCTTACATCTTATAAAAAAGGCAGCGCTTAGTCGGGAAGCAGATTTTCTTCAGGTGAAGTTAAAGCAAATAACTTCTGCTTGAGGTTCTGCTAGCTAGGCAAATAAAGGTTGATTGTTCAGTAGTAGAGTTGACAGCACTTTCCACATCAAGGGCTTTTTCATTTGAATTTGTAAGTATTCATGTGATAACTCATGTTCTGTTATCACATCCTCATGAAACTACTTTGCTTACAGTAGAAGAGGAAATAGATATGAATTCTGGAAGGAAACTGTCAGGATTTCTGGCTTGCTTGATCATGTTAATACAGATTTAGCTAAGCAAATTTCTTTGCCTTGTCGGAGTGATTGGACTGGGCTTTGGGCTGGCTTTATAGAAGGGTCACAACCCTCGTAACTAGATAGTGTGGAGGAGGGAGAGCTATATCTGCACACGATGTCAGTTCTGTGGATGGCAATGTCTTGGGGACCCATTTAGCTGTAATTTATACCACATTCTCCGTTTCTGATGCAGGAATAGAGAGCTTCTAGAGAGCAAAGCTATCTATGTGTCCTGGGCTGTCATATGTTAGAGCTATATCTGGGTCTTTCATCTTGTTCAGTACCGAGAATAAGCTACTTAATCTCCCTGCAAAAAAAGGGTTTGCAGTACATCATGCAGTATATAGTTGGGATGAATGAAGAACTCAGATTTCAGTGACTGCCTGTCTGGGGTTTCTAATGATGGGCTTTCTAATGATTTTCATTTCCAAAGCAGTGAAACTCACATCTCGAGTCTTCTCTTGTTGCACTGATTTTTAATGTTAGTATCAATTAAGACTACAGACCTTTCTCCTGCTCCTGGCCTGCTGTTGCTTAGTAACCCTTTTTTTCCCATCCTGTTTCAATCCCTGACCGAATCAGCACAAAACTGAGATTTGTTGAAGACTCTCTGTGGCTGTGTCAGAAGCCATTTCTGTGGGAAATGGGTGTAATTCGATGTCATTCCATACTGTGTTTCAAATAGATTATTTGCAAGCCAATGCCTTTTACTTGAATAAAATAACAGCATGTGTTGATATTATTAGAGTCGAATTATTCAAATAATTCCTGTCTGAAACTGTGTTGATCACTAGGAGGTAACTGTGTTCTGTTTATGACCCTAACTTTCCTATCACCTTCTCCCAGAGTTCAGCAGTAGCTTTGCATATTAAACAAACCTGATCAGGGAACAGGTACAGGTTTGCCTCTGAGAGTCTTCCTTATGAGCATTAGCAACCTCTTAAGCTTACAGTGATCATCCCAGATAACTCCAGAGAGACTTTCTGTACTGAGTCTTGCACATGTGCAGACATGCAAGACTTTCAGAGAAGGTGCAGTGCTACTAAGAATTATTGAGGTCTGTTAAGACACTGGGTTTTTTGAAATTACTCTGAATGTTTTTTTCCACTTACCTCTTTCTGTTGGTAGATACTTTCTCAGAAATGTAGATTCTGATTCATGCATGCATCATGCTTGTTGTTAACTGATGAGTCCCTTTGCCATGAGTAGGAAAAACAAGCAAGTACCAAACTTCACTCCTATTACAGTTGGGAAAATCTCTGCCAATTATTGGTGTGTCTGTTTACTTTTCCTCCTCAGTCCATTGTCTCCCTTACGGTTGAGTAGTCTATTCAAACTTCTTGCTTGCTTGCTCTTTCAAACCTTAGAGCTGCCTGCCGAGCAATCTTGTGATACACCTGTTTGAGTGGTCAGAGTTGAATCATGTGTATTTCCTCAGTGGTTGCTTGAACATCTTCCTTAAAGTTATTCCCAAGACTCCCAAAGACTCAGTTCTTCCATAGTACGCCAGGAAACATGCCTTCTACTCCATTTTTCTTTTGTATTTAACAATTTTTATCATGCTGTATGATAGCTTTGCTGTGCATGTTAAAATAAACTTCATGCTTCTGCTTCCCATCATTGCTTATAGAATCACAAAATCATTTGGGTCCAAAGAGACCTTTAAAGACCATCTAGTTTCAACCCCCCTGCCATGGACAGGGACACCTTCCACTAGACCAGGTTGCTGAAAGTTCCATCCCACCTGGCCTTGAAGACTTCCAGGAACTGGCATCCACAACTTCTCTAAACAACCTGTTTGGGTGCGTATTTGCTGAATCGTGTTTAGTTCTGACACCTTGAAACTCATGCTTGCGTTTGTAGTTCCACTGCAATAACTAATAATCATAAAATGCTTAAAACCTGAATCTGTGAGTTACTGAGAACCAAATGGGGTTTTGGTTAACAGCTTAAAAGCTCATCATTTTGAGTAGTTGGTGCTGAGCATGTAGGTGCCACAAAAGTAGATCCCAGCAATAAATAAAATGTGGGAGATATCGAATGGCATTGTCTTAGCATCTGACCAGTCTCCTGTGTTATTGTTTAGATTGAAATCAGCTATGTTTATGTCCTGCCGAGAGATGCACAGCAGGCAGGAAGGCAGCTTGATACGTATTCCTGAGGTTAGATTTTCTTTTCTTCATTTTTTCCCCCAAGTTTTATGTTGAGACTTGTTAAATCCATTACACTTAGAGGGACAAAGAATATGAATTTGATAGGATCAAGACTCCCTGTGACAACTTAGATTGCTCACTGACAGTTGTGTTGAAACTCCTGCCCCTGGGAACAAGAAATATGCTCTTCTATATTTTGTGAAGAGCTGGTTAAATCAGTGGAACTGTGTGTGATGGTCTCATTAAGAACAGTGAAATTAGACAGTGTCCAGTACCACTTCTGTAGCGTATGTATGTAGACCAAGAGATAAAATTTGGATCATATCTATGGGTAGTGCTGCTCAAACACAACTCTTCTGTTTATTGGCTGAACATAAGTTATTAATACGTGTGATTTGGGGCTATCTTTTTCCAAAAGACTATGCTAATTAGAGAATTGTCTTCAAAGATTAAAAAAAATTTTTTTGAGGTATTAAATCATGGTCACCGTTCAAATTCTGGTCCTTGTTTAATACCTATCTCTTTACTTTGAAATATTTTTAAAACTTAGTGTAGAATGAGAAGTTGAACTGATATTAGAAGTCTTTAATTTTGAACATGTCAAAATAAGCTGATGTGAGTGTGTTTGTCAATTGAAGTAATACTTACTTTGAGAGTGAAAATTGTCTAGTTAAACACTGTGCTTAACCACTCTCTTCTACGTCATTCTTATTTAAATTTTCTGTTGTGGATATGTTAGGATTTTGGAATATTCAGAGTTACGTTTGAAGTGACCTTTGAGATGACCAAGTTCAATCACTGCAATGTCCACGAAAATAGGAGCTAAACCAGGGGTAAACAGTAGAGAAGAAGTAATCTGAAAATCTCAAGGATTTCTAAATGGTCTTTCAGTTCCGCCTGGCTGGCACATTTTTTGTTTGCATTATTGTGAATGTTGGAAAACAAAATTTATTTGCAGAAATACTTGGAGAAGCTGTTTGAGCAGCTGTTCAGCTGTGTTCAGCCGCAAAAGAGAGAAAAAAAATTATGATATTATAGAATTAAGACTGCAGGATGAAGTTAGGAGATAAAATGTAATTGCCCAGGTTGGATGTTGGCCAGCATGAAGAAGGGAATGCTGCTGGTGTGCTAGAAAAGTGACAGAGGTTTTATTGGTCTGTCAACTCAGAGACAAATGAGCAGTCTGCTGAAAACTATAAATACAAATAGAGCAAATTCCAGTGAGCTGTGAAATGGTGGCCAGATCTGTTGCTTTCAGTGAAGCTGTTCTAAATATTAGGAGCCAAAGACGTGGCTTTATATATAAAAATACTTTTTCTAAAGGAAAAGCTGGGACAGGTACTACACTGTGATA
This sequence comes from Rhagologus leucostigma, assembly GCA_013397725.1. Taxonomy (NCBI): domain Eukaryota; kingdom Metazoa; phylum Chordata; class Aves; order Passeriformes; genus Rhagologus; species Rhagologus leucostigma. The sequence continues at coordinate 876,660 of VZTD01004412.1, read as the reverse complement.
CAAACAAAGCTGGGGGTTTTTTGGGGGGGCGGGATTTGTTGTATGCTTGTTTGCTTCATTACAGTTAAAGCTGATAGTTTTCTTCTATCTTTGGTAAATTGACTCAAGTTCTCTGTACTCTGTGAAGGATTAAACTGGTAAGCGGCTACCAGTAGAAAGCAGTAGTGATATTAGCCATGCCTGCATAGTGGTGATGGTTTTCTGTACTGCTTAAATGCTGTGAGAGAAATATTTAAAATGCATTGTGGGAGTCTCGATACTGCATTCCAACTTCCAAGGAAGGCATTGTATGCAACGTGTTTGCTGTTTCAGTGCTTCTTCATAACAAACTTAGTTTGTGATCTGTCATACTTAAAAGAGTTTGCTTGGAGACATGCATCCCAGACAGCTTTCTGTAGTCCTGCTTTAGGAAGTGTGAGTTTGGCTTTCTATCCAGGCAACAAAACAAAAAGGGTGTCCATTTTCTCCACTATAACCTATTCAGACCCCCTCCACAGAGCTCTGCTTTCAGAATATGCTAAACCATGTTACTTACGATAATAGCTCACATGCTGCCCCATCACTGCCCCATTTCCGAGGGGCATCTTTACAAATGGGCAAACTTGTCTGAATTGGGGTTGTCCTGCAGGAACTCCCTGGTGTCAGCTTCTTTGAAAAAGTCAGTTGACCTCAGACTGATTCTTCACAGCAATTATGCATCTGATTCTGGCCATAATTCTATAAAACTTTCTAGTTCTCCTGCCTTCCTTTTGTCTGGACTAAAAAGTGAAACACTCTTGAGATATCCGGCTTGAAACATGCTTTGACATTTGTTAAAAAACTTTTTGTAAGTCATCCTAACCTTGTTTGAAAAGAGCATTCAGCCTACTAAGTTATGGGATAAATTACATTAAGTACTTGACTGGTCCGTGGTGTAGATTTGCAAAATGCAAGACAAAAATGTCTTAGCTCTTCATTTTTTTCCTCAGCTTGCAGCATAAAATTTCTTCTGTCACCGTTATGGCTGCAAACAAACAAACTTGGTATGAGAGAAGGAATAAATCCTTCTTGCTCACCTCCTGGAAAAAGCGTTCTTTTGGCTCCTCTGTGGACCACCTGTGGTTTTCCCTGCAAAAGATGAACATAGTGTGGTCTAAGGTGTGTACAAAGAGAGAGGTCCAACAGAACAAGGCTTTAGCAGGCTCGAGAGTATTGCTGTCAGATCTGCCCCTTATTACAGTAGCAATAGAGAGGCAAACCCCTTCCATTGCTCTTTGAAGAGAATATCCTGAAATTCGGGTATCCTCCAAATTTCCCTCAGAAAATAAAACTTTGCTGTTGACCTTTGCCAGCTGATTTATAATCTCTGGGAATGCAACCCTGTGGGACTGCACCGCAGTCCCAGGAACCGAGGAACTGTTTGACGTTGCAGTGAAGCCAGGGACACTCTTGCCCTGGACATGGATGGGCATTGTTCTAAACCAGGATGTTCAATGTTACTTCTAGGTAAAACCCTGTGGAAGGTGTACTCTTAAGTATCTCTTTATACACACAAGACCATTTGGAGAAATTGCTGTAAACTTCCCCAGCTCTGATCCCTTCTGAAGGGGAAGTGTGCAAAACTCCGCTTCCTATGGGAGAGTATGAAATCCTTTCATCTGTAGCCAGCTCTGGCTTGTGTGGAGGTAATGCCCTTCAAATATTGCTATCTCAGTGTTCTCCTGCTATCCCTGAGCTAAGGTAAGGACAAAGTATTAACTCAAAGGCCTACTTGAAAGATGCTCTGTGCAGGTGCAGTTAGAAATGAAGTGTTATTCTGAAGGGTTTTCAGAATGCACTGTGCTATGGCAGGCATTGCTTCTTTCCTGCTGCTTAAGCACTGCCTTGAGATTGAATGTTTTGTTTTCAGCTGCTGGAATTACAGATCAGACAGAAGAATAACTCTAAACTAAATACTACACAATAGTGTTTGAACACTGCTTTTGAAAGTTAAATTGTAAAGTAGGTTCATCAAGTAGAAGGAATTAGTTTTAAGCTTGCTGGAGCTATGTTCCAAAATAGAGAAAAGCTAGTGTCTACACAGATGTGCCAGGTGAATATTCAATTAAAAATCATACAGAATAATTGGAAAATGCAGGTGCAGAACATTTCTTAAGCCATCAAAATTTTGACGGGTGCTGAAAATACCTTCTGTACGCAGTCCACTGTCCTGTTTTTAATAGCTGTTGGCTAAGTTCTTCCTTGTCTAATAAGAAGTGCTTCTGTGAGCGAGCTTTCCGTTAGTTAAGGTTAGCAGCAGTTAGTCCTCAGGGGGTTATCTCTGCATGTTGTCTGGATTATCAGGGGACTGTGTTCATGAAGCACCCAGGTGCTTATCCAAATAGCTGTGTTCCAAACTTCGCTTATCCAAACATCTTCCAAACAGTTCATGTGTGCAAAACTTAAACTGGAAATCTCATAATTACAGGCTTTCATGGAAGATTTCGTATGTCCTGCTTCCGGCCTGAGTGGATAAACTGCAGGAACAGCTGCCTTCACAGTAATTGGGCAATTGCATTTCTAATTCCAAGTGGAACTGAGAGCATAAAGGGGTGAGAGAGACTGGGCTTCTGTGAAATGCCAGAAGAAATGATTTGATCCAGCTTGGGGTTTACATGCAGGTTTGTCTCAATAAAAGAAGTGGAGGGAGGAAAGAGTTCTGCACACCCTGCTTGCAGGTTATTTTAGCAATGCAGATTATGTTCAGACACACAAACAGCAAGAAACAGAAAACCCCGTGTGAGAGATTCTGAACTTTGTAGGTGCTGCACAGCTATTGCGCTTGCTTTCTCTTCTTCCTGGAAGCACTACTGAGTGTACATTTCATGTTCTTGTTTGGGAACTAAAGCTAACTGAACAAATTAATACTGGCTAACTAGCTCAGGGCCTTCCTGAACCTGGTTCTGTGTGTGTAAAAGTCTGTGTGTTGCTTTCCATGACCACTGGAAAAGAGACTGAGAAGAATTCACTGCACGGCTGAGAACTACCACCCTGAAATGGCAGAGGAGCAAGGCTTTTAGGTGACACACTGTCAGCATACACTTCCAAGCAAGGTCTGTTTGAACATCCTGCTTAGAGTCAGCAAACTGAGAGCTCTCAAGGGAGCAGAGCAGCGAGGAACAGAGGGCACTTAGAGGAGACAAGCAATGGGTAGGAGTTGGAGGGAAAGATGGGAATTTCTTTAGTGCTGTTTAGTCCACTAGCATGTTTCAAGTTTAATCCCAAGTTCCCTCCTTGTCAGTCACGAATAAGGCAACAATCACTGCTGCATGTAAGTGCTGGCACAGCTTTTTGCCCATCTTGTTTCTGTCAAGTTATCCTGCCCTCACATTGGAAACCATAATTGCAGATTTGGATAAGGGCATGGTGACACAGATGAGATGGGCTTGGTGCAGTCATGCATTGACTCTCAGAGACATTTTTTTTAAGAAGCATGTTGTGAGTTACGGTTTATCAGTTTTTCTAGCTTCATGCATCTCAGCCAAAGTGATGAAAATATCAAGGATAGTAGCTCAAGTGATGGCAGCATGGGGGCTCATGCTGAAGGCATGCCACAGGCAAGAGCATTCAGGAGCTATTACAGGACTACAGTAGTTCAGCTTAATGAGTAATCAGAAGGTTTCAGTATGATCTCTTCTCTTTCTTCTTGAGTACTAGTTAACTTACCCATTGTAAAAGTGAAAGGGATAGTAGGACTTGTGGGACGGGTGCAGATAACATACTGCACGCAAGGTGAAGTGCAGCAAATAATAAGTAGCGTAAGACAGAAGTGTGCCTGAAGACCCTATTTTGCCTGGGGAGAAAATAAGAGTCAGGAGTATGGGATTTTCCTGTTAGAACCGGACTGGGATGTGTTCACTGAGTGGTCTGCCCGGCTTACCTGTTAGAAATGTGTGATCCTTGACAAGATTTCACAGATCAGTAGAACCTGAATGCTCAGATCTTCACTAATAACTAGGTCTGAAGTTCTGCTTCAACATAGAAGCCTGACTTCAAGTGTCTAGGAAGCCACCTGATTTGTGTCAAATAAATGATTAAGCTACCTACAGAATACTGTTCTGGTTTTCTGAGTTATAAGATGCGATCTGTAAAACGTGATTATCTACTGAAAGTGCATAGCTGTTAAATCATAATTACATGAAAGAGATGGAATTCAGAATAAAGTTATAACCCCTAACCAAGCAGACTCAGCAAGCCTATTTAATTTCCCTGTGGAATAGCAATAGAATAGATCTTCCCTTCCCCCATTGCCAGCTGTGCACATCATTAAGTACCTACTAAGTAGCTGGCAAAACAGACTAAAAGTTAAACTAGCTTTGCTAATAGTGAGCTGGAATTCTCATAATGAAAATGCAAGGTACCTTATTTAAATGTTGGCCCCTTGACAGAATCTGCACCACAAGCCTCACAAGACTGTCACTAATCTTTTTGTAGGTGCCCTGTAGCCAAAAATGTGCTGATGTCTGGCTTTGCACAGACTGGAGACCTGGGAGATTATATGTTTTGAATAGGATCAAATGACTAGAAGGGGAAAGCACTCTATACTTAGCTGTCTTGTCATACAGACAGAAAAATGTTTTGCATGTGACCTTGTTAACAGCATGAGTTAAGAGCAACACTATGAATTAGTGGCAGAACTACTGAAGTTTAGATCGTCATTGAGAATCTGTGTTTTTCTGGTCAGCTGCTTAATTTTTTCCCCCTGTTCTCCTGTTTAGACTTCAATTTTCATGCTGGCTCTAGATCACATGGAGAGATGAGGGTGAGAAAAATCACCAGGCCAGTTCTCCTCCATTTTAGGAAAGTAGAGCAACAGTTCAATACAGGATTTCTTTTTCACCATCACTGTCAAGTCCTCGATTTCTCTTGATAGTCATTTGTTCTTCCTTCATACTGCAAAGTCTGTTCTACTGTACTCCTCAGCACCATGCCTTTGAGCATCTTTCCAAATTATTATGACCAGACTGACTACCTCACTGCAAATTAATTCTCTTCTGTTGCAATGTGCATCTGTCTTCAACTTAACTGGTTCCCACACCTGCAGTCTTAATTGCCTCTTCTCTATTTTAGATAGTCTGTGAAATCTTCCCCTCCTGTCGCCTCCACCTCTGTGCACAGTACATTTTCACTGATGCTTCTTTCAACAGAAAACTGGCATCCGCTGTCCTTTGCACTCCCTCTTCCTACTTGTTACAGGCAGAATTTTATTTACTGCTCCCTTCCTCTATCAAAGGATAGCACATGGTAGGTAAGACTGTGTCCTGTTGGAGTCCGCAGGCATTTGATGTCCCCTACAAATACAGCTTTCAATGTCACTGTATGAATGGCTTGTGAAATGTCTCATAAATATCTGTTCCCCACCTCAAGTCAATAGAACTCCTGGTTTTCCCCTGATAACACTCCACACCTTATTTTAATTAGGATAGAGGAAGCTACTGGGACAACTGTCACGGTGCAAAGGCAGGCATGCTACTAACCAGCAGCTGTTTAAATTGTGTGCCTCAGCCAGGAGGTATATATTCAATGCCCTGCAGGAGCTTCTCTTTCACCTTTGTCCAGAAAGAGAGACTAGATACAGAAACTTAATTTTCTATGAGAACCTCATTGTCTACTGGGTCATGAGCATTGCAGTCACCAAAACCCTATGGCTTGTTGGAGTCAGCAGCTTTCCCAAGTGAGCTGGTAAGATGCTGCCAGTAGAAACTTGTTTGGCTTTAATACCGTCACTCAAAAGTTCTGCTCCTATTCCCAAACCCATCTTTTTATCAAGAGAAGAGCCTCAGCCTTTTCTGAGTGAGCACAAGCAGGGCATGCAGCAGCAAAACTTTGTGTCTGTCCCAAATTTCTGTTATAGTTAAGAGTCTGATAAAGTAACACAGAACCATCAGAGCCACACACAGAGGCAGAAGTGGAAGAAGCAGAGATTAAATAAAATAAAGCAGCGTGATAGTAAAAAGAAAAGCATGTAAAAACATGAATGCCAGACAGATGGCTTGGGTGGGGAGCACAACTAATCCATGGGATATCAGAACAGTTGGATGACTGTTTTAAAATCTCTTTAAAGCGGGAAACCAGTAATTGAACCAGACTGGACAAGGATAGAGTGAAAATAAGCTGCACTGAAATGAGGAAAGAACAACTTCTTAGACATCTCTTATGTAGTGCTACATTGCATTACAAATCATAGAATGGTTTGGGTTGGAAGGGACCTCAGAGATCATGTAGTTCCAACCACGCCACCATGGGCAGGGACGCCTTCTACTAGGTGGTGGTTTCTCAAAGCCCCATCTAACCTTGAACATTTCCAGGAATGGGGCGTCTGCAGCTTCTCTGAGCAATCTGTTCCAATGTCTCACCACCCTCATAGTTAAAAATTTCTTTCTTATGTCTAATCTAAACATGTCCTCTTTCAGTTTTAAACCATTTCCTCTTGTTCTGTCACTTCATGCCCTTGTAAAAATCCCTCTCCAGGTCTCCTGTAGGCTCCGTTTAGGTATTGGAAGGTTCTGTAAAGTCTCCCTGGAGCCTTTCTGTCTCCAGGACAGCCCCAACTCTCTCAGACTGGCTTCATAGGAGAGGTGCTCCAGCCGTCTGAGTACCTCCATGTCCTTCCTCTGGACTTGCTTCAACAGATCCACGTCCTTCTTATGTTGGGGGCCCCAGAGCTGGACACAGCACTTCAGATGAGGTCTCACAAGAGTGGACTAAGGTGGCAGAAATACCTCCCTCGACCTGCAGGCCACCCTGCTTTTGACGCATCCTAGGATGTGGTTGACCACCTGGGCCTTGAGTTTACAAAGTCCATTCATGTCAAGTTTCTCAGCCACCAGCACCTCCAAGTCCTTCTCACTAAGGCTGCTCTCAATCCATTCTCCACTCAGCCTGGACTTGTGCTTGGGATTGCCCCTATCCAGGTTCAGGACTTTCCCCTTGGTCTTGTTGAACTTTTTGGTTTGCATAGGCCCACTTCTCAGGCCTATTAAGGTCCCTCTGGATGGCATCTCTTCCTTCCAGCGTACAGAACACACCATAGAACTTGGTGGTGTTGGCAAACTTGCTGAGGGTTCACTCAGTCCCACTGTCCATGTCGCCAATGAAGGTGTGGAACAGTGCTGGTTGCTACGCCAACCCCTGCGAAACTCCACTTGTCACTTGGACAATGAGCCATTTACTGCAGCTCCTGAGTGCGATCGTCCTGCCAGTTCTTTATCCACTGCGTAGTCCATCTATCAAATCCATGTCTCTGCAGTGTAGAGACAGTGATATTGTTTGTGACAGCGTCAACTGTGGTAGATGATATCAGTAGCTCTTCCCTTATCCACCAACATGTTAATTCCATCGTAGAAGGCCACCAGTTTGTCAGGCATGATGTCCTTACTGAAGCCGTGTTTGCTGTCACCAATCACCTCCTTATTTTCCATGTGAGCATTTAGTGTAGTTTCCAGGAGGATCTGCTCCATGATCTTGCTGGTCACAGAGGTGAGACCGACCAGCTTGTAGTTCCCAAGGTCTTCCTTAGGTCCCTTTTTAAAAATGGGGATTATGCTTCCCCTTTTCCAGTTGGTGGGAACTTTACTGAAATGCCACAACTACTCAAATATGATGGAGAGTGGCTTAGCCGCTTCATCTACCGGTTCCCAGAAAATCAAAGTAGCCCTTGAGTGCTGTATAAATCAAAAAACTTCTTTGAAAGTAAGGGTGTATATCACCTCCACTTCAGGCTGTCATCCTTGAAGATGAAATAAGAAAATATTTTCTTTAAGGCTTGATACAGGTGCTAGTGGAAGGTGGCCTGTGAACACGAGGCACCAATTCACAAAACAGGTGGCATTCAGTCCCCTTTGGGGACAGGAGTGCTCACTCTTTGAAGGGGAGGGAAAGATGGAACAAATAAAACTGTTTTCTCTGTTACTTCTCTCCCTTTGTTATCATATGTAAAATCTGCGAACAGATGTTACAATGGAACCAGCGAAAATCTGGGCAAATATTTAATGTTTCTGTCTCTGTTTACAAGATGTTTCTACAAATAAAGAAACATGAGGGAAATAATAAAAAAAACCCAAAACCAAAAGGAGCTGCCTGCCAGCTCCCACTGCCTCGAGTAGTGTATCTTCCTGCTTTCTTTGAGTGGAAAACCACACCTGAACCGCTTGACCAGCTGAGAGAGTCAGTAGGTCAAGCTGGTGGAGCCACGGATTGTGATTTTCCTAAATCACCAGTGACAGGCTCTGAAAGTGCAACCTGCAAACTGTTTCCAGAGGAGATGGCTTTCAAAGAGCTGTCTCCACTGCTTGAAAAGGAGAGGCGACCACTGTGTTGGGTTTTCTGTATGAGTGTTATAAGATGCAGGGTGAAGGAAGGAACTGACTTTCTTCTGTTTCCTTTTTAGCTACTGAAGACATGAACTAATTTACAGGAAAGCTGCTAGGCTTTTTTTTTAGTAGGGGGGAGGTGTGGAGAACAAAGACTCTGTGTGTAACTTAATGCTTTCTGGGGGAAGTCAGCTAGCTTTTAAGAGCTCTTTGATTCCACGATGCAACAGATCAGAAATGAGCTTGGAGTGTCAGCCGTCAAAATACACATAGAAACCACTTTAAGGAAGCATGAATTATGCATGAGGCACTCAGAAGCTGCTCGAGGCTATGTTGACACATCACAGGTGATCTGTACATCTGATCAGTGGTGGTCTGGTGGTACCTTCTTGCTGTGTGGCAGCTGGTTGTGTTGCCTGGGCTGCAGGGGAACATGGAGATCGGGAGCACAGCTGCATCTCTGGCTCAGGCAGCTCAGCACGTCGAGAGCATGGTTGTACAGAGCTAAGTAGGGCCACAAGTGGGGAATCCAAAGGAACCAGCCTTCTTTCTATGCAGATGCAGCGCTCTTTGTACAGCAGAGTTAAGCAACTTCAGGCAGGAGAGGTTTTGAGCTGCTGTGGCACCTTTCCAGGAGCTAATAAGAACTTGAAATAGGGCCCAAGCCCTAAATGCACTTTATTTAGGCTCAGAGTGGCAGTTTTTCTTACTGCTGTAATTCAGCAGGAAAAAGCATACGAATTTGTCTTTGAGTTTCTAGCTTTGAAACTGCATGGAGTTAGAGAGCTTTCATGTTAATTGACAGGTAAGATGAGGGCCAAACCCTTCTCCTTCTGGATCTGCTTTGCCATCAGTGCTGACCTCCAGCAGAGAGACTGTTATGCCTGCTAGTGAGGTGAAAACAGTTTGTATCATAGGCTCCTATACAGTTCACCTTTAAAACCAGCCCACAGCGTGTGGGTACAGATGGATGATAACTTTGGAAACCACCCACAAGTTCATTAGTCAGGTTATTTAACATGTTTAATGTGTCTTGCATTGAGGGAGGCTAGGGGTGTTTGCACGCTCCACTAACATAACAGAGCTACAGGGATGATACCTTCAGCAGCAGGGCAGTTGCTTTAATAAACCAATGTACACTTTGAGTGCCATCACTTAACCTGCCTTGTACTTGAAGGCTGGTGACTGCCTGGAAGACTTCAGGTTGTTGAAAGCAATGGCCTGTTAGCAAGACCAGCTACCAAAATGGCTGTTCTAACAGAGCAGATTGGGCCCCGTATTTCGTGACTGACTCAGCCCTTCCCAGTTTCCCAGACTGAACCAGAAGGGAAAGGTTTTGGTTGTCTGACCCCATTTTGTCAGCTTGAGGCCCAGTAAAGCATAGAATAAAGCACAGAGTAAAAGTTGTAAGAATCAATCAGCTGAAGCTCTGATCCTTCCTCTGAAACTTTTGATTTACTGATATATGGCTTTCATATTTTTAAATAGGTATTTTTGTTTCGTGGACTTTAAAACAAGGAAGAGTAAAATGGCAGTTGGTCAGCAAAGCTGACTTCTCAGGAAAACTAAAACAAAAATCTGTTTTGATATGTGATTGAATTACTTAAATGGTACTCAGCCTCAGAGGTTCATAAATATGTCTAATTCAACCACTCAGTATTTATTTATACAATGTATAGACAGGTGCTTTGTAATTTATGATGTTTCTAGATACACACATTATTTCATGCCTTCAGGAAAAAATTATCAGAGTTTAAGATACTTGTCTTCTTTTTGTTTTTCCTGATGATAATTAAAATCTTTCAAGAGTAACTTTAATAAAGCCTTACCCCTTCTGTCTCTTTGTCCAGTAAGGCCCACTCTGCTCCACTTAGTGCTAGCTAAGAATGAGAGAGAGGAGCTGAGCCTGCCAGGGCCTCTTGGAGTTTCATGAGGAGTTGAGGCATGATTAGAAACTGGAAAAAGGAAACCAGGAACTTTTATGTGTCAGTGAGAAAGGATGAGAGTTTTAGAAACAGTTTGTGTAGAAAGTGAGCCAAAAGAAAAAAAAGGTTTAAACTTTTCAAGATCTTGCTTCTGTTCCTAGGCATGATAGAAATAAAGAACTAATTGAGCAATAAAACGTGCTTATTGGGGTTAGCTAGGGTAGGATCACTTGTAAAAGATTGCTAACAATAGGATGAGGGTTTTTTCCTCTGCAGGGAAGAGAAATTCAGGGATATAAAATACATGGCATAATATAGTCACGAGCATTTGAAATACACATATGTATGTCCTTAACTTGCTTCTGACTTTGGCATTCATAAAATCTTTCCACGGTTCTGGTGAGGAAGGGAGGAATAAAACCTCAGCCCTGTGAATGAGCAGCAACTTCACTGTCACTTGTGTATGTCAGTGCTGCTTTGGGTGTTTTAAATCTGTGGAGTCTTGTTTCCGAAGTGCAGGTAAGTTGTGTCAGACAGCACATTCTGCTCAGTGGGAGTCTTGGTGTAGCCCAGGAGGGCTCCCAGATAAACGGTGTTCCCCACCCTTTACTGTTCTTACTGTTTTAAAACCCAATCCTGAAGGTTACCCTAGCAGGCAGCTGAAATACCTGTGTCCTATTATGCTGGATAGTGTAGGTGAAAAAAACCCCACAGTTATTAGGTCTCATAACAGAGCTAAATAAACAATGTAATCAATGGATGTCTTTGGACCTGCTCTCAAATGATGACTACAATTTGTAAGACTAACCACTTTGCTCAGCAGTGAGTAGTTGTAGAACTGGATTTTAAGGAAAGACTGAAGGAAACCAAATTGCTCAGGTGCCAGAAATATCCTGCTCTGTTCCTGTAAGAGAACATACAAACAACAACTAATAAAAAAAAAAGTTTTATTAACTGTTGGAAGAATTATGTCTGTTAGCATTTCCCACTAAAATTGAGGTGACTTAATTCCCAAGCTTTCTTTCAAAAAAGGCATTTTTTCAGGCTGTTGGAGGTTGGCCACTAAATGTGTCTGTAACACATTAGGCACTGTTTCTCAAAACACCTTGTGGACTGCTAATTGGGGTTTGCATAATACCGCAAAATTGCAGACATTCCTTTGAAATAAGTAGGAATGAAAACTGCTTTTCTGGGGTAAAAGAGAAAGGAATTTTTTTTTATTTTCAACAAAAAGGCTTAACAAAAATCCTTTGTTGGAATATGTTGTTATTATTATTGTTTGCTTTTTATTTTTTTTCCCTGAAGACATTCGTTTGAGAAAAAGTTTCTAAACAGTTTTGAATTACACAAGTTCAAGGAGGGCCTTGTACATACAGTACTACTGTTCAAGCCAAGAGGTAAACAATTATGAAATGCCTTTGAAATGCAAGGCTGGTAAGGCTTTTCAAGGTTATGTATTTTGTCATTGAACACAACAGTAAGTTGTTAGGAGTAGGAGTGAGTGATACTTATGCACAGATGTGCAAATGAAAAAGTTATGAAATTTAATAGCTCAGGGTACAGATTCTTAGTTGTAACACTACTGTTTTAAATCTGATTTATCCTATAGGAACCACTCAGGATCAAAAAGGAAAAAAATGTCATTAGAGAAATACATTTGCTTGGTCAAAATTCATAGTTATTCTGCAATTTGGCTGATAAGAACATGTGCACTTCAGGCCCATCCATCCTGCAGACCTGGAGCTGTCCTGGCTTTAGGTCTGAAGATGGTTTTAGGGTAGAACAGGATCGAACCGGGGCTGGCACTGAAAATTACTAGGCTGCGTTCTGTTTTTCTCTAACTGTTAGATCACTCTGAGCTGTGAATCCTTTTCATGGCTTTGAAGGTTCAGAATATCAGTCCTAGCAAGCCGATTTTGTTTCATAAGTGTCCAACAACTCATTGTGACTGGACATAGGTAGCAATTCTTTATGAGGAAAAAGCAGGGAAAAAGCCAGTTTCAGAGCATTGTGAAAGTGTGACTGGGTGCATGAGAGAGACAATCCTATCCAAGTAACTCCTTATTTCTGCCTGAAATTCTGAAAGGGTAGATACAGCATCTCATTGTGCTCTGCATGGCATACCCAGCATGAAAGCATGAACATTCTATTTCCAAGTCTGTTTCACCTCGCTGTATGATTCTGTGTTTAAAGAAATAACAGCAAAACGGAAGCTTTTAGGCAAGCAGATGGATGTTGATAGAATTGGAAACTTACACTGTATTTATCAACAAGAACAGTCTCTTATGGTCAGAATCTGAGTACAGCAAATAGTACAGTAGTTTGGAGAACAGAGGGATGTTGGGGAAAGGAGAATTTTTTTGTTTCAAGTGCTGAGTTTGATGGTACGTTTGTTTATATGTAATAAATACCTGATGCTTGGATCTGAGACATGGTATTTCAGTCTTGTATAAAGAAGGTTTTAAATGAAAAGAACACGTCCTTCACTTAAATCAATTGCACAAAAAAGGAAAGAAAATCACCTTTTGTTATGTTTGAAGCACAGGAGGAGGCGGCAAGGGCAGATTAGCAGGGCTTTGTGCAGCAGTGCCTGTGTATGAAATAAACAACTTTTGACAGGAAGATTACAAAAACTGGAATCATGAAGAGAGAAAAGCTGTTGCTGAATGGTAAGCGTGTATTTGCTTTATTTATCCACCATTTTCCTTCTGCTTTAGCAGGGGTATCTTCCAGGCTCTTGAAAATTTTAATTATCCTTGAGCTGTCAAAGACTTAGTCGCCTGTGCAGTAAATACACATTTGCACAACTTACTGAGTTGGAGAACCTCCCTGCCCTCCCATGGGCTGCACTGTGCTGCTAATGCTGGGGCACCAGTTCATGCAGAAATTGTGGCAAATTGCACAAAGACGGGGTGCTGGGTGCTGTATATTTTGAACTTTATACATCTCTCTTGAAAAGACAGACAGATGAACAAAGGAAATGCAGGAGGCCAGAGGTGGAAAAACATCCTGATGAGAGAAAAAAAATCCTTCTTCTAATAAGAGGCTTTGTCACTGAGCCACGAGCATCAGAAAATAATGACGAGCGGTCATGGGTATCCACTAAGAGTAGAATTCACTTTAGATTGGTAACAAGAGCAGTAAGAGTGAAGAAAAAAACCTCTCTAGAAGAGCACAGCATGCACCCATCTCTCTTTGCAGCAGGAATAATATCATCGTCCTCTCCGCGGAGTTACAGAGTTCTTGTAAGTGTAAAATGAGAATCAGAGAAAATAGTCACATAACAACTCAAGATTCCCTTCCTTAACAGTTCTTATTTTCTCTCATCCTGATACAGTGCTTTAAAGAACAAAATGTGTAATAAAAATGCTCGTGAATTAAGGTACTTTGATTCATTCACTTACTAGTTCCATAGAAGTTCATCTATTCAGAATAACAGCAGAGATGTTAGCAATTGTAATTAATTGGAGATAACATGTCAGTATGTCAGTGCTTTCCAGAAGCTGACATTCCTGTCACAAAGTTTCAGAAAAATTTTTAAAAGTTAGCAGTTGTATTGAAATGCAGCTTCCTGTTGTAGGCACGCCCATGGTTCAAATATATTCTGTTCTGTTTCTTATTTTAGAGTCACTTCTTAGAAATTGCAGAGGGGTACCCCAAAACCTAGATAAACCACACACTGAGAACAGCGTTGTCGGAGACCATCAAAAAAGTTCTCTTTGCTTTTTGGTTTTTCTAGCATTTTAATTGTTTCCCCTACAGTTTCAGGGTTTGGCCTACACTAATTGAAACGTATGCCTACACAAAAGCCTGCAAAGAAGTCTTATCTCGATATTCTTTTGAGGACAGACATGAAGACTGAATCATACAAGGCCTGTCTATGTGGTCCTTGACTGGATTTGTAAGAAAATAAGTGTTCTGCCTTAGCAGTCTCTCTTACATGTGTGGACTAGTCAAAGCCACGGATGTTGGGTGCTGGTTGAAAAATGTCTTAAAGTAATGTCTCCTGACCTGAAGATGGTAGGTTTGTTAAAGTTCAAAGCCTGTGCAAGTTCTTTACCCAAAATCTCATGGAACCTGAACAAAAATACTGTGAGATGGATTATTCCCTTAGCATTTCCAATCCAGCCAAAATGTAATGTAACTTTCTTTGGAACTTTTTGCTAAGACAAAAAATGTTACTTTTCCATTCGCATACTCCTCTTAAAGGCAAGAAATTACAGCAAAACTCTATCTCCAGCAATGAAAACTTTTCATTTTAGTACTAATTTCATTAAAGAAGCTGAGCTTCATCTATATATGAAAATGCACTGAACATCAGCTAGGCAGCCATAGTATTCTTCAGTTAGCTGAGGAAACTGTCATATTGACTCAAACTGCACATATTGACTCAAACTGCACACACACAGATTTCAAATATCATTTTTTTACTGCCTTGCTGAAAATCCTCATTTTCTCTTGTTCCATCTAACTGCTGTGCAGGTGCAGTGAAGTAGAAGCATTAGATACTTCACAAGAGTGGTGGGTGTTACATTTACATTGTGGGACTGAATTTGGAAAGGAGCCTTTAAGTAAGTATTCATTAGTTTCAGATAGCAAAGATTGTGCAGATTTAGGCAAGCTGACAAAAGATGTTTCCACATCTTTCAATGAGTTTGTACAGCCTGAAAGAATCTCACGTAGTGCTGCTCAAGAATGTATAAGATGGTAGTTAATGAACTGTGGTAAGCTACAAGTAAATATTCAGATATGGGCACCATGGTGTGTAGCTCAATGAATTTGACCGCAGTTATTATATAATTATTGTGGTAATGAGTGGTTTCTGAGTTTTGACTTCACAAAGCATAGTTATGTACTGTTAGTAGTTTCTTGCTAAGGATTTAGTTTAATTAGTTGAGCTTAAACATAGCTTGCTATGAAAAGCAAATGTTTTAGTATGTTATTGTCTTCCTGAGTTAAGCCTGGGAAAGTATGAATTTGCAATGAGAAAACATATTGAAAGCTAGAGTGTTCTTGAATAATATCCACAAAATAGGTTTCTGCTGAAAACCTATCCGTATGGGGTTTTTTCCCTTGGTACTGTTGAACTAATTCCCTTTAAATCCAATTAGTTTTGTGTCAGATAACGGTTAAAAATATTTCATTGTATCTCCTCCAAAAAAAAAAAAAAGGGGGTGATTCAAATGGGATTTTACATGTTATTCCAAATTACCCCCATCATTTAACATAATTATCTCCTTCTTACACAGCTTGTCCTAAAATCGTAGTCCTTCTAGAGAATTTTGTTCTTGGTCACTAGGGGTCAGTGATTCAGCTCCAAGTTAAGATGCTTCAAGGTGTTCAAGTTCGGTACGTTAAGTTCGTGCTGTAGCCAGCGTAAATTGAGTCAACGGAATACTTCTCTAGGCTCCACTGACTTACTACTTTGACCGGAATGAGAGCTGAGACATGTAGCTCACGTGCAAATGCTTACGTTTAAGTATTAGATACAGGGAATTTTCTCTCAGCCTTTAGGTTCTGTTAGACTCTGGTGAGGTTAGTTTGTGATGGCCTGATCAAGATCCAGCTCAATATTTCTCAATGGACAAGGCAAAAATTGGCCACTCCAAGAACAAAGGCATACATATTCTGTCCTTACCTTTGATTGCAGCAGAGCTCAGTATTTTGGTGCCACTAGAAAAAATTGAGGACAAGGAAGACCAAGAAAGGCTGGTAGGACTTGCCAGGCCATGCAGAGGGGTGGAAGCTGTGGGAGAAGCAGAGAGACATGTGAAGGCTGGGAGAGCTCAGAGGAGTGTAGGAGCTGTCAGTAGGAGTTCTGTTCCCCAGGTTGACCTCCCCAGATATGTTATTGTAAGGCTGAGATGGGTCCATGGGGGCCCTGACCTCACTGACTGTACAAGAGAAACCCACATCTTAGCTCTTAAGCCCACTCTCTTCCCCAAGCTGCCTTTATTTCTTATGTTCCCCAAACAAGAGCAGCCAGGAGCGCCCTCGTACGCCCAGACCTAACATGCATGGCAGGCCTGTCTGTGCTGCCAGCACCCAGCAGCTCTGACAGCATAAACAAACCAAGGAGAGGGCAAGCAAGTACAGCTCTTGCTGCTTAACCCAATCCCTTCCCATTGTGGTTGCAGGGAGAGGGAACAGTTCTTCCTTCATCCTTCTTATGCCTGAGTTCCAGAGGAGAAGTCGATGCAGCAGGACCCAACACTGAGACCCAACACAATACACAGCTACTTGGCCCCACTTCTGCCCAACATCTTCCAAAGTTGGGCTTTTTAAAAATATTTTGGCCAAAAAAATTTTTAGTAAAGCTCAGAGGATCTGAAGATATGCTGTTTAGCTGTTTGGTATGATGGTGAAAGATAAGAATAGGGCAAAGTAAAAGAACAAAACTCACTTGAGTTATGTCTGTCTGCCATTTATGTCTCATGAAGTAGTAGTTAGCAATTCAAACGTGATTTTGATATCTCTGCTAATACTTAGTATGTGTAACTGTTGGCCACGATCTTGGACTGTTTCCTGATTCTGGATAAATGGTATTCCTCTTCCGCATGCTGAAGCATTAAGGAAACTTCTCTACCATATTGGAGGCTTACAGTTTTTGTATTTTGTGGGTTGGGGGAAGTGATTTGGTTTTTTTAATCAGTAATGAATTACATCTTAAAACAGACTTCTGCTTTTCTCTTGGTCTCCGTCCTCAGTATAGAATAATACTGCGGTGTTTTCCGCACTTTGGTTGTTAGGGACAAACAATGTTTGATGTAGTCTGGAGCTTCTGAGAACTGCTTCTTTAATTTTATTTGAAAAATTCCTACTTGACAGATGAATATTTCTTCCAAGTAGGATATGCTACTCTTGATAGGTTGTTATGGACAGCATGGAGCTGTTAGGAGTGAATTGCTCTGTTCAGTCACAGCATGGTCATTTGTGGCTGCAGCTGTTCTTGTTTAGCTCTCCCTGAGTTGTTCTGTCCTGAGCTGCGGTGGGATCCTCAGGAATAACAGAGCATCATCTGCTGGGACAGCAGAGCCCTCAAAACTCCCTATTAATCTCCCTGAAAAGTTCACCCAATAGTGTAAATGGTAGTGGTTGTTTTATGACGTGAAGACTTGGCTACAGAGAAGCGAACAGAAACCTACTTACTCTTAATTACTTTTTAAAGGAAAGCAGATTTTCTCTATAGTGATAATCAATGGGACTTGTGTTTGGAAGAAAGATGGATTATTCAAAATGAAACCAGATCTGCCCAGGGCAGATTTCCAGTGGATCTTACTCCTTTTTAAGTTCATGCTTTCCTAAGTAGTTCCCAAATAATCTTCAGTAAGTGTAAATTAAAGAGCCACCCATGAAAAAAAAAAATCTAAAAAAAATCAACCAAGGTCTAAATTACTGTTAGGAACAATTTTAAAGGCAGCAGTCCAATTGTGTCAGCCAATACATTCTTCCTACCTTTTATTTTCCATGTCTAAATGGCATTATGAAACACTGTCTTATGTATTTCTTTCTGAATCTTAACCTTCCTGGTTAGAGGTCAGTGACTACAGAGTGACTTTGACTACATTTGTCAAATGTGGAAATGCAGGACATAGCTTGGGTCTGTAAGGTTTGAGAAGACACTCTTTAACAAGTCGGTTGTCAACACCACCATGAGGAACTGCGTGAGTCACACCCACGGAGAAGCTGTACTTGCAGTCTGTGTTCCTGCACCTACCTAAGTTCAGGTCGATCTCAGTCTGGAACAGCTCCTTTGATGAGAGGGTGCTTACACTACATCTCTTTAGGGTTCAGTGTCTCACAGTATAGAGCCAGTTTACACTAAGGTGTAAAAAGGTTTCAACTCCATGCTGCTCTGCCAGCTTGCCATGTCGTGCACCAGTGTGCCACACTCCTCCCTCCAACACACGACTGGTGTGGCAGGCAGCCTCATTTCCAACATCTGCTTCTCCTCCAGGTTTACGGCTAGAAATTGGAGGCAGCTCAAGGTCTGTCCTCTTTCTGGAAGTTTTCAGGCCTGCAGGACCTAAACCCAGTTTTGGCATTTAATCCTAAGAAATGGCTTTTATGAAAATTAACTTTGGATTTCTTAGCAAGCTCTGAAGCTGTATGAATTGAAAACATCACGTTACCAAGTTTCCAAGCGGAGTGACAGGTTTTTCCTCCCTGTCCTATGCCATTGTCAGATCAGAAAATTGAATTCTTCACTCCTCATGATGTTTCCTTGGGTGCAAAAAGAAATACCAAGTCTTCATAGTTAGAAATGAATAATGTCAATTTTGTAATGACAAGATATTTCAAAATCACTGTCTCATGTCCTTTAGAATTTGTTTTTCTTTAGCAGTCTCCTCTGTTAGAACATGTTTACAGTAGGTACTCTTTTAAACTAAAATTTATAAAAGGATTCAAAGAAAGAAAACGGGAAAATTGCCTTGACATTCAGTGACAGCTGTAATATCATGTAAATCATTACTAATGGAGACCAATTATGGAGACTCAGAGTAGACTGTAATAGATTTTTCACAAAAAGGAGGAAGGATGTTGAACCTACTGCAGAGCTGTGAAGAAGTAATTACATATCATCTTTCGTACCTAACAAATGAGATATTTTTAAAGATGTCACACTAGCCATCACATGCTCAGGAACATCATGTTCTAGGCAGTGGGGTGTTTTGTTTGCAGTTACATCTTTTAGAGCGGCCATCTGTACTGCAGCATCTGTGTGCCTGCTACGTGTTTTGGGTGTGCATGTGCATTACCATTTCATTTTGTGCAGTGGTTTGGTAACCTACTGAGTACATTGCAGCCATGTAGCATCCATGCTCTATATGCTGGCTGCTGTCTTGCCTCAACCAATGTCCAAGTTCTTTTTCAAAGTGACTTCTTTTCTGCTTACCAGTGGGACCTCCTCAGGACTAGTACCTCCCATATAGGAAAGACATCCTTTTTTTACAGTGGTATTTATACTGATGTCTGAGAAGGTTTAATGAAATCTAGTAATTTGAGGTTCAAAAGCCTTGTAAGAGATAATTATTTATAGGTTGCAAAGATGGAATAGATTCTGTATGAATGCTCCCTTACTTCAAGGACATAATGCTGTTTGCTCCGGGCTCTTCTCTTAATTTTCATCTGATTTTTTAGTTCTCTGTATCAGCATTTCCCTTAGTTATGAGTAGGTTTTAGTTAATGCCTCTTGTCTCCTTCCTCTGCCTTACAGCTGGTGAAACATTACTGAAGGGCAGTGTGCATTGACCTGATAGATGGAAGGCTTCAGTTGCACTTGCAACTAGATTCACCTTTTATTGGGTCCAGGTGAAAAAATAAAGTGGCACTAGGACATGGCCTGTTTGTGAACCGGAGCCCAGACTCAGGAGCTGCCTCTCCATTAGACTGCATTAGGAGAATCCCAAAAGTCAGGTCCAGCTCTGCACCTTAATATGTATGTTGTTGCGATGTTTTGTGTCACAGAAGCTCAGAGCTATGTTGTAGGATCATTTAGTGATCTGACTATAAATACGGGAACTTTTTCAATTTCAACATTAATTTACTTTAAAATAAGTCACGTTTGGGAATCATGATTCTTTTCATTTGTTTGTCAGTTGCAATCGCCTGGGCACAGCACTTACCTGCTTGCTGCAGAGATTTCGGGTACTGAAAACCTGAGGTGCCGTGCTTTTCTCCACCTTTGTTCTGAAGTGCAGAAGTCTCTTGGAGACCAAAACACTTTAGTGTAAACTAAATGTTCTAATTAATAGTAGGGTGAAGGATGAGCAGTGTTCGATGTGAAGGAGTTTGGACTTAAGGGATTCTCAGAAGTCAATTTCGGTTTCCAGCATTAGTTTCCCATGTATGAAATGGACTTTGTATTTACAGCTACATAAGAATGAACTGAGCATACTTTACCTTCATACCTTGCTTGGGTTACCTGGAAAAGTCTGGTGTTCTGGCTGTATTTTGGACCGGTCAGGTTCTGTCTGACCATTTGTAGAAGGCTTTGCAAAGGAAAGCAACTCCTAACAACAAAAAAAAAAACCCTGCATATTTTGTGACCTTTACCACTAGTCACATAAAAATTCTTTGGTGTTTCTTGAAGACGTAACAGGGCAGGGCATATGTTTTCTTTCAGTTAATCCCCGAACATCGTTTTCTCAGCCAGAATAAAAGTGTAAACAAGAGAATGAAAGGACAGTTTATTTTCCCAATTTGAATCTTTTTGTCAAACTCTTTCATCTTAGGATCTTACTAGTAAATAAAGTTTTAGGAAAGGGTCATGTTCCCTAAGTACTTGCAGTGTTTAAACCTTTGCTTCCCTTGTTAAAGTAATTTACACAGAAACCATTTTGACTGCCTTACCAATTCACTGCTGTGGGAGACATCACATCTTAAAAATCTTTGAAATGTATTTAAATAGATATTTTATATACATAAACATGTATTTTAAATGTGTGTGAATATATATTTCTATTTCCCCTTTCTTTGTGCTTTGCTTTTTTTCCCGTTGGAGGATTGTTCAGGCACCTGGCTACTCAAATCCTATACTAGTCTGATTTAATTCATGGCCAGCTTTGCCACATGTTGTTTTGTCAGAGAAATCGTGGATCATTGCCATGTATTATTAGGCTACTTTAGTGAAATTAGTCTCTGGCAAGTATGCAGTTATGCTGGTCTCTCAGAGTAGTTGCCCAAAGCCATCTGAAAAGGACTGCTTGGGTGAGGAGAGGTTAAACATACCTGTCACCAAGCTAGGCTGAATTTCCACTGAGCATCTAGCAGGGAATATAGAGAAAATTACATTTAGGAATAAAAATGGAGGTGAGGTGAGACCTTGCATTTCTACTGTGTTTCTAGGTTTTTCAATCCATAAAAGGAATGTCTTTAAGCTGGTTAATTAACATGGCAGGAGCCTCTACAGTGTCTACAGCTACAGCAGGACAACATCTGTCTGCAGTAATTAGGCAGGAACTTCCAAACTGAAGGGCTGCTCACAGATGGAGCCGGTAGCTTGCCAGGCAGATGATGTACGGTTGTTTATACAAACCCACTTTTACTCTTAAAAACAATAGCAAACACATATCATTGGCCATCTTTGGGTATAAAATTAATTATGATAAATCTGAAATGTTAAGTGCCTGGTGTTTTGAATAAAAATTATACTGGAAAGGGAAACCCCCCTCAAATTCATTCATACTGATATGACAGAAAAAGACGAGGTCTTACTGAAAGTTTATTTTACTGTGTAAGATAATAAAAGCCTTTGAAGAATGGATAGAGATGAAGCTTTCTTAGATGTGCAGAATAGCTTTCAATAAAATAAATATATTTCACACTTGTCCTATGTATTACTGTTGGTAAGATTAGAGAATTAAGATTGTTAAAGAATTTATTTTCAGAATCTATCAAACATGTAAGACTGTTTTGTTCAGGGAATATGTTGTCCTTCAAGAACTAGGATGTGAAATCATATGAAGGTATTTGAAGATGCCCTGTGGTGTAGAAGGGTTTTTCCAGTGTGTTTATTTTTACTGTATGTAATGTTAATATTTATAGAGAAATTCTCATAGCACTGCCTGCTCCAGTATTGATTAGATGGCATAGGCTTTCGTGTGAGCTGAAATTTACTTGATTTCAACTGAAAATACGGTACGAATTAGCACATAAAATCTCAGCGAAAATACATGAAGGAAAGACACTTGAACGAAACACTGAGGAAAGATGTAGAATAGTTGGCTTTGATCTCCCCTGGCTCTCTCCACCCTCTCATAAATGTAGTGAAAACATTTGTACTCTGTGACTACTGTTTTTTTTTATGATTATGCACATTTTCTGAGGATTGTAAGTAATTCTACAAAGGGCGTTGGCAAAGGTGCTTCTTTTTCCAGTACCTTGTAGCTGTGAAAGAATCTCAAATAACAGCCTTTGTACTACTCTGGTTTAGCTATGTATGCTGTTCTCTGAGAAGCTCATTTTCTAGAGAAAGAAAATCTGATATCCTACCTTTTGTATCTGCTAAAGTATTGCTGAAAGCAGTTTAATGATTTGCTAAAACCCAGTTCAGTTTCTCCATTCTTCACTAATATCCCCGGATATTAGTGTATAATGTAGTATTTTTTCCTTTGTCTGTGTTAGCCTGTTGAGGATGGATACAGGGCTTACTTCTTACTAACAGTTACATATATTTCATTTTAGAAAGTGTATATTAACTTCAATTTCTTGCACTTTCTGTCTGTTCCACTTCAGGTATTTACCTGACTAGGGGGCGGAAAAAAAACTGTAAGTGAATTTTTGGGTCTAGTTTTTGAAAAGTGTGTTGGTCTCAGCTGAATTTCCTCGCAGCCTGACATGAGTGTCCCTAGGAGTGCTGGGTGTCTCTGCTTGTTTTTAGGAGATGGAGTTCTGAGGCTGTTGGATCAAGGTCTTGAATACATGTGGTTTTTACAAGTTGTAATTTCCAACGCAGTTTCTGATCTGAAATTTCAAGACTCTTCAGTAATATGCAAACAGAATAGCATATCTTTTTAGTAATGGTAGGATCCTGTTTGCCTGAGTTTGTTTCACCCTTCACCAGTGCCAACAACTTGGATTTTTCACTGACCACAGTGGTTCCTGCAGTATCTGCAGACTTTACAGTATCTGAATGCAGATGCAGTCACTCAGTTTCTGAAAATGAAAGATTTGGGAACAGTGACTGCTGCCTCTGCCCCAGGGGCCTGGGGGATCGCTGCATCAGCTGCTCCTTCTGTGGAAGGCTCAGGACAACCTGTTCCTTTCTTCTTGTTACTCCCAACACCTCCCCAGACCAACACATTTACTTTTCTGGGATCCCCAGTGATGATGGCAGTTACTGAGATTAGAAAATGAGGTCACAGAGATGATCAAGGAATGGGAAAGCATCTAGGTCACCCCCGGAACCTCATTCCCATTTCCACAGAGTTGAAATTGTTTTCCGCTTTTATTATACAAATGGAAAGTCAGTTCAGAAAAATCAGATTTGTCTTCTCAGGTGAAAAAGAAGGGCAGGCTGTTCAGCTCGTTTGTGGGGAGTAACTATGTGTAGCCACCACCTCCACTGGCCTTGGTGCACGAGATCTCTCGATGCCCAGGGCTGGTGGGACAGCTGGAGATGGGCCAGCAGATCTCAGAGCAGCTGCAGGAGCCAACACAGGGACTGAAGGCACCAGTACTTGAAATGTGAGATCTAGGAAAAACTGTTCTTCCTATATCTAGGGGGAAAAAACCCAACAAACATTTGCTGAGCTTCATCTCATAAAGACTGAGAGAATAGGAACATCTCATACTGAAACAACTAATCAGAAGTATTAGTTCTGCTGCAGCGTACTAAACAAATAAGGTGGTGCTGGCAGAATTGATTTATTTTTCTCTATACCAATCCCTTCCTGCTGCAATGGATCGTGTTGCATTCTGGAGAGAGAATTACTCAGCCGTTTGGTATTGGGGAGGAATAAAACAGTTCACTTTAAGGTGAACTGGAATATACGTCCTTTGTTAAGATACTAGGCACACTTCTGTCAGCTGGTAGAATTTTAATCAGTGTTTTTCACCATATAGTTGATACAGGATCTGTGTTTGAGTAGCTGTGAATACAGTGTATATTACCTTGCTACACTTGTGTGGGAACAAATGGAATACAGTCTTTTTCCCAGTAATATACATCTGGTATTACAGCCTGGTCCAAAACATTAGTCAGTTTTACAACTATAGACAGAATTTTATTACATTCTTCAGTAATGTGATAATGATGAGCTGATTCTTACAAATCTTCATGGACTTTCTCATCAGTGTAGAACCAAATTAAAATTTAACTTTTTCAAAGTTTCTAAGTGTTTAGGTAAGTGTTTCACTGGTTCTGTCAGTCAGCCAAATATTTGAGAAAAGAAGGTTCTTGTAAGTTTTCTATCGGAGTTTCTGAACTGCTTTTCTGTAGTAATTTTAAAACCTAATTTGCAGAACCTTTGTATTAGAAATCATTTGGAAGTAGAGTCTTAACTAGTTAAGATTATTTTCATACAGATCTTGATTTTTCTTTGCTAATCCTTAGCTTCTGAATATACTGTTAAGGTAGATTCTAGGAAAAACTGAACTTTTTTCCGAATGTTGCTTTAAGTTATGCTCAGTGTTTATTCAAGCTCGTCTGTTTTGAAGAAAAAGACAGTAATCTTACTGTTTTTTCTGTTATGTCTTTCAATTCTCAGAACAACAACAAAAAAATCCCCACCTAATGCAAAACAAAAAGAAAAAAAAATCTTTGCTTAGTATGAATTGCACAAGAGTATGAGTCGAGAAATACTTTTTATGTGTCTTCACATGCACATGCCAAAAGGTCTCTGCCAGAGCTATTCTCTATTGGAATTTACAGGGGTTTGTGAAGAGCAAATACTGAAGCGCTGTCTTGCTCTTTCTCCTTTAAAATACTATTTGAGGAGGAGCCTGAGGAGCTCAGAAGAGCATCTGTTCAATATCTAAGACAGAACTCTTGGGTCACTAAGCTGTAATTGAAAGGTAAATTTTGAGACGAAACAAAATTAAATTACTGTTTGCATAGTTTATTGTTCCTTTGGGATTCATAAAAACATCTCCAGTATTCTTTGCCTCCACCCAAAAAACTATCTATGTTTGTTGAATTACAAGTTTTAGATTGCAGTTCTCTCTTCTTTCTGAAAGACTTGAGCAACTATTTGAATTCCCTAAGAGTGTGTTAAACACAGGAGACAAAAGCCTCAGCTTCTGTTTTCAGTCCTGGTTGTGGAGAAAGGCAGTATTGCAGTGTGTGCTGTCCATCAGAGGACCAGGCATTTCTCATGAAAAAAGCATCTGAAATGTTGTTAATATTTTTGATGCTGTTTTGGTTTTGTTGTTTTTCTGTATTAACTAAAAACAGGGATAAAATGCATGGGGCTTTTAGTGGAAATGTCAAATACAAAGTTAACCTTAAGAGTTAAGAAATTAAATATATTTACTAATGACGCTTCTTAAAGGATGAAGTAATTGGAAGACATTAAACAGAAGGATAGTACTGTGTGTCTTGGCTTCCAGAAGGGGTGTGATGCCAGCATGCTCTGGACTGCCAACATCCCCAAAAAGCTTCCTCGCTGGCTCCCTTCACAGTGGGTTGCCTGTATATGCCTCCTGGTTCTTGATGCTGACACAGTAAATAAAACTTGGGCAAGGTTTATACCACAGTGTGCCTGAATTGTAGATAGTCTCTAGGTGTAGCTCAAGTATAGTTGTTCATAAATGGAGACTGCTGGGTTGGGCCAATTAGCAGATGAACCATTGGCACAACTTTTAGAATCTTAATTCGTGGGTTTGTCCATTCATGGGGGTTTTGGAAGATTATTAATCAAATGTGTATTGATGCAAATGTTGAGCAGTGAGTAGTACACTGTCTGAAAACCAGGTTTTTTCCTGACTTCTTGTGGAAGTAGGTACATAGTAGGAGGAAGGAGAAAAATGCTTTCTCTCCCCTGCTCTGTCCGTCCTCCTCAGCAAGGGCCCCAGCACAATCTATTTGTTTCCAGGGCAAGACAGGATTTCCCTCTCCGCAGGTATGCTTGCCTTTCTTCACAAAGGGCAATGTTCAGTGCAGGTCCCTCATGGGACACTGTTGTTTGTCAAAGTGAAATCGACACTCAGTGTACATAATTATGGGATGAGGGAAGAAGACGGTGATGTAAAAGGGCCTTGAGAGGGGGTCTGGTTTTGATAAGCCATGCTTAACCCTCTCTGTGTATCTTGCTAGTTGCTCTTCCTTTCAGGTGATAAAGTTTTGCAGTTTCTGGAATAAAGAGCTGGAGTGGAAGCCCATATTTGCCATAAGGGGTTGGGTAGAGGCTACCTGGCAGCAGCTTGCACATTTTCTGGGTTCAGTGAAGCTCTGGTTGCCAGCACATCGGCTGGGGAAGAGGCCCAAATGCCACTTGCTCCTGCCACTACTTTGTGTCATGGTCAGGGTTCAGCCATCCCTGGAAACACAAAACCAGGTTCTGGGGAAATAACCAGTCGTTGCCCATGGGAAGCACCTAATTAGATGTGTTTATCAGGTGTATTGTAATTACAGAAATATGTAGATAATTATTTTCCTTTGAGCCAGCTTGTGCTTACCTCTCTTAAGAATGTGCCATTCTTAAGAAAAAAGAAGAAAAAAGGTAAACTGGTATTTAATTGTACTTTAGACTATAGACATTTAAGGCAACTGAACCATAACAATGAATGGGGCACAGAGACTATGCTAATGTTTGAGTAAAGTAAGAGCTTTCTCTTGTGCCAACCTTTTCTGAAGTTTTAAATTTTAAATGCATCGTACAAAGCAAGAGTGATCCAGATCAGTGATCTGTTTAAGTGTAAGAGGTAGCATATTTGCTGAATTATATTCAGATTAGGGTTCTGGATTTGCTGATTTGGGTGTGGGTTTTTTTGGTGGGGTTTTTTGGTTTCAGGTTGGGGATTTTTTTTAAATCCAGTGAATTATTTGAAAAATACAGTGTAAAAAACAGGAAGAGAAAAGTATTTTCCAAACAGTAGAACAGTTAAGCTCAGCTTCCACTTGATACAGCTTTGTTCTTGCATCTAGCAAGAATGGAACAGGTTCCTTTCCGAAGAGTTATGTTACCTACATATGCTATCTTTTTATTAAAAAAATACTTCATGATTAAGGACTGTTGCATGATAAGGTGTGGACTAGCCTAGGACTGGCTCAGGAAATATTCATCTTGAATAAACAAATAATGCTAAGGTTACCTTATTCCTAAAAACCAGTGCTTATTTTGGGCAAAGTTCTCTTGCCTTATTGATCGATAATGGAGGTATTTGTACATTCCATAGAGATACTAGACCAAATCTAAAAATAAGGAAGAAGATTCACCGTTACTAACTGTAGATAGTTCCTTTGAATTCAAAAGAAAGAGAAGAATTTATTGCAATATATAATGTACAAAAATAATTCAAATTATTAACCTCAAGACATTTGTTCCTGCAGTCTCCCATGTAGATAAAACTTTTAATCAGAGCAAAGCTTCGGGTCGTGAGTGAGGTTTTCTCCTGCAAGATATAACAGGCACCTCCCTGTGCTGCCAAACCAATGTTCAGCGCTTCCTTCTCCTCCTTCTCCCTGCCATTGCTCTCTCCAGCCATGAAGACCCTTGGGGTAGCCCCGTGGGGAAGTATAAGCCGCCAGTGCTGCTGGGCTGGTTGCTACACCACTGCACAGTACTCCAGCCTCAGGAGAAGGCAGTGGGCAGACGGGAGGCTGAATTACTGCTGAGTCTGAGGCAGGGAAGAAGGGTCACGTAAGAGTTAGGGATACATACATATATATGTGTATGTATGTATGTGTGTATATATGTATAGTGCAGAGTAGAGTCGGAAAAGAGGAGATGAAGAACATGCAGAGACCGTGAGAAGGAAGGATCATCCTGTGGTTAATGCACAAGATTGAGACAAATTTAGTTTATTGTGTCTCACTCATCTCCAACATTGGCTTTGTACTAATGCGCCTTAATGGGTTGCGCAAGCACCGTGTGTTAGATACGGTGAGACAGACTGAATCAGCAGAGACTCAGTCTCCTTGTGAGGCAAATGGCAGCCGTGCAATTTCAGCACAAAATCAGAGGGCAGAAAATTCAGAGGGTCTTGTGCTTTTCCTACTTGCCTCCACAGGCTGACTGCCATTCTGTAAAAAGTATTGATAGACTTGAGGTTTTGGCTAATGTTAGGCTTTTCAAAAGTAGTCAATGGCAACTGCTGTATTACTACTTACGGTTTTAAACATGCGTCTTTTGTAGTTTAATGGGGAAGTGAGGGTGGCAAAATCTTGTGGGCAAAGCTGTGGAAATAGAGGGAAATTTCCTTAAGTGTCACATTAAAAGAGTGGAAAGCAAGTTTTGATTTAAGTAAATCGAGTAAACCCGTCTGCATTGATTTTCTTCTGTGTTGTCTAACTTAACTGTTGGTTGTAAAAAAAGCAGGGATAATTAGTGATTGAATTGTGGTAATGTAGAAACCAGGACCAGAACTGCAGGTAGAAAACGCTGTTGAACCACTGAGGCCCTGCATTAGAGAACTCACTGTCTACTCAGAACAAACAAAACACTGAAGTGGAAACCTGAGGCATGGAAAGAAAACAGTTTGTTCCATAAGAAACCAGGAAATGAGCTCAGGGCTTATGATTATCATCCTGCATGGTATTTCCAGTCATGCCCTCTCTTTCTCAGAAACAAAAAATGTTAATACCAAATTATTGAACATTTAAAAAAAAAAGAGTTCCATTCGTTCTGTTTCACTTTGGAATTAGCAGCATTTTTCGTTAGTATTTATGTTATTATATCAATTCTTACTTTAAAAAAATTAAGTATATATAATATATCAAATTTTAAGCAGTGCCTATGCTAGATTTACATGGGTTGTAGTATTAACCGTTTTCTGCTTGCCAACATAATAGTGCCTTAGCAGAAAATGGGAATGATACCTTGTGGCTCAGTCAGTGCAACCAATTAAATGTGTTTACTTAAAAACAGTGGTTCTTGAGGAAATTTTAGAACAAAAAATTAAACGTTAACTTAAGAGATCACTTAACAAATATTATTGGTGGGTGAGAAATGAGAATGCAGAAAATAAGGTAGGCTTGGTTAAATAAATGCTCAACAATTAGCTCAACTTTCTGCAGAAAAAGAGTCTGTTCTTCAACTGCAAAACCCTCTCTGGTGGATTCAAGGAGTCCAGTTGTGTTCTCACAGTAGAAGCATTTAAAGCATTGACGATCTTCAAATCAGCAATTCATATAATAAAATAAGATGTAGATGTTTGAGAGAATTCAGTTTGAAGTTACAATACATAGGCAAATACAAAAGGGTGTCTGAAAGAGTATCTATATCTAGAATGTTATTACAGTTAAGAAAATGTAATTTATATTTGGGATAACTTAGGGTTTTGGTGTATCTATAAGTGAAGAAAATCCTTATCTTTGGGGAATGACAATAGAAGTAGCTTCACCTAATGCACTGGGCATAGAGATTTGAATTCTATACCTCTTTCTGGCATTGATCTTAGACAAAACAGATCTTTTGTGCTTTTTCTTTTATACAAAATGAAAGCCTAATGACTTGGAATTGGGAGTGTACATGTCTTAGAAGTTTGTTCTTAAATACATGTTTATTTCAGTAGTTGAGAGTCTAGCTGAAGACTAGAATCAAAAAATTTCAAATTGAATAACTAATAATGTTCTTCTATTTATGCTGTAATTTATTTGGGAGAGGGATGGGAGTAGCATGACAGTAAGATATTATGTTCAATGTTGCCATGGTAATGCAACCTACTACCTGTTGCCAAGACTATGCTCTAGCCGTTATCACCTTTATTACAGCTCTTTAACATTGCAGGATGTATCCTTTAGTTTTTAAGGTGTTAC
Source organism: Rhagologus leucostigma (assembly GCA_013397725.1). Taxonomy (NCBI): domain Eukaryota; kingdom Metazoa; phylum Chordata; class Aves; order Passeriformes; genus Rhagologus; species Rhagologus leucostigma. The sequence continues at coordinate 846,985 of VZTD01004412.1, read as the reverse complement.
GATTCAATTTCATTTGTAGGAAAACCCAGTAAGTTTTGCCACTTGCCAGCAGGGCTCTAGAGTAATAGCAATGATGGCAATGCAAGAACCTGATTCTGCTGACATGGCTCCTATCCTCTAATGCAGAGCAATTTACAAGCTATCAAACCATTTAGGAAGACAAGAATATCAAGACAGTTCAGTACCCTATCTATATTAATATCCACTTTTCCTGTAAAGTCAGTGATCAATATTTGGAGACAGAAATGCCCCACCAATAATGCCATACAAAACTCCAAGATACAAACAGGTGGTTCCTAGCATTAGAACTTGGAATGGTTGTATCCACTTCACAAAGAGGATCCTGTCAGCTGCAGAGTGCCCCAGGACCTCTGTTACTGCCCCAGCCCTGCTGAGCAGCAGCAGTATGGTAAGCCTGAAGTCAGCCAGAGTGCTTCCATTTGGGATCGCAGCAGAAAGACTCCACAGATGCCATCAGTTGTATGCTGCTGTTCTCCCAGGCTTTCCTTTTCCTCTCTTACTAGTGACTTTAGCTCCTCTAGGTAGTAGATGGCTCTCTCTTTACAATACAGTGCAAAGAAAATATTTACCTAAGTCAAGATGGTTGTCTAAACCATGCCTTTCAAGTGTGGAGGTGGTGATAGATGACTTCTGTCTTCTGCACTTAAAATGCTGTGTTTATACAGGTCTCCATTCTTTCTTGTTGGATTTTTTTTTCAAGACCTCTCTCCTGGTTTTAGTTCAATAACTCACTATTCTTTCCTGCTAGGTAACAACACTTGTCTTCATGTGAGAGCCATTGGCTGCATTTTGCAATATTTGTACTGGCAAGCTCCTTCCTATATCTGAATCTGTCATGTCTTCGAAAGGAAAAGTTCCTGATTAAGCAGGCTGTGCAAATTGCTCGTTCCTATTCTCCCTCTCTGTGTCCTGTGGTTTAGCACTTTATGTAAACTTTTATATAAACTTTTGTATTTTTATCTAGAAAATACTGAAAGTTAGGTAGATATCACACAGTAGAATCAAAGAGATAAGTTACTGCATTTTATCCAGAACCATACTCCGATGGCTGTTGCATAACAAGTGCTGTCTTTTGTTTAACTGAGCTGTGGGATAATACTACACTGTACGAGTGTACACAGTACATACATGTTTTGAGGGTGTGCCTGCATTGGTGAACTAAAGGTGTATGCATCTGTTATGTTTATTACCGAATAGTCGCAGGGATAATCACAGTGAAAGGCATACTCGCAGGCACACTCAGAGGTAAGGGGTTTGGTGTGGTCTCAGCTGTCTGAATACAATCTCATGGGTGAAGTCTTGGATTCTTCCCCCCTTATGCTCACATAATCATGGCACGTAATTTAGGAAAAGAAGGGTCTTAGACTCCATCTGCATCAAAGTCAGAAACATGGGTCTTTGAAAGGTAATTCAGTCTCTTTAAGCATTAGTCACTGGACGGAGGCACCTACTTCTCTCCACTCATTTGGACCTAGAAGTGTGTGAAATACGTTTGACCTTAAGGCAATAATTCGTAGGCCATTATCAAACTCAAAAACAAGTGAAAGAATTTCCAGTGCAATATAATACATTGACAGTTTGGAAACCTTTGTTAGCTCATGCAATGAAGAGTCGATGTCTGTCCAGTCGACTCTGGCCATTTTTTCAGTCAGATGTTAGTGTTGCAGGCTCTACAGTTGCTCATGCAAGAACAAACAGGTCTGTGAAGAGGGAAATGTGGGTACTGCTTCAGTATCTGAGTTTCTGATGACTGCTCTTATCTGGTTCTCTATGGCAGTTTTCTCATCCTCTTGGTTTTCACTTATCTGCAAGAACTTCTTCCAAAGTCTACAGGTTGTAAGAGCTTTGCCTCAAGATACGTCAGTTCAGTCTTTTCACCAGAGTCACTGATGTCATGATATGGTTTAAGAGAGGATTTCAAGAGTGTCTGTAAAATATTCATTTAACTTGTTCATTTGTCAGAATGGACAGCTGTTAAAGGTATGCCTGTGGATCTTAGGGTCTTCCTCTATATCCAGATAAGACATACCAAGAGAATTCCAGCATTGAGAGGGCTTTTATGAAGAGACTGTCAGCTTCTCTTTCTTGCGTTTTACTGATCGGCACAAGGAGTGGTGATAGTACTGTTTGAGACGTTAAGATACAACAGTGGTGTGGATTTTGGTCACTAAAGGAGGGCAGAAATTAGAGCTGGCAGGTACAGTAAAGCAGTACCAGTAGTTCTTGTTGAACGTAAGAACCATCATTCACTTCAAAATACTAAGAAAACAGAGGATGCGTAAAATGTCTCATCTGCAGCTGGAAAAGGAATTTTTAATACCTGAACTTCAAGCAATTGACTGGTAATAAATAAATAAAAATAATTCATTCACACTACAAGGGAAACTAAGTGATTTTCTATGTAAAAAAAAAATCTACAAAACTGAATTACAGTTTCTACATCCTCATTTTATCCCCTTTTTGTAAAAAGGGAGTACCAGCAGTTCCCTTCCTTTGAAGAGCATTTTGAAACAAGACTGCAGAATACATTGGATGAAATCAATACTTATGAGTTCATTAGGACTATTAGCAGAAATAGTAGAACCGTGCAGCATACGGCACGGAAAACCTTATGTTTCAGAATGTTTACATGCTTAAAATTTCAATGCTTACAAATTAATGAAGTGAGGTGGCTGCTGCAGTTTCTCCTGCTGCAAAGGGAAGTCGTCCTGAGTCTGTAAGCCTTAGATCAGTCTCTCTGTGTCTGTTCAGGGGAAATGGTTTTGTTCAGAAGATCTGATGCACATGAGAAATCTTTATGCTTTCTACAAACAAGAATTTACAGTAACATTTATAGCACCAATACAACAGAATGAAAATAATCCAAACCAGCATGAGTCACCATGAACAAGCATTAGATCTCTTCAAATAAAAGTATAATTCCAGTTATTCTGGTACTCATTTTTAGCATAACTTTTCATCTGAGTTTGCTACTTTTATACAGCAACACTTCTCTCTTCTAGAAAGCTTTCCACTAAAACCAGGTTGATGCTTAAAACATCATCAAGTCCTCTTCCTTCAGGTCAGAAATCCCAAGCCTTTTTGTAACTGAAATAGTGGAGGAGCCATGGGCTCCATGGAGTCCACAAGAGGCCTTACTACTGCTGCTTGGTTTTCCGTGAAAAGTTGTCAGCCACTGCAGTATGTGCCCTGAACAGTCAACTTAAGAAATACTGGAACGAAGATTATAAGAAAGCTTGACTGGAATAAATACTTGTAACCTCTTGTGAATTTGCTGTGGTATTCCTGACTTACCACATGGAGCTGTGTGCTAAATAGAATTAATAATTTGGTGGTTCGTCCTAACTTCTGCTGGATGAAGCTACTCTGTTGTTTTGTCACAGCTATGGCCCTATTTTCTCTCCTAATTTGTTGTGCTTGCTCAGTGAAATTGAATCTCACGCCATTTCAGGCAAGTCTTGGAGAAGTTGTTTTCCTCGGTGCAGATGGCTCTTTCCTCCAGTTGTGAAAGGCAGTTAAGAGCTGCCTCATTTTTTTCTTAACCCTTCTGAACCATCTTGAAGTGCCCTTGATGCTGTGGCTGCAGTAGTGCCATGGTTCTTGCCCCATTGTTGATTTTCTTATGCCTGTACGCTGTCACGCATGTCAGTCACAGCACTGGCTCCTTGTGTAGGTTGCTTTGATTTATTTGGTTTGTTTTCTTGTCTGGTTTAACGAGGACAAAGTAAAATTCAGGAGCACAGCAGCCCCTGGGAGATGTCCCTGCTGGAAGCTCTTGTGGCAGCTTGACACCAGTGAGGGTGCAACCCCTGGTGTTTGCAGCTGCAGATGTTCCAGCCTTGCATCTTCAGCCCAAAGCAGTCAAGGAGAACCTGTACCCTGACCATTTCCCTTCACCCTGCTTGTTTCATTTGGGAACACAATGAGCTGTCAAAATTTCCTGCCTTGTTACCACAGAATCCTTCCTTTCGCTCTGAAAAGGATTATTTATCTAAAACTGGTAATTGCATAAATTGTCAGAACAAGTGTGTATCTTGATTTTTAAGGGGGAGACAAAGAGACGGAAAGGTCTGCTAGACTGATGAAAGTCAGCCTCAAAGTAATCTGTCAAAGTGAAAAAATAACATCGAGCATGTTGCCATGAACGGCCCTTGCCTCTTGGAAATTAGAACCCATGTGATAAGTTGTATATCTGGTGCAATCCCTATTCCTAGTCTCTCTGTTGAGTGTACTAAGATGTAATTAAAAGTAATAGGGAAGTATATAAATATTTTCCAAATACATGAGCCAAGAAAAAATGGAGGAAGGGAGGTGTGGTTGTTTTAGCCCACCACCACTTCCTAACTAATCTTCCTCTAATGGTGTAGAGAGAGACTACGTGGCACCTGGTGAAGTATTTTGAAATAACAGATTCATGAGGTAGAGCTACTTGATAACATCTTTGACTCATCAGAAACTTGCCTTCCCTCAGGATAAAGTTAATAATCATCTAAGAATATAAAGATTTTAGTGGCTTTTCCTAAGTCAGCAGGGATGTAGATTTATTCTGTATATAGATTCCTGTAGTGCTAGAGACAACCCAAAATTAAATTGTCTGTAAAAGATGTAAAATTACACAAATTGCCGATTGGAATCATTACCAGTTTGCCATGACTTCAGTTCCTGGGCTTTGCTAGTTAGTAAAACTCATTCACATTTCTTACTAATGGCATCAGTAGCTCCATTGCTTCCCCTCTCTTTGCTGGAATTGCTCTGAATAGTGTACATAAGCATCTAATTTGGCTAGTGTGTAGTTCTGTATGGGACAGCAGCACCATGGGAGGAAGCTGGGCTACCAGGAATATCCAGGTAGCTGGGCCACAGAGCAGTTGGGACAGAAAAGGTGACAGCAGCAGCGAACTTAATTTAAAATAGCTGTAGCTATTAATACCTGGTGTCTCCCAGCATTGTGTTGTCCTCAAGTATCAGTGGCGCTCTTCTGTGTCAAGATCATCAATAAAAATTCTTTAGGACCATTCCCAGTATGTATTTTCTAAGGATGATGGAGATCATGGAGTTATTGTTCCCAAGCAAAAGTTTCCTTTCAGTGTACCGTGTTATATTCTTATTTTTAGTCTTCAGTTTTTGTACTCATCTCTTGCCTTCTCTTTTATGTTTAACAAAGTCTGTACAGTTGAATTGCACTACAGTATTGCTTTCTTTTCCTTTTGTCTTACAGTTAGCTATTTTATTCGAGGTAATTAAGTATCTTGTATGGTCTACTTTTGGTAAGCCCATGTTGTGTTTTCTTTGGTTTTACAGTTGTCTACCTGCCTTTAGTGTTCTTTTCCTCAAAATTCGGGGTCGTGCTATTGAGATCAGAGTTAAGCAATCTTTTTGATACATGACTGTATATGATTTTCTTTTTCTCTAGTACTGTGGTACCTCCTTTGATTTGATAGATACATTATTTCATGTCTAGAAAGAAAATCAGTCTTGATGGTTTTATAGTATTATATGCTTTGGGTATTTTTTCAGATTTTTGGAGTCTGAATTTCTCTTTGTTTTTTTTAATGTCTCTGCTGATATAGTCAGAAGTGACATGTTTATCAGTGTATAATGCAGGGGATTACTTGCAGTTTCCTGTTAATTCATTGGTGCCTACAGAAAAACAAAAGCCTCGGTCAAGGCATGCTCTGAATTCACACCTGTTCTTAATTTGCTGATGCCTGTATTAGCAACAGGCTCAAGCCTGCCTGATTTTTTTGAGTTTATATAATGTGTACCATATGCTTGCCGTTCTTACTCTTTCTGCACGCATGAGCCAATCTGATGGGGCTACCTGTGGCAGAGAGCAATGCTTTTAAGTGTGGGTGCTGCTTAATGGGCTCTGGCTCGTGCGTGCTGATGGATCTTGCGTCGGTGTTTTACAGACTCTACAGCTATTTGCTCCACCCTTCTACTCTTTAACCCAACGATCGCGGGGGGATGGGTTCATATACCTTCATTGCCACAAGTTGCATGTAATTTTAAACTGCTGATGAAGGTAGACCCACGGCATGACCGTACCTTTCAAGTGGAACAGCTGAAGAGCAGGTAGAGGTTTGCACCTCTGCCCCTGCTATCGGTACGGGGTAAGTGGGGTCAACAACAGCTTGAGTTGTTTTGGACTGGTTCCTTAGAGTGGTTGGCAAGCAGGAGCCGAGAACAGGGAACACGTGTTCTGTCTCTGGAAACAAAAAAGCAAAGTGAAAGTAAGAGTGAGAGAAGCTAGATTTATATTTATAATCAAAAGTGACTGTGTTTGAAATATTCTTAATTTGCATGCACGCTCTTGTGTCTTTCGTATCTCTAAGGACCCCTAGAGGGCACGGAAGTTTTTCTCCACATCAAATATTTAACTTAATAATTCTACTTGGCTTTCTTCCCTTAAACATAATTGTAAGCACATTTTAAGTGAACATTAGATAGAAAAAAACCAACAGCATTTAACTAGGTCCTTCTTTTATACTACAAGATGTTTTCTTGTTTTTAAACACAAGCAGTAGAAGCCAGCACTAGCAGCCAAATTCTTAAATTATTGTTTAGATTAGTCAGATGCTATATTTGTATCCCAGAGGAAGCGCAATTCAAACTAACTAATAATTCATAATTTATTGCAAACTTTGAGAGGACTACAGTGTGAGCTGTGTAAGGATGTGCAGTGGGTATGCTTTCAATACTGCTGTCTCTCTTTCTGTACAAGAGGAATTAGTCTGGTGAAGAACTCGAGTACTTTAACTAGAACCTCAAAGTCTCCAAACTCTAACTAGAACCTCCAAAGTCTCCAAGCTTCATCTTATTTAAGAATTTTTAACATTTTGGTCCTATTAATTGCCTGTAAAGAAACATTTACATTGCACTACAAGATACTTAAAGTTATGGAAACATAAAAATGACATCTGCTTCCCACTGTCTACTTGGAGAGAGGTTTTGTAACTCTTACTCATCCTGAGGAGCATTTTTCTCCTTAAATTAGTTTTGCCTATTTCATCAATATTACACGGTAAGTCAGGAACTAGTCAGTGTGAATTGCACAGCAATACTGATTCTTAGTATTGTGTTGGCACTTTATCATCTTTAAATATATGTACTAACACTCCAGAGTAATGCTTATCTGAGAACATCAGGTTTTCACTTACATAAAACAGCTGCAGTGTTTGAGGAGAAGGCTTGCATTTTCCAGAGTGCTCAAAGAGCAGAAAGTAAACAAAAACAAACAAACAAACCACCCACCTAACTTCAAAAAAATCTTCTTACTTTTTGGGGGGGATTTTTTCGTCAACTAATGATTCTGAGACCACTCCCACAAGTTTGGGGGTCAGTTGGATTGTGAGCCTAGTCTAGGATTGGATTAGGCTTTGTGTGTGAAGCCATGACAGTCCTACCTAGAGTCCTACCTGTTCTTGCCTGAGAAAAAAAAACAGATGTCTGCACTACTCCTGAAGCAATGAGAGGCTGCTTGCTGGACAAGAAGCTGTTCAGTAGGATAGTGTTGTGGTTTAATCCCAGCCAGCAATGAAGGGTTTTTTGTGTCTTTGTTCTGATAAGAGGATCAGCTGTACTGCTTTACCCAATTACCCCGGGATGTCATGGGAGATGATTTTTTGGACCTTAGTTTTCCCACTGGAGGAGTGTAATGTCGTCACTTTGTATTAAAAAATAGATCTAGATCAAAACAGCAGAGAAAGGCAGCTGCCCCTTCTAATGTCTCTGGGGATTTTGTGTTTTGCAGGAGATGCACGGGTGAGAGGTCAGACAGGGGTTGTCTCTGAGCGCCGTGGCTCCTACCCATTTATAGACTTCCGTCTTCTTAACAGTAAGTGCAACCCTTCTTTCAGGTCTGTATTTAAATAAAAATAAATAAAAATCTCTGTTGAAAATATGTGAACCAAAGTATCTCTTCTCATACATATCTGTAGCTCAGCTGTCTTCACACAATCAGCATTAATTCCATTATTTCCACTCAGTGTCTGGCTGTAAAATATTTTGATTATATGAATAGTGTCCATAATGCTCAGTCTGTCAAATGTAAATACAGTAGGGCCATGAGTTGTGCTGGGGAAGGAGAGGGGGCAGTTCAGAATTGAAAGGATAAACCTCTGTGTCCTTTAGCCTCTTAGACAACAGTTGGAACAGATTTATGTGAGGCTGTTATCCGGTCATATAGAATTGGCACAGAAGGGGAGCATGTGACAGCACTGACCAGTGGTTTACAATAACATTAATTTTTCCAACAATTAGAACCCAATCCAAAGCCCCATGGAGTCTTCTCATTGACGTCAATGGATTTTGGGTCAGGCCAGCAGTGAACATCTGTTAAAAATAATCTTAACCTCATTTTGATTGAAGTTGTTTTGTCACTGTTGTAAATAAAGGATAGCAAATCTAAAAAAAAAAAAAAAAAATCGAGACCCTGTTGGGGTTTTTTTCACGTGGTGGACTCTATACTGATGCAAACGCATTAGCAGGTGTATAAAAATAACACAAAAAACCAGTGACCACTTAGTCTTGGGCCCTGTAGCATTCAGCCTGGGTGCTGCCTTAACTTCAGTGTTCAGACACGAGCAGATCTCGATTTGTCCTTGTGTGCTCTGCAAACCCCACCATGTAACCTTTGAAAAAAACTGTTATTCACTGTCTTCATCAAAGCAGACTGAAACCCCAACAGTTTTAGTGCTGCCACTGTTACGCTTCTGGCAATTGTGCTTTTCATCAAAGAGCAATTGTCAAACCAAAGTTTGAGTTCTGCTTTTTGTACCTGCTTGTCTGGGTGCCTGGGGAAGGAGAAGGGAGGAGGAAGGAAAGCAGGAAGACCGGCTGGGAGTCAGGAGTAAAGAGGAGCTCCTGGGAAAGGGGAGGACTTGGGCTCTGATGGACTGCATTCATCCACGCCGGCAGAGTTACTGCCACCCAGCCACGTGCTGCTATCAGTCTTGCTGATTAAAGGTGTTTTCCAGGTTGTAAGTCCATCGGAGAGCTTGCTATGGCTGATGTAGAAACACATAAGGGGGAAGATGGGTCCATCAGTTTTCCCAGGACAAAGGGAATAACTTACTGGTTTAGCAGAGTTTTGAGGACAATTTAGTTCTGACTTGCCAATGAAAAACGTGAAGAAAAATCAGGTGTAGGCTAGCTGGAAATAGTACTGGTCATGTCCCTTATAAAGACTGAGAGAAAATAAAGCAGTTTTCATTCATGAAGTAGAAGTGGATATATATTCATATTCAAATGTGACTAAATTATTTCTTTTTTATTTTGAATACATACATTTTATATAAAATTCCATTCTTGTGTTCTTTCTTCTTCATGGGTAAAGAAACTGAAAACTTTTCAGGTTTTTTTTTCTGGCAATAGGGCTTTCACTTTTAACCCCTGTAGATGAATCCTGCCATCTTTCAAATCCTGCCAGCTTCTGGGAAATGCTGGTGCTGTCCATGGGCTGTCTAGGGAGACATCCATGGCGAGGGATGTTCTGGTGAATACTCAGCCTTCGATCATGCCAGGAGCAAGGCACTCCACATAACTCCTCAAACCATAACTGCTGAACCTAAAAAGTGGTGCCTCCTTGTTGTGTGCACCTCTGGTCCAGCAGGGTGGGACACCAGGGGTTTTATGTTCCCATGCTGTCACGGAGATCTCCAGCTTACTCTTTGTACTGCTTTTCTGGAATCTGGAATATGTCAGTATGGCTGATCCTGATCTCTGTAAGGGAAAGCAGTGATCCTGATCTTGGATTTCCCATGGTGTTCAGGTTTTTATATATTTACCATTTTCTGTCTAGGGAGTAGTGTTGGCTTAATTTTTCAGTGCAAAAGGAAGCGAGATTTCTAGATACTTGACTACTGATTTTGTAGCTGGCAAGTGCACTGGGCCTGGCTCACTTGGTGACCTACAAGTAGATGAAGATGCTCAGAGTCAGAGCACGCAGATGTGTTTTGCCAGGAAGTAAACAGGCTTTTGTATTATTTGTTCATCTACATCTGTCGGTTAAATCTATTTCCGCTGTGCAGAAGCAGCAAAAAACATAAGCAGCAAAAAAATGGTGCTGCACATCCTATCAAAAAGAAATATATATAAATGTCACTACTGCACACTTTCTTGAAAAGTACCTAACTAATACTTGCAGTAAAATTTTGTCACCGTGTTTCATTTGTTTGGGGGCAGTAACTGGCAGGCAGCAACTGTGCACTGAAAGGTGTTAGAGTGGAGGAGGGAAGAGGCAGAGAAAATTTTGTTGTAAATATCCTCAGAGGTCATAAACAAATGCAGCATAAATACTACTCCAGCTTCTCACTAACAAACTGAGCTTTAATAGTGATTGTTCCATCTCTCATCTGAAATACTGTTCCAAATAACAGTACCAGCCTTGTTTTAAAGTAAGGGAAAACACTGAAGCTCGTTTTTGAACAGAGTTGACATGCATTATGTAAATGCACATTTGAAAAAAAACACAGGGCATTGATATTTAATGTCAGACTAAAGGTTACTTAAATGTAACTCTTTTTTAGTGTACTTGCAGATTTAGTGTACTTGCAGATTTTTTAGTGTACTTGCAGAAACTAGTAGATTTTTCCCTCTGTCTGTTAAGGGTTAACACTGACTTTGTTTTTTTTCTGGAGTCCTACAGTAAAGTCGCTGTGTAACTTAAGACACCAAGTCTTTTTGGATAGGAAAACTTCCTGCACTCTGAAAATGGGATCTTCTGTAGCCCTAATCGAAGCCAACTGGATTAATGTTGGCTTCTTGCTGTTTGAGCTAATGTCTGTGATGCCATCTACACATTCCTCCGGTGACTCTTTGCAGTATATAGAAAGTTAGTGTTACTTCACCTTATCTTTGCCAGAGTGTTGGGACCATGAGGATTTTTCAGAATCCTGTCTGGGGGAGATGCAGGGCTTTAGTGTCTTCGTGTCTTTTCTCTGCCTAGTTGCAAGCTTTCATAGGCATAGTTGCAGTGGTGGGTTTTGAGGCCTCTTAAGATGACTCTGGAATACCAAATTGAGTGTAAAATACCTCTGTGTCACTGAGAACTCCTTGGTTCTGTCTTCTGAGGAGTGAACGTTTACCCCAGCCTCTAGTTAGTCCCTGCAACTTGTGGAGACCTGTGTGACCTACCAGGTTCTGTTCTGTCCTGATGGCATCAGGTCAGAAGCTTGAGGGGAAGCCATGTAGCAGCTCCTCTCCTGCAGCAAGGAGAAGCTGTGGCAGCCACTGCTTGTTGTCAGCCTGGTGTGGAGACCGCTGGAGGCAAGCCCACCAACCCTCCTTCTGTCGTAGTAGGGCAACCAAACCACCTGCTCCCAATGGCCCCTGACATCCCCCAGAGAAAAATAAGCCCCACATGACAGACTTGGGGCTCCACATTCACTAGGAGGCCTAATGAACCAATATCAGACTTTACAAACTCCTAAACCAAGAGATGCAAATTTTGCACAGCCCTGTAGGTTTATACGAAAATAGGGTGAGAGTTTTCTCTTCAATTAATTCCAAACCAAACCTCACAAATTTTAGGAAATTTTGATTCTGAACTGGGTAGCTCAAGCCTGAAACTGAACCTGATGCAGGTTGAAATTGATGTTGGCAGTTCACTGGCACTTCTGCATTTCAGTGAATTAAATGAACCGTACTGTATTCACAGGACAGAAAAGGAGTTAAACTGAATATTTCCAGGGTAATAATTTAGAATTTGAAACACTTCTGCAGTGAAAATTAATCCAATTTTCCTTTTAGCAAAGTGTAGTTTGGATTTGAAGAATAAAGGAGCATAGCTATGGTAAGCAATAATTTAGTTCTCTGATTCACAAAGTTGCTCAGTGAGTCATTGAACCAGATCCCACCAGTGACTAATATGCATTGATTTAAATGAATTTGATTATCTCATTGTGAGGTTTTTTGGTGACTGTGATTTCTTCATTGCCTTAACTCAAAGTTTGAGGGAATTCCTTGTGATAAATCTAGACTTGTAGGTAAACATGCAGCAATAAGCAAGAAGACCTCACCCAACAGCAATTATGTTAGATACTTTCTTTTATTGCCAGGTTCAATCAAGTAGAGTAACAAAATAACATAGTTTACAGCTGAGATAAGTAACTTATTATTTACAAATATGCTTGTCAAGCAAGTCAGAAGACAAGGAGGTTCTTAAGACTTAAATTCTCCAGTTCCCATCTTGTTTATGCTAAGCTTTTATCTGGATTAAATTTTGGCTTGCAAATGACAAAATTATTAGCCTTTAATTGACTGTATTTAATTCACTTCTTCAGTATTCACTTCAGTATTTATATATGTGACCTGCAAATTGGAGTCTCTGTACCCAAATAGTGTTACCCAGAGAGATTTCTATTTTCTTAACACCTTGCACAACGGGAGGAGAGTGGGATCTGAGAATATGTAAAATGTCAAAACATGTCTGTAGACATTCCAAAGGAATGTCTCTGTATTACTTAGGATCTTGATGGTGTCATACAGGCAGAAGTTGAGTCCAAAAGAACGCCACCTGCTTTAAGCTTAGCTTGGCAAATTAATTTATTACAGATTATATACTTTTCACTCCAGATGGTGATAAATGGTAATATTAGGTAACATTCAGTCTCTGTCCTTGATATGCTGTCTGATCTGAGTCAAGCAGAGTACTCTGGTTTTCAATTTGTTTGCAAATAAAGTGAATTCATCACATACTTAGCAGGCGTATGATGGATTAGGTATTGGAGAAATGAAAAGTATTGTCGGGATTAGTAAGGGAAGATATGAAGTCATGAAAATGTCTCCATCTCAAAGGACCAAAGTCTGTGGACGTTTGAATCTGTGGTTTCTGCCTGTCTACAGAAGGGTCGATTGCAAAATTTACGTTCATTTTTGGGTTTGGATTTTGAACACTCCAGGGTTTTCAGGTAGGGCCCATCTCCAGGGAAAATAAAAGTTAGCCACAGCCACCAGCCCAAAACTGAACCATCAAGTAACCTGAACCCAATTGAGCGAGGTTAAAAAGAGTTTGGTTAAGTGCCTTGTTTTGTTGCCTTTGGCTAGAAAAAGAAGTGGGAGTGAGAGATGCCTTTTTAGATATTTCTGACCTAGGTTAAATTAGGACACTAGAAGTCTTGTGAGGAAGTTTCAAGGGCTGATTGGATTACTCAGATCCCAACCCAGCCTGTGGAGATGAGTCCAAAGTTCCAGATGGTTTTTAAATTAGAAAGGGAGAGATCTTATGAGGTCTGCATTGTTTCTACATAATACTTCCCCTAGTTCCTCATGGGTAAGCCCATCCAAAAGGTACTCATCAACATCCCTAAGACACATAGGCTTCTTCATCCGGTTAGCTTGTTTGAATGGGACAAACATTTCCACAACTGGTCAGCCTGTAGCCTTGCTATCAGTTACCTACTCAAGGAAGAGAAATTTGAATCCTCTTAATATTTCAGCACGAAGATTGTTCTCTTTTCTAGTAACTCCTCACTATATTAAAAAATTCTTCTGTCATTGGAAGTCAGTCTGGTTCACCCTTTTCATCAAGTAACAGCAAGGGGTTTTTTTTTTCGTGGAAGAGTTTGCATTTTTGCATGTGTTGTTACCTGTAAAATTTAATAACAAAGTTTGATTGTAAAGTATATTCTACTTCCTGCCATTCATGCTCCTTGTTTACCTTTAATGCCACATTTGCAGAAAAATTAAAGCCAGAATGTAAAACTGATTGATGCACGTGCCCTCATATGCTAACAAAATGCACCATTTTGGGCTATGAATGCTTCAGGAGGACTCATGACAGCAAGCAAAACAAGTAAAAAACCTACATGTGCTTCACACACAAAGTCTTAGTGAACACTGTCCTGATTACACACATTTGTAACTTATTTTTTTAGTACAGACTTGGGATTCAGTTAACGGAAGATATCTCTTTAAAAGTTGCCAAATGATGCATGACCCATTCTGCCACCCCACCTTCTTTTCCTTGATTAGAAAAGAGAAAGGATGTGCTGAAGATAACACTGAGAGTACTTTCCAAATGACCAGAGGAAAAGAAAGAACAAGGAGAAGGGGTCATTAAAATGATAAATGAAAGTTGGGTTTTCTGTTATTACAGGTTATGTTGTTTTTTCTCCAGGGGAGTGAAGAAGGAGAGGATGCACCATTTCCTGTTGGAGAAACTGTAATCAGCTATAGAACATTTGCAGTTTTAGGAAGAAAAGGTCCTGACTGCTGTACAAAGATTGAAGTGACAGAGCAAAGGTTCATATTGAAATGATAATGAGTTTGTGGCAAAACAGAACACAACATGCCATTTCCTAAGAACTTGGAGGAGGCTTAATAAAAGATGCCAAAATGTTTGTTTGCATAAAGATGAGTGATAGTCCAAATAAAGGCTTCAAATTGTAATAAGAAACACATCTAAATTAATCTTAAATTTGGATTTAAGCTATTCCTCTTCCTATTATTACAGCTAGTATTCTGTTACTTAAGTGGTCTTTGAAACCCTAATTTCTCCAGAACTTGTTTTAGTAGGATTATTCAGTATATAAGTGGGATTATCAGCATAATTCTGTATTCTCTTTCAAACAGTATCAAAAAGAATGTATTTTGGGATGGGTAGGAGACTGTATGACTAATGTTATTCAAGATGCCAACAATTGTGCAGGAACTTTATGAGTTGGAAACGGAGCTGTTACAAGCCACCATCACTTCAAATGATGTTCAAAGAAGAGGAAACTCCAAAGCCAGCTCATGGTGTCTCAGAACCTGTCACGCTAGCCAGAGAAGCACATGAGTACCTCCTCTATTAACAGGGCTCTGCATTGGTTTTGTGCACTTGTGCATGTGGTTGGAGAACAGAATTTTTACTCAAAACAGAAAATTTTAAAGTTCTTTTGCTGTACTTCTAATTTTGTGCTTTTCTCTGATGTGTCCAGGGTCCCTCTCTCTTTCTCACAGCTTCTGTCTAATTGAAGAAAAGATTACCTCTCTAAAGAGAAATAATGCAGTTGCTATCTGAATGAACAATGGCAGCTAACAGACCACTCGATCTGTGTTATCATCAAAAAATGACTTTTATCAGAAGTCAAGGAACAAAGAATATTTTGACATTAGAGAAGGAAGTAAAAACAAAGTGTTTATAAGACAACTTTTTTGGATTCCATATAGTTTGAGGAAGTCTTATGAGGATTTCTGCATTTACAAGATTTCAGTACAACAGTTTTTTGTCTGTAGATATGATACAGTGCAAGGTGTTCATCTGTGTCTTCTTAGTTGCAGTGCGCAGTGTATATTCAGATGATAAACTTGACAGAATCTTACTATTTTTGAATCAATCCTGTTTGTTAGTTTCTTACACCAGTCACAGATGACTGAGAAGTAGAACTGGGGTATTCATCTGAGCTTCTTGGTCCTTCTGCACTAGACTGAAAGCTTTTAAGTGACAGTCCTTCCACATGGGCTTCTGGTGCTTTATGCATTTTCTCAGGCCTTTCTTCGAAACTTCAGTGTTTTCTTTCTGAAGGCTGTTTGGACTACAAGGTGAAACATATCAGGAAGGCCTAGACAGTGCAGAGAGAAGAGGTTTTCTGTTCTTCTAGTTGACCAGGGCTTTCTCCAAAATTCAAACTTAAAACATTAAGTTTGTCATTAATTTTTAGATTACCTCTGTTAGTTCAACTACCTGTACTAATGCTGCTGTTGTCTTTTGGACAATATGATAAATCTGTAATGTAAGAAGATATTAGGAAGGCACAGCAGTTTTTTTCTATCATCAGTGCTATGCACTCTTCTTTATAAGAAAAATTCAGCAACCAAGCATGCAATAAATATGCCAAACAAGACCCCAGTAAAGGTGATCTAAATGTGTAGCGTGATTTTACATACAAAAAAGAAGTGGACAAACACCAGCTATTCCTCCTAAGTCAATTACATACCTCTCTTGTTCTCAAAGAAAAGCTTTCTAACCAGCTGTTAAGCCAGGAACCAGTGTGGAAAATTGTATGACCAGAGACAAATTGTGTCCCAGAGTCCTCACTGTTTGCAGACTGTCCAGACCTTAAATTGCAGGACTCACCCTCTCACCTTATCTTCCAGATAGCCCAGCACTTTCCTACCCATCCTGCCTGGCTCTTCAGGCATACAGTGGCTGGGTGTGGAATGCCTTTGCATCCTTGGAAGAGGGGAAAGGGTATTATAAATTGAATGAGTCAAAGGTAGCTGCTTGAGGACCTGATTTATTCTGCATCCTTTAGGAAAGAAGAGGGAAAAAACATTTTCCTTTTCTGAATCAGTTCACTTTTGAAAATTAATAAACCTTTTTTTATGCTCTAATGCTGCTGGGTGACCTGTTTTTATTGTACGCTGAAGTGCAATAAAATAACAAAAGGGAGTACTGTGAAGAAAAACTCAGAGGCTTTATTTGAATGCATAACCAAGTTTGTTTACTTTGAAAGAACAGTAACAATGTAATGAATGTCTGGTGCAGAGTTAAGTACATCCTTGTCCAAATTTGATTTATGTGATCATTTCTGGATGTTAACTCAACCATTGTTAGCATAACCTCCATAATTTTTATATTCATGCTGCCTGTGGGCACGCGCTAGCGCAGCAGCGTGAAAGAAATGTGAAAGAAAACTGGTAGCAGCTCCCAGTGCAGGAAGCCTCTTTCCCTGAAATAACAGAGGTTGGTGTGTAGTGAGCCATAGATCAATTTAAGGCGAGCAGATCAGTGTAACTGGAGGAGCTGTGTTAGGAGAGAGAAGGCAGCCATTGATTCCTGCAGCTTATTAACTTCTTGAGGGCCACGTGCGGTAACGCAGACATCATCCGTGGTCTGCTGGTGTGTGCGTGCGTGATGTGGCTATCAAATTACTTGAAGGAAAACTCAGCGGCTTTGGTTGCCTGCTAAAACACATCAGGAGATACTGTGTGAGCTCAGACTGCCTGAGCTTTTGAAGGCAGAAGTTGAGCTTTGTGAGGAATGCTTCTACGAACACTTCTGTAATCATACAAGATGTCTGTGTAATTCATACAATAACTTTGTTCAGTGTACAAAGGAGGGTTTCTGCAACCCCTGTGCTAGGCAGTAACTCCGTAGCATGAGAACAGGCATCTTTTAAGATACGGATGATAGTTTTTTTAGGTAAACAAAACATTCAGAAGTTGCCACAATGATTAAAGTTAAACACAGTTCTCGAGGGAAGTTTTGTGGATATAAACAAAAGACATTCTTGTTTGTCTTTCACGTTCATTTCAAAATTGCGCATAATTACTAAATCCTTCCCATGTGAGCTTTGCAGTTCATGTTCTTTAACCAGATGCTGTAGCATACGTTTTAGTACCTATAGTTCCACAGTTGAAGTTCAGGAATATCTGCAGTAATATTTTTGATTCATTTACTTTGTAATTCAGTTTAACCTGAAGGCATTGTATGACTTGTATCATGTATCATCAATTTTATATTTACAATTTAAAATGAAATTTACCGTTGTCAATAAAGAAGTAGTATGTTCAGTGTATTACCATAAGTCATTCACATAAACCCTTAATTTCATCTTCAAACTGCATCTTCGTTTTGTGTCAGCTTGTGGATCCCATATGCTAGGAATGGCTCTTTGCTTCTGGAAAATTCAGATGCAGCTGCTGAGCTGAGGGCAGAATTTGAGTATTCACTCTTGGCTGCCTTGCCCTTTTGCTCTTCTATTTTAATCAACCTTTTTATCTCAGCTTCATATAGTTGTGCTTTTCTCTTTTTTTTGGCACTGATCTTGGGAGGGGAAAGAGAAAATGCTGGTGAGATTATACTTGTTTGGGGTGTGCTGTGCTCAGAAAAGGGCAAAGTCTTAGTCCAGTTTTATGCAAGACACCATCATAATAAAGTACATTATTGTGGATGTCACAGTAATCTCTTATGGGTCATAGCAATCAGCTGATAAGTCCTGTGATTCAAAGACAAATCAGTTATTACTGAAATGACCCAAAGGGTGTGATTTTAACATGATATTCTTTTAAGTCGACATCCAGAGTTTGCATGTGGGTAGCCTGCAGTGCTGGATTCAGGCTGTTCTGTCAAGAGCCCAGTTTTGAAAATACATTTGCTACAACTCTTCCCTTATGAATGAATCTACAGGACAACAGATTATTGTGGGTAATCTTTTTTGAGTAATGTATTGGAATACAGCACTCACCTGAAGCATCAAGTCAGGTTTCAGGGGCACTGTCTGCTGATGACTAAATTTGAATTGAGACTCATGGCAACCATACAGAGCAATGGGCAGCAAGTTTGATGGTTCAGTTCAGAAAATATGTTTCATAATAAGAAGTTATTTGTTTCCAATATTATTTGTGTTTGTGCTTTGGCAAGTATTATTTATGGTACTGAAATGATGTGCTAATCCAAAGGATAAAATAACTGCTTCTTCATAATCCTGTGTACAGCTGCTTGTTGGGACACAGACCAAACTTTCACCTTCAGATCATCCACAGCAACTCTATGTGTGAGTTAAAGACAGTTTAAGAGAGTGAAGGTGGTAATTTCCGTCATCTTTAACTGAAAAAACAGATATTAACTTAGATAAAAATTACTGGGAGCAGCTTCTAGTTTTTAATGTAAAAAAGTAATTTTTTTTGTACTTTAAAATTTAAACTTGTTACCTGAAAGTAGTGACAGTTTGTGGGCAAAGATGGAAATAGGAGAGTTGGAAAGTTGAGAAACAGCTAACACAAGTTTAAAAAGTGAATTTCTTTTAAGAGTGTTTTGCTATCCAGGAATTAAACGGAATGCCAGCCATTTCGTAGCAGCCCTATATAAAAGAAAAGAAATAGGAACACAAGTCTTCTGGTTCCTCCATGTGTCACTGCCACTGGGTAACTGTTCGCACCTACATTAGTCACTCCTTCAACAGGCCATGAAATTGTTCCAGCTTTTAAAATGTGTGAGAAAATTAAGGCAGGTGCTGGCACATCATAAATGAAAACCTGACCTTCAGGCTGGTACAGTAGTGGTGTTGTTACTGTTTGTGTTCTGGAAACCACATGGCTTGTCAAGTTGCAGTAAAGTTATTTTGTGCTTTTATATTATTAAAACCCGGTGAGGTCTTTGGACTGCCCATGAGAACCATGAGGCTTACTGGCGCTGGGAGTTACATTGATACTCACTATGTAAGGATGCCTTTTTTTGATGTTGTTACTGACTTTGTGCCGCTCAGTAGCTGTTGGATTACTTAATAAGGAAAAAACTTGCTACAGAGGGTGCTTGCACATCTGCTGTTAGAGAAATCAAATCCTGAACCATCCATGATCCAAAACAACCTCAGTGACTTCTCTGAAAATCCTCTCAGCACAATACTGCTCAGAGAAACAGCAGACAAAGTGATATTTTAATTTCACAGTAGAACAAACATTCAGTATTTTTTCATAAAAAGGGATGGAAAAATAGAGAACAGAGAGAGTTGTCTTTAGTGCATGTATATTTTTTGTGAGCTCTTAAACCTGAAATCCAGGTGAATTGCTATGAACTTCTTATATCAAGAAATCATTACTGTTCTCCCAAAGGACTGTTTAATCTTCAGTGTCTTGTAAGGTTTGTCTTACAAATAAAACTGTATTGAATCTTGCTACCTTCGACCACCTGTCAAGTTCCTATCCTCACTTTTTTCCAAAACTTATGCCAGATTGCAAAATGAAAACACCACAACTGTATGCGAGGTTCTGTTAAAAGTTCAAATGAAATTACCTAAACCATTATGAGTTTTAGAAAGCTTCCATATTTTTCTTACTAACAAGGTAGTTTAATTACTCTAATTAGTGATTTAATCTCTGTAGAAAAACTGTCTTGGTTTTTTGTGTCACATTTAGCCCTATATGAAAATCTCCTAATACAGCTTTAGGGAATTAGAATTATCCTGGTACTGAGTGAAAAGAACATATTCTGTTGTGTAACCAGAAATGCCTGTATTATCTGAATATACCTGCTTTCCTCATTGCAGAGCTAAAATATTTTCTTCATTTACAATTTGCTTTAATATGTGTAGAAAGGATAGCAGATAATGCTATAGGATTATTAACCTATTCTTATTTCTTTCTGTCTTTTATTTCATTTTCCAGAAGTGGGTCACACATTTGTATTTTCAAACTGTATTTAGAGTTCTCTTTTGGTGTCACTTTTTTGATTTGATGTCCAAGATCACCTTGTACTCTAGTGCTGTGAAATTTTTAATATATTCCAATGACACTCCTGTGAGGTAGCAAGGTAATGTTATTTTCAATTGTATAGTTAGGGAACAGAGGCAGAGAGGGTAAGAACGGTTTTCCTTGTACCTAACTCTGCCTAGTCATTTAGGCTCCCTTTAACACCTACAGGTAGGAGATGTATCACCCCCTTCCCCCAGTGATTGAGCCTGGGTCACATTAAGGGCTGTGGCAGGCATGGACTGAACTCAGATCTTCCAAGACTTACATTAGTATTCTCTTTCCTGGAACATATTTCCTTTCTGAAATAAACAGATGTATTATGCTGAAGTGATTTGAATACTGCTCCTTCATGTGGCTTGGCAAGAAGCATGAACTTAATGATTTTTGTATTACTGTTTTAAAGTTTTTGGTATTTCTCTTATTAAACTGATAATGTCATCCATCATCTTGGGTTTCATGGTTTTGGTACTGATTGCTTTTCACAGATACTACACTCTCAGGGGAAATCGGCACCAAGAAAAAAGTGAAAAGACTGTTAAGTTTCCAGAGATACTTCCATGCATCCCGGTTACTGCGTGGAATTGTACCACAAGCCTCTCTGTACCTACTGGATGAGGACTACCTTGGGCAAGCAAGGGTAAGACAGGTCTCCAGATCTCCATTTCTTTTAATAATACTGCAGAGAGTGTCAGTTTTGTTTCAGTCTTCAGATAACGAAATTTATGGCTGATCTTTCTTAAATGACCCACGTTACATGTCTGCCTCACAACAAACAGATTGTCCGTTCCTTATTTATGGTTACAGCCTTGAAGGCTTAGGTCTCAAAGGAACAGAAAATGTTGCCACATCTATTCAGCATTTTCAGATTCCAACAACTGAAATTATAATCTGGATTTATTAAAGAATGAAGGATTTCTGGTTAAATTACTGATTTAAGTGCAGCCCTGACACAGGACTTAGTTCATCCACTTTAAAAAAGACAGGTGTCTCTCAGCTGGTATGAAACAGCTATTAGGCAACCCACGATAGCTCTCCATAGTGGCAAAGGCTAGGAAACAGGGAACATTGACTGCAAAGAACTTCACAGTGATCAAACTATAATTATCTGGCTTTGCAGCTCTTATACTTACTTAGAATGGTATTTTCTAGCGAAACTTGCACAATTGATGGCATTGGGATTATGTGCCTAGGCAGTTTTTATTTTCTGCAAGAGGAGATTATACGCCAGGTGTTAAAGTAATTAAGAAATCCAGAACTGTTTGAATATAGACTAGAGATGGGAGTGAATGTGTATTTCATGCACACATACACCACTGTAGGTCATACAGCTAGTCCAGAATCAGTCTCCTGGCTCAACTGATGTAGCTGTAAAAACACGGCATTTGGTGGTAATGATGGATTCTTCTGCACGTCTGAGTGGGCTTAACAGTAGCACTGTATCTAAAATTATAAAAGCTATTCCTGTGTACTGCTTTGCTTAGCACATTGTAACTCATAGTCACTATGAGAGCTAGGATTTTAAAACACTGTAGTAAAAACCTAAGAGAATTTGCACTGACAATTTGGGGACATGAAGGAACGATAAAGAATTTTTGCAGTGAAAGGGAGTATTTTCGTAATATTTTGGTTTATATTATTCCTTGTTTTGAGTTCCTTTTAGAAGGTATTTTTAGTTTTATGTTCAGAACCTCCTCAGTTAAAAGTGCAAGTGACACTTTATGCAGTACAGCTATAGGTTTCTCGAACAAAACTTTAAAGCTGCAGTAACCAGTCCTGTGACTGATTAATGTGGAATAATAATTAAAATCTGCTTTACAGTGTGACATACCAGTCATTGGCCTTTTCACATTTGTTTTTTCCAGCATATGCTATCCAAAGTGGGAATGTGGGATTTTGACATTTTCTTGTTTGATCGCTTGACAAATGGTAAGTAAATTTTTTAAGTCTTTATTTTAATATCTCTTATATATGACTATTCAAAAAATCCCTAATTAATTATTTGCTAAATGTTTCCAGTTCAGATTACTGAAGAGAAATTGGCCACATTTAACCTCTGTTAAAATCACATCTTGGAGTTTTTTCAGGCTTTTCCTGAACTGTAGGATAATGTTTAAAGTGTTCTTTTGTATCAGTCTAATCTCCTACATCTGTTGTTGTCTCTGTTTCAAGAAAGGGTTTCTGTTTTCTTTGCCTGGGAAACTCCCAAGCTACTTTAAATATACCTGTTAGATAAGTTGGTCAATAAATCCAGATCTCCATAATCAGTCAATTTCTATCAATACGAAAGACATTTGAGTGAAGATACCCTTGGTTCTGTCCAGCAGCAAAAATTAGGAAATTTACTGAGAGAGTAAAAATCTGTGAAATGTCTTCTCTAAATATATGCCTGTAAAACAACCC
The DNA here is from genome assembly GCA_013397725.1 of Rhagologus leucostigma. NCBI lineage: Eukaryota > Metazoa > Chordata > Aves > Passeriformes > Rhagologus > Rhagologus leucostigma. The sequence continues at coordinate 824,386 of VZTD01004412.1, read as the reverse complement.
CCCTTCCCCCGAATGTCTAGGCAGTACCTCTTGATCAGGTAACTGCTGAAGAGGGTAATGATCACACCTTTCCCCTTTCTGTACTGCTCGTAGAACTGAGAGCCCTCATTCCTCACCCCCAACCTAATTAGGTTTGGTTGGGACAGAAGGTGTAGAAAAAAGCTGGTTTAGAGGGTCATTCAGCTGAGTGACTGGCAGTGAAGAGTGAAAAGGATTGCAAATTGCCTGGGAAGCAAAAGCATAGTTCTTCTAAATTACCTTTCTGTGCCCCTGCTCAGTAGTCAAGACCAAGTAAGTTTCCATGTGTTCTTCATACAGATATTTATTTTCACATTAAATAAGAAAAGACTCCCTTCAAACTTTGTTTATATGTAGTATGGGTTGGTTGGTTTGGGGTGGTTTTTCTAACTTTTATGGAAACAGTGCCGCTGAATTAAGCAGTGCAAGCTTTTTAAAATACTGTGTTTATGTATAGCTGATCATGTAATACTAGTTAGGCTCAATTTTGCCAGTGTTCCCAGTATTGGATTTACAGTAAGGCCAGTGCAGCATTACAGTGGGACTTGAGACTGTAAATGCTGCAACTCATTTTTCCTGTCTGTGTCATTGTTATGAGATGCAATTGTAGCTGAGCTAGTTTATGTGGGTTAATTATATTTTTGTACAGCCATATGTAAAAGAAAAAATTTAGTCCCAAACTGCTGATTTTTAGTAATTAATTAATTAGTACAGTATGGCAAACCAAAGTGGCAGAAAAGCCGCTTGTTTCTGTTGTTTCTGAAGATAGACCTGAGTTATGAAGATGATGTTGCTCTCAGACAAGCCTGTCAAAAGATTCCCAGTTAAAACCATGTCAGTTTGCCTTCTTGCAGTTAAAACCACGGTTTGTCTGTTGTGTTGAAACAGCAAACGTGACTTTAGGGCATCTAGGCACAAGAATGGCACTCCATAGGTACAGTCATGCCATCAAGTCTTGATTATATATTGGATTATTCTATTATATTATATGTAAGTGACTTCTGAGTACATGAGTGTCATCTAAGCTCACTTCATTGGAGATAAGGTGATAGGAGCTGGCTAATAGGAAATTACCAAGATTTTTAGCCTTGCTGGGTTTGTAACTACATGTTAAGGGAATCTAAGAGTTGTTCCTTTCTGCTTTTAGGAAACAGTCTCGTAACACTGCTTTGTCACCTCTTCAATGTGCATGGACTTATTCACCATTTCCAGTTAGACATGGTTACACTGCACAGGTTTTTTGGTAAGTGCTCACCTCAAAGCCATCTTTGAATGAAGTTTAATGCTTAAGTAGAGCGTCAGGGAAGGCACTGGCTTGGTCTGTATATTGGTGTAAAAATGACTATGTCATTGCAAGTATTTCAGTAAAACGTGTCTATGATGTATATCAGCATACAGTTTGCAGGCACTCAAGTACTTGGTTCAGTACTTAGTCAGTGAAGGACCTTCGAAAGGCTCTGGATTGGGCTGAAGCATCCCAGCACCACAGTGACACTGGTGATTTAAAGTAAAGTATGCCATGCAGAGATGGGGCTGGCTTAGGCCCACACAGACAGACAGACACTGCAGAACCTACGCGTGCACAGTACAGTTGTGGTGCGGTGTAATTACTTTAGTGACTAAAAGACCACCGAGACCCAGGGCAGTTAAAAGCTTATGTGCAGAATTTAACAAATTATATCAAGCTGTCTACACTGAATAGTGCTGATGAAAGCCCCTGCTGCTGTTACTGCCAACAGAAATATTAGCACCATGCTGTCAGTGAACCAAAAGAAGAAATTGGCCAAAATCAATTACTTTTTGCAACACTTTTTGAAAGCAGCTAAATGCTGGTTTTTCAGGCTGTCAGGCAGAGTTTCCAAAACTGGGTCTCTTTAAGACTGCCTAATTGTCACTTCTGGAAAGCATTCCTCTGGTGTGGAGACAGACAAAATCTCCCTGCTTTTTCTATCTCCTGTGGGCAGACGTGAAATGGACAGTTGGGTAATTAGAGCTAGTGGTACTCACAGTTTAAGGAATTACCCACTGTACCTCCAGATGCTTGTGCGGCTGGAAACAAACAAAAGGCTTGGACTTTCTTTGGCGCTCCTCATGCTGGCAGCGAGCGCCATGGGAAATCTGCCTGTTAGCTTTCCATTTGATTAATTTGATCGTGTCTAGGAGAACGCTTCAGGCAAGATCACATGCAGCTTCAAGCGTTCACGTGGTGGTGCCCCAAGACCGCGTAATGGTGCACACACTGCTGCAAGGAACAGAGGAGTGTGAAGCACACATCTCAATGATTTTTCTGTCTGAGAGAAAGCTGAGAGTTAAGAGGTTGGTGCTCCTGATCCAACTGGACCAGTTCCAGCACTGCAAAGGGGGACTGCAAGAGGGACTGCATTTTGAAATGGACACATAGATGTGACTAAAATTGCCACAGGAGATTTTGCTGTGAACACCCCAGTGATGTATCTTTTGATTCTTTACCTGGGGGATGGAGGAATGCCTTTGGCTGTAGTTCATCACTCAAATAACAGATGATGGCCTCACTCCCTGCTGCTGTAAAATAGGTGGTACTGCCTTAATGGCACACTACTACCCTATGACAGCAGCCTAAATAATTACAGTCCGTTGTGGATAAATTTGCCTCTCTTCCTTGTTTATTTTACTCCTCAATGAAAGCCTTCACTAAGGCAAGAAAGAGGTGATTTATGCACTAGACCCAGTATATCCCCTTGGGCCTCACAAATCCTTTCATGCATTTTTTTCTCTAAAGGTATCCCAATAAAAGCAGCAATTTAAATAAGCTACAGCTATTTGAAGAAACTCCTTAGGCAACTGACTGCAAAACCTCAGATTGTATTTTAAGTCCAGTTCCCACTTGTGGCCATGGCATTCAGAGACAAAAGGATCTTTGTTTTCTGTTTTGATTCCCAGTTATGGTTCAAGAAGATTACCATAGCCAAAACCCATACCACAATGCTGTCCATGCCGCTGATGTCACACAAGCTATGCACTGCTATCTGAGGGAGCCCAAGGTAATGACAACCTTTCACACTGATGTTGCTTTCAGATGGTTCTCAGATTTTTTTCCCAGGATTGAAATAAAAACCCCAAAAAATACTTCTAGATAGAAGGAAGTGATGGCGTGCTGGAAGTCAGCAACAAGTCAGGAGCAGCCTCAGCTACAGATTACAGAGGTTTCAGTCAAGCCACGAGAGTCACTTCTCATTGTGCAGGCGTGTCTAAGTGCTGCCATATGAGCTCCAGGCACCACCACGGTGTGAACCAGCCACCCACCGGTGCCTGCAGTTCTGCTCCCATCAAACTCAGCAGGAGGCAGTGCGTGTCTGTGCCTCAGCCACCTCAGAGCATAAGCTCCTCACATCACTGTTTCGAAATACCAGATTGGGCAGAGCCACACCAGGAAAGGGGAGAACAGTCCCTTCAGAGGGGTCTGTTGCAGAGGTGTCCTCTGCACAAGTATTTGACTGCTGCTGCAAGTTCTCACAGCATCAGGGCGGTGTTGCCTTGTGTGTTACTGGAAGGCACTGTGATACTGCACTGCTGAGCCACAGTATAAGAACATAACTAATCTTTTCTGGCTTGGCTTAAATGAAAGGATGTTCTGCTAGAACTATCAGTTTGTTACACCAGAATATAGCAATGGTAAGTGAGGACAGGAGCAGGCCCCACTTTTCCTGTATTTTCATCTCCTGCAAGATCTGCAAGTCTTTTCTTGCCAGGAAGTGCAGAGGACAGCCAACACCCAGAACCTGTACCTCAGGATGCATCTTTCATCTCATAGACCTGTACTCTGTACAGACTCATCGGGCTGGTAATAACTGCCTCACTCTCACAAACAGAAAATGCTAAGACTACCTTTTTTTGCTTCTAAATGAGCTCTATAGCAGAAAAAAATCTGGACAGGTTTTCCAACTTGAATGTTTGAAGTTAGAAAGGTAAATTATGTTCTCTAATAAAATACATATATTTGAACTGAGCTAGATATTTAACAGCCAAGTTTGAAATTTCAGAAGTTGATAAACTCTGCATTTTATAACACAGTGCTATGCTAGAAAATTGAAGCCTGATCTTTTGTTGGTATTACTAAATACTTGGAGAGGCAGAGCTCTTACGATGGATGCTAATATATGCCAACCTGCCAGCTTACCTGTTTGCTTTTTAAACTGAATGTTTGAGACTATGCTCAAGCACTTCTATTACAACAATAATATATTGCCATGAATGATAAAGAGATAAGAAATACAAACTATAAAACATGATTATATAGTCTAATATCTTTATAGATGTTTGTTCAGCACTCACCTTAAAAATGTTTTTCACGAAATTTATGTTTGACATTTGTACACAAATGCCCACAAAACCAAGCAATGCCATGATGTCAGCTGGTTTGTTTATTTACCAAAAAGATGTTTACTGTCATGTTCTCATTGTGATTAATGTGTGTGATGATTCAGCTTGCCAACTTCCTCACACCGTCGGACATCATGCTTGGACTGATTGCTGCTGCAGCTCATGACGTGGATCACCCAGGGGTCAACCAACCCTTTCTGATTAAAACTAAACACCACCTTGCCAGCCTGTACCAGGTAAAACTGCTCATCAAGTTGCTAATGTGTAAAATGAAGTCAAGCAGAGTGTAAGCAATTTGCAGTGAACTTTAATGCCAAAATGTGGCAGTGGGAGGATGCTGATCAAGTCATCCTGCACTTTAGAGTCTGGACAGTTTTAGTCAAGCTCCTCGCTGGCTGTCACTTCTTAAAACAAAGCTGATAGAGGAAAAGAGTTGGAAACGTCAGATTTTGTTGAAGACATTTAAGCCAAATCAATTGCCTGGGTTGTTTCTGCTGTAGATCATCTGGGGTGAGGAACTGTGGGTAGGAGATTTAAAATCATGACAAGATTTCATCTTCTTTCAGGGAGCAAGTAAGCAGCAGGCATGCTCTAAATTGGTATTGCATTAAAAGAAACCTTTCTTTCATGTGGCTGTAGTAAAATAAAACACTTAATGAACACTGCATTAAAAAAAAGAAAAAAATAGAAGATAGATGAAACCAAAGGAAAAGGTGTAGACATTTACAATAACATTCCTCAAGATATGAAGAAAGAACTTCAAGAAAGCAACTAGGTCACACCACAGGCTGTCTAGACCAGTATCCTGTTTCTAAGAGCAACCAGTAAAAGATCTCAGAGAGAAACATAAGTCTGGGATGAGTACAGAGTTGTCCTTCACCTGGTATACATCCTTTCAGCTCTGGCAAGCAGTAGTAGAAAACTTCCTGAAACAAAGCACAGACCCTCTTGTTCAATAACTACCAATGAACCCATGCTGCCTGATTTTTGTGGTTCATTTTGAATATATTTGAGGTTCTGGCCCATGGCAATCATTGTAGCTCTGTATTTTATCCACAACTGTCCTGTGAGTATAATCTTCACACGCATGTGTACCTTGTTATTATATATGCACATCTCTCTATTCTTTGCATTGTACTTGTATATACAGTATGCCAGAGCAATGCTGTAAATCTTAATTTTGGTTGCAATAACCATAATCCATAGGTAATAAATGGAGTTGGTATTGATTTTCTAGCCTTTAGAATCACAGAATCATAGAATCATGATGGTTGGAAGAGACCTTTCAGATCATCAAGTCCAACCCGACTGTTCACCCAGCACTGCCACTGTAACCTCTAAACCATCACCCAGCGCCAGATCCAGACACCTCTTAAACACCTCCAGGACTGGTGACTCCACCACCTCCCTGGGCAACCTATTCCAGTGCCTGACCACCTGAACAGTGACAATTTTTTTCTAATGTCTAATCTGAATCTCCCGTGTCTCAGCTTAAGGCCATCCCCTCCAGTCCTCTCACTGCAGGCACAGCAGGAGAGGCCGGCCCCCACCTCACTGCAGCCTCCTTTCAGGTGGGTGTAGGGAGAAACGAGGTTTCCCCTGAGCTGCCTTTTCTCCAGACTAAGCACCCCCAGCTCCCTCAGCCACTCCATGTAAGACATGTTCTCTGGTCCTTTCACAAGGCTTGTTGCTCTTCTCTGGACAAGCTCCAGCACGTCAGTGTCCTTTTTAAAGTGAGGGGCCCAGAACTGGACACAGCACTCGAGGTGTGACCTCCCCAGTGCCGGGTACAGGGGGACAGTCACTGCCCTGGTCCCACTGGCTACACTATTGCTGATCTAGGCCAGAATCCCACTGGCCTTCTTGGGACACTGCTGGCTCATGTTCAGATGCTGTCGACCAGCACTCCCACTGGACTGCTTTCCAGCCACTTGGGAAGAGTCAACTTCGGCCTTTTTGATAAGGTGTCAGAAACAGAATATCCCAAGTTAAAAATTAATATACCTGAAGAAGACTCACTAATAGCTGCGCACAGATACTTAGCAAATTGAGAGATTGCTGTGATGTGCTTACTACTTGATAAGAGTCTCTCTTGTTCTCCCCCACTCAAGCAACATTTGGGTTTTCCATAAAAAGTGGATTGTATAATGGTGCAACTGTCCTGCCCTCGGACATGGGAATGGGCTGGATATGGGAGCCCCAGCCAAGGCACAGTGGTGCTCAAACACTGAAAACTTTGTGACTGGTCTTGTCATAAGCTGATGCAGCTTGTTACGTCATACACATGTGTTTCTGGTCCATTTTATTCCAGTCTTTTCTAAATGTCAGGCCAGCTGAGTGAGGAGGGAGAAAGGCCAGGGGCCTAACCCAGGGTATTTTGGGAATGTTAAGGGTGCTTTGAAGAAGAGTAAGTATTCCACAAAACCCCTTGTCTTGTGAAAAGGTACAAACAATTCTTTCTCAAATTAATAGTGGTAAACAGTCGTTCATAGTTAGGTTGAAAAATCAGGCTGATCTGAAAGACATATAGCTAAAATATTAGTATCTTGAAGAAGTGGTTTCTGCTCAGTTGAGTTTGAATATACTTAAAAATGTTGGTTAGAAAAGGCAGTGACAGTGCAGAAAATGCAATCTTTCAACAGCAAATGAGATTTTAAATACCCTTCGTAAGGACGTTCACTGGCAAGTTTGAGTTATTTTAACTGAAAATGATCCCATATTGTTTCCAAAGATTTTAGTAGTATACAGTATATGGATGCCAGTAAAAATAACTGCTGGCAAAAAGTTTTGCTGAAAGCATTTTTAGTCAAAAATTTAGATGTAGAGAATAGTCTTTTAAACATGTACTTTAACATGTGCTTGAAAGTGAAACAAAGTTCTTAGGTTTTTGGTTTTTAAGTAGCAGAGCCACAGAACTGCTGGGATTAATCAGAAAAAGGATCCAATGAAAGTAAGTTTTAACAGAGCTGGCAGTCATTTGTCATTGAGACAGTGCACTTATCCATGTATGGCATTTCTTTGCTTTTAAATGTCTCTTGACATTTAAATTAGAACTTTAGATTTGCATTTGGAAGAAAAGGTTTTGAAGAAGAGTAAGGGTAGACAAATGAGGTAGGTCAGTTTTTGACAAAGCTGTAAAGTGTTTGACAGCTTCAGAAGTGCATGTATGAGAAGAGTTACATTTCAGGAAGACAGGTGACATCACCAAGGACTTCAGCTTTTTCAGTATTTATTTTCGAACTAAATCCATATTTTATGATTCAAGACACTTTGTTTTGTAATCTATAGGGTGATTTCCACAAGAGTCTATTGCTTGTGCCATGATTTTCTACAAAAATGAAAGCACTTCATTGAAATCTCCAGCATTACAAGGACAGTTGAGAGCATGGAAGGTGACTCTGTGGTCTGGAGGTCACTTAGTTTTCCTTTGAGGAGCACAACAGCATTCCTTGTAATGCATTGCAGACCTTGCTTCTGACTTTCATTGTCTAGCTTTTAAATAAAGAATAAAAGTTTAGAAGTGTGGATAGATGACATACAACATCTATAGTACAAAACAGGTTTCAGAAAACTATGAAAGGACACTTTACAACTCTAATATAGCTGTAGGTAAGCTGGAAATAGGAGAGTATGGTTTGGGCATCAGTAACAGTTCTACTTCATAGTCTTCCTTAAAAGCAACACTTCTAATTTAAGTGTCATTTTAGACTATTTAACATTGTGTAGTTAAACCAACTGCTCAATGAGTAAGGATAGATTGAAGAGATTGAAAGAAATTCTGGTCCCTATTGACTCTGAATTAAAATTAAAGTTTGCTTTGTGCCTAGTTAGTAGCAAGTCTCACTCTCTTCAAGTTACTGTTCTTTTTCAAATGTGTATGTCAAATGCAGTGGTTCGAATAGTTCAGGCTAAGTAACAGATAGGAAATATTGTGGTAGTTTAAGTAAAATAAACAGTCACGGTCCTGAAGTCTCTGTTACAGCAATCCACTGGGCTTGGGCTGTAAATGTGACAGAAGCTCCCTATAGAGCAGCCTTTAAAGCAAAGCTGCACTACTCAGTTTTTTGAAAAACTAAACCACCATGTGAAGCAGAGCTGAGAGCCCCGGCCTGCAAGCCAGCACACAGACTTTCCCCGCATGGGTTGTCTCCCACCAGCCTGGGTGATCAGATAGATCATGGCAATTAGTCTTAATAACGCAGTAGTGTGTTCCTGGGTGGAATAGCTGACTCTACTAATTGCTGGCAGCCGCTTCAGGGATTCTGGCTCCTTACATTTAAGAGGGGAGTCATATGACTTCATGTTCAGTTGTTGCTTGTTAACTTGCCCTTTCCTTTTCCCTCCTCCCTGTAGTTTCAGCGTGAGAAACTGAACAGTGCAGCAGTGTCAGTTTAAGGTTCCCCCTATAGCAGCAGGCAAAGAGCAGAAATGTAGAGAAGTGGAAATACTCTGAGATGATTACCTGAGTTTGCTTTTTCCTATGAGAAACTACTAATTGGATGCAGGAAAGTTCTCAGATACCTACACGCCTAAGCCCTGTTCTGGCTGGCCTTCAGTACAGCCAAGGAGCAGCTGCATCCATGGAGTGTAATTCCCTGTTTGAGGCAGGTGCTGCTGAAGTAGCTCCTCACAGCAAGTAAGTCTGGCGTGCTGGAAGGGATGTGGGGACACAGGGTGCTCCGAGGGGATCTTCCCAGTCACGATGTTTCAAGGATGCAGTCAGACCAGAGTTGCAGGAAACTGTGCACACAGGCACTGTCTTAAACAAGTGTAAGCCTTGCCAAAAACCAAAGGTGACAGTCAGGTAGAGTTTGTCCTATTTAGTAGGAAGATTGCAGCCTGTGGTGGTGACTCTTGGGACAGTATTCAGCTCTGCGACTGGATAGGTGAAAAAAAAACCCAAAAATTTGTTGTTATGTCCTATTACATTCTCTTTATTTTTCTTGGTCAGAGTGTAGGGTTGCAAAAGTCCATCCTGATGTATTTAGGCAAAAGGAGAAAAGGGATATTTAGGTTGGCAAATGAACAGAATTGCTGTCGAAAGTAATTTCTATATTGCATAACTGATGTTGAGATCTGAGTCCATCAGCTACTCCTAAGAAAAGGAATTGGCTTTTGCATTATTTGAAAGTTTCAGAGTTGGTTTTACTTTGTTTTTTCCTCCGGTATCTGTGATTTCTGTAAGGGAAACAAGCAGACAAACCCAGAGAAATACCAAAGCAACATTGTTTGTGTGAATTCAAAAGCAACAAAAAGCGCTGCAGAAAGTACTGTAATAGGAAGTCAATCCAATTTGTACGCTCACCTTTGCACCAGGCAAGATGATCAAAATGCAAATTGGATCTCGGTTACTGGCAATGTTTAGTGTTATAACAGTCATTAGATATGACGTGACTACAAAGGAAGATGGGAAGACTTAGGGAGAAAATACTGCTCAGTCCCTCTTGGAAAAGTGGAAGCTGCCCATCATGTCCCATGGGAAGGGCAGTACTATGGCAGCAATACCTCAGAGCTTTGTGACTGTGCATGAGGGAGCTAGAGATCAACAGTGGCTGGAGAGAGCTGACTCTCTCTCAGTGGCTGAGTGGCTGACTCCACTTTTCCCGTTGGCAGTGACAGGGTGGAGTCCTTGTTCTGCTCCCTGCTCAAAAGGTTTGGTTATGTTTTGTTTTTCTTATCCAGCGCTCATGTGCTGCAAAAGCTGTGAACTGCCCAAAACAGGGAACAGATGATACAGGTTTCTGAACAAGTGACATTTCTGAGGTATTTGGTGGTAGAAGGTACTCTGTGAACTAAACAAGTGATGATTGGCAAATGCATCGTGTGTTAGGATAGTAATTTCAAGTCATCAGACATAAGATACCGAATTTGTTGTAATTTACTGACAACCTAGAAAGCTGGGTTTCTGCTCCCTAGCAATTTTTTCCAACCTAACTTTGGTTCCACTTAGTTGAAAGCAAGGAAACAAAGAGGAGTCAAAATTTGTTGCAGACTAGGTTGCTGAAGCCCGCAAATGCTCAGCAATACTGCTATTCCTCTTGCTTTCACTGAACAGCTGCAGGCAGCTTCCAGTTCCCTGACTCAAAGGGAAATTTGGCAGTTTAGTTTTCTTTTTGTTGTCCACTCTGCATTAAAACTGTAGAGGCTGAAAAGTCAACCTGGAATCAACAGGAGGTAAAAATACGATTTTGCACTCCTGTTTTAGTTCATTTGTTAATAAATCTGTTAGAATGCAAGCTCCCTCCCACTCAGATGAGATTATGTCCTCTGTTCACAGCAGGGCTCAGAAACTGCAGAACAACAGGGCTGTAGGGCTAACCTTAGCTAAGAAACCCAGAAGCACAAGGTCCTTAACGATAGAAATCTAGACCAATTACTCTAATCCAACTGTGGCTGAAAAGCACACACTTTAGGCTCATGTTACAGCACGTCCAACCAGCACTGGGTATCATGTGGTATGGCAAATCCATGTGTGTACCATGGATAGCATCCTAATCCTTGCATTTATTGGTGTTATTCCTCCCCAGAACGTTTCTGTGCTGGAGAACCACCACTGGCGCTCTACCATTGGCATGCTTCGAGAGTCGCGGCTGCTCGCCCACCTGCCCAAGGAGGTCACGTAAGTGCCCACCAGAAGAAATGCATCACTGAAACTACGCCATGGCCTCCTCCTCCCTTCTTAAAAGCACACTGGCAAAGAGGCCCAGGCTTCACAATAGGCTGAACTTCCTGCCCCTTCTTGGTGCCACTATGAAATCATGAGACAAAGTTATACAGCGGAAGTATTTTTTAAGACCTACCTGCTTCTGCAGCACAGGGATGGCCACTATAGCACCAGGAACACAGGGAGTCCCAGCAGGAGTGGACCTGTTCAGATGGATTGTTGGCATTTTTCGTTTCACATAGCACCAACCGAATATGGAAAGATTTAGTGATTAAAAACAGGAAATTGAAGGAGTCGGTCAAGGAGCATCAAGACTGCTCCGGACTTCCACACCTCACTGAGGGAATGTGGTTCAGTCTTTATGGATGAAGCAACATGAGCACCTTGGCCAAGTTGCTGCTAGCTTTTTTCTTGCTGGTTTTGTGCAGTGTTAGTCCCACCAAGGATGGGAGATGGAGACAGTGAACAGACTGCAGTATTAAATTTTAAATCACAAGTGACCCTACCAAGAATTTAAAGAAGTTACCTGGAAGCAGTAAGCTCCATATCTCTCCAGAAATTCTTTGCATCAGACCAACAACTTTAAAGGACTTGAGTCTAGACCTTCACAACCTTGACTGCAACTTCAAAGTTGCAGTATTCACTGCTCAGCTCTGAGCAGCTGAAGTAAGACGTGAGCATTTTTCTTGATGCAACATGCTGTTGTTTCTGGGTGGGTTTTTTTGTACTTTCCTAGCACTTTTCAGAAGCTTTCAGAACAACCTGTGCCGTGCCAACAAGCATTTTTCTTCTACATTATCTATTCTTCTTGAACCCATTTGGGCAGGTAGAACAGTTGTACCCTGCAAACCCCAGCAGAGACTAACCAAACAAATCAGACTGGATCCATAAAGAAAGATGGAACTTTATGCCAGCTCCAGTGATCCAGAGCGAGTTGTTTTGAGCTCTTAATGTTGAATGGTTCCATGATTAAAGGAGCTTATTTTCTTCCATTGCAGACAGGACATTGAGCAGCAGTTGGGCTCCCTGATCTTGGCAACAGACATCAACAGGCAGAATGAGTTTTTGATCCGTCTGAAGTCTCACCTTGACAATCAGGATTTGAGGCTGGAGGATGCACAAGACAGACATTTTATGCTTCAGGTAACTTCAAAATGGTTTTTTAATGGTTTTTATTAATTTTTCAGGTCACAGTTAAAGCGTAGTATATGGTAGCATGTCTGGACATTAGCCTCTCCTTACCTATTACCGTAAACACTTTTCTTCTGCCACCTTCTGGCACGTCAGGCAAGCATAAAGTACCTCCAGTATTTCCTTATGTAATTTCCTTGAGTTAAAAAGATGTGAATGCAACAGATACAGGAGAATGTCAAATGCTATGGAATGAAGATAAGATAGTAATTATTTTATTTCCAGAACACTGCTTCTCTTGCCAGGTAATGCTTCAATTGTAATGTTTCTCTCTCTTCTGGCAAATGGCACTCCACTGGTGTTATTTTCCAGCACCATGCAGGAGAGCCCCCTCGTTAGTGTTCTTTCCAGGACAGCCTGACATCAAGTGTCCAAGTCCTGTTCCTGTGATGGATGCTCAGAAACTGCCTCTGCAGAGACAGCTGTTGCCATGGCTGCAGATGCTTCTCTCGTGCATCTGCCCAGCTAATGAAAAACCCATGCTTTATTCAAAAATCAAATAGGTTCACACTGGTTCTTCAGCTAAGCTGCAGTCATTAGCAGACTCTTCAGAATAAACCTCTACCTATTAAAGCATTATTGTGATTAACTACACAGTGTGTAGCTACAGTGTGTGTAGCTATGTATACTTGCTTCTTTGGAGAAATTACATTCATTTCATTCTTATATACCTAAAGAAGTTGAAGTAATCCTATTCATTTATAAAACAAACACCTACATATTGTCCTTCCGTCAAAGTCACAGAAAAGGTGACAGCTGCAAGGAAAAAAGTGCTGATCTGTTAATTCTTCCCCCTCCAGCAGCATGGGAAATGTAGTAGCTGCTCACCTGTCCCGCCTTAAACACAGTCTTCTGTCAGATTCCTGCACAGACTGTGCAGGGCAGGATGACAGGTTGACCGTATTTCTGGACAGATGAGGCAAGAAAGTTGTGCAAATGCCAAAAGCAGAGGAATTACAGCTCTCAACTGTGGCAAAAAAGGTTCCTTATGCACTAAGAGATTAGGAACAAGGGAACAGACATAGTAAGATTTACTTATCTGGTGGATTAGTTGTGGAAGAAGAAAAGAAAAAATCAAGAAACCTTGATTGATTGGAATAAGCTAAAGAATGTTTGAAAGGTCTTTGTAATAGACAATAACATTATGGATAATCAGCTTAATCCAAAGAGAAAAATTACTTGGAGACTTCCCTCTGCTGATTCACAGGTCTGAACTCTTACAGGAAATACTTCTTATGTTTTATTCCCAGCTGCTAGAATGACTTCTGACTTCTGTCAGAGTGAATGACTGTGTTCAGTCTGTGAAGAAACAAGGCACATGATATTTTGTTCCAAGGCAGTAAAACAGGCAGACTACTACATGGTTTACTTTTCTGAAGCAGTTACTTGGTTTAAAAACCTCTTCCCCTGTACTCATTCCCCTACAAGCACTTAAAAGTACTAGTTAACTAAGTGAAACCAGGCCAGGGGCAGTGTGGAGAGCCCTGTGCTTAGCTTTGTAAACAAAAATATGCAGACATTAAGATGAAGTGTAATTGAAGTGAGATGCCAGGTCACTCACTGAGACCGCAGAGAAATCATGCCTAAATACACCAGCTTGGCTCTTCCCTTCCTTGTCATCAGCCATGGATGCTGAGCCAAGCAGTCAGCAGGAGCCAGCCTGAGGCTTTTGTTGGCTTATTCCTTGCAAGGAATATCCAAAACACTTTGCAGCCTTGGAATGTGGCCCTGCGCTTGTTCTCACTACGGTAAAGTGGAGGGCTGAATGAAAGTTTTGTTTGCAGCTTAAATAAATGCTCTTTCCTCAAAGGGCACACTTGGGTGAGGCTGAGTCTCTGAAAGGTAATCTTAACCCTTCCCAGCATCACTGGTGAGGCCTGGGAGTTTCATGACTGCAGATTTACTGCTGGAGCACTGCTAAACAGTAACTTCTTTTCTCACTATGACTTTTCTTGTTGCTTTCAGATTGCACTCAAGTGTGCTGACATTTGCAACCCTTGCCGGGTCTGGGATCTGAGCAAACAGTGGAGCGAACGGGTCTGTGAAGAGTTTTACCGGCAAGGTCAGTCCCTTCAACTCACAGCAGTCCCCTTTTACCTCAGCTTTCCATGGTTTTTGTGTGACAAGTCAGAGGCAGCATTCAGCATAACCAGCTTGCCTTGAAATGTCCCTTGAGAATGAGCTGTTCAGAGATATGCTGCCTCACTGGAAAAGTGGGAAGGGGTTGAAGAGCAACAAGTGTTTCTCTGCCCTCACTGCTCCTCTACCAGCATCAGGCAGGAGGGAGGGCTCTGCTGTGCCTCAGCACTTGAATTCAGCTGAAAAACACAGGGCTGGGTTCTTCTCTGAGACCCTCCAATCACCATGAGCGTTTCCGAGCTGGAGTGGTGCCGGCGCCACACTGCCCCAAAATCCTAGCACTGTGTTTTGTCTTGCTTTTCATGCTCCCACTATAACTCTGATGGGAGCCTTACCCTCACTGTTTCCCAAATATGACACATTCTTCTGCCTGCAAATGCAGAGAAAGGGTTCAAAACACTCTTCCCAGCAGGCTGTTGAAAGGGCCAAAGCAGGCAAGCCAAACCTCAGCTAGAACCTACTGCAAATGTTTTCAGACCCCTGCAGAGAGCACAGTCGAGCAGGGTTTTTTTTGAAACACAGTAATTACACCATTTGGCTCTATCTGCATAGGCAAGGTCATGCTGTGCTACAATACAGGGTGCAGCAGAGTTTAATCACTGCTAAATTCTTTGTTCGGAGCATCCTGAGAGTTGAAGGCTAGCGGTACAAACACTGGAAGAGCACACAGTGAAGTTCTCAGTTCATTTAACATTCTGCACTACAAAACTAAGCCACCTCTGAGCTGGTACCTGGTACAGTTAGTCTGTGACAAGGACAAACAGCTCAGCAAGTTAATTTCCAGCCATTGTCAGTTTAAGGTGGTGAAATGTCTTTGACTATGATGCCTTTGAAACAACATAAGCAACTTGCCCGATGCAGGTTTAGTTAGTCAGATGTGTAGTGAAGGCATAATCGGTGTCCAGCTCATGAGGTGCAGTACCTCACCTTTAATATACTGGGGGACCATGCTGAGAAAGACAGCTCAGCTCTTAAAAATGTAAGCTTTTTCCACAGCCCTCAAGATTTGTTAGTCTAACATCTAAAATACACCTCTGAAAGGGGATACCTGAGTACATGAGACCAGTTAGAAGCATCACAGGGAGAAAAGGAGCATTTCATGTAGGACAACATACAGAAACTCTGTTCTGACTGTCACTAGTGGCTGTATAATCCTGTTCAGTGATACAACACCCCCAGTATTAAATAGGATGCATTTAGGTACCATTATCACTTTAAAGTGTTTTTGTAGACCTCTCTAACCCCTTACACACAATGATGGGGCTTGAAGGTATTTTTTGGCACAAAGTTTAACATTTGGAAACCATAAGGTCTTGTGTTTTGATTTTTAAACTATAGATGAGACAGATAATAGCACAATTAGTGCTTTGTTTAATCTTCCTTCTGGAACAGATAAAAAGTTTTAACATCTTTTTTTATCAAACATTTCTAAGGCCATTTTAATAGAGACTCAGATCTCGATCTTCCAGTGTTCTGGTGCATCTACACCACATGTTAGTAAATGAAATATACAATCCAGGTACATATCAGGGAGCATTTGATGGCTACAGCAGCTCCTAATAAAAATCTTTCCTAGAAAAATACTTTAATTTGTTTTCAGATGTTTTAAAAGTCAACATGGTTAGGAACACAGGGTAAGTAATCCATCTTGATTTTTATACATGAAACTGGAACTAGTAAGAAAAATCTTTCAAGAAAATGGCTAATGTTGAAGCAACATTATTGATAAGTTTCTCTGATGAGGTTTTAAAATTGCTTGGAAGGTCTTCCCCAGCAAGAAAGTTCTCAGGAAGTAATTAATGCAGTTCCTTTTATAGTAATTTGAAACAAAAAAATGGACCATCATTTTAAATCCTTACCATGCAATGGCAGATCTTATTTTTGTCTATTAAGTGACTTCTGAAAGACAAGAAAATGTTGATACACTTTGAGGCAGACAGGTCAACTGTTTTCTACCCAGAACAACTACAGAGGGGATATCACTGGAGTTAGAAACCTTCTTTCAGTCAAAAATTTTTGGAGGGGTAGATGAGAAGACACTCAAATTGCACATTTGGAAACATGAGAAACTGTTATTTTGTCTCAGTTTTGCTAAATTGTTCCTTTTCATTGTTCATGAAGCTAAAAATGTTTTCCTGATACTTACTAAGTACTCAATTAGAACTGAAAATACTCTGCTCACATTTAAGAAGTCATTGCATGCTGCAGAGGGAAGAAAGGCAAGGCTTAGAAATGCACACAGTGTTTCATGTGGGGCTATAGAACCTGAGTAGCACAATAGCATTTAAGTCAAAACTGTTAGTGGGGAGAAAAGAGCTTTTAAACAAAAACAGTGGATTTAAAGCAAAATGTTTCTTTATGGATTGAATACAGTGTTTTGTCTAAACTACCAGGTCTGTCTTTTCTTACAGGAAAGTTTTGCCTAACCAGCCCTCACTACATCCTTATTAGTAAATCAGATGGACAAAATATTATTGTCTGAGGAGGAGTGGCACATCTTAGCTTGCACACAGTTAACTCTCACTTCCCTTCTGTACTGTAGACAGGAAAGGTCCTTTACCTCATGCAGTAACCAGGATTGTACACTGGCACAGAAGGCTAACAATCACAAAAGGATGAATGTGTTGCACTCACAGACAGAGTTTGTTTGTTTTAAAAAAAAAACCCTACACCCAGAACTTAACTCAGAGCAATCTTTGCATGAAGTAATTGCAGGCACGGGGGAATGCAGTCTCTCCAGCAGAACAAGTGACTGTTGTCTGGATGGCAGTCAGCAAACGAGACTCTCTGAGATGTTTTTCTGCTGAATTCTTAAATCCAGCATGGTCATTGCTATTGATTACCTTCAACTCCATAAAAAACATTTCCTGCCATCACTGTGTACAGAAGCCTGTCCTGTTTGACCATTTCTGCTAGAATAATTTTTACTGACTGTTTATAAGCATCTTCTCAATGGCAAATCTGGTCACTTCTGCATCAGGAGCAATGTGAGGTGGCATCTGCAGTGAGCAGATCGCCCAGCCAGGTTTTTCTTCCAGCAATTTGAAACAGTCCCCAGAGCTAGTCACAGCAGGAGCTGCCTGCAGGAATCTTCAGGGCAGTCCTGGATTTGGAACCAGAGACCTCCTGGTCCAGTTAGTCAAATATTCTGCTATGAAGGTGGCTCGGAGTTCAGCCAACTGCTTTGCTTTCTCGAGTCAGTTCTGTGCAGATGCCTCTCTGGGGACTTCCTGGACGACCCAGGAAATAAATATGCTCAGTGCAGCAGGGTAGGCATAGCCTGATACCCAGCTACAGCACAATAATAAGACAGACTTCTAATTTACTCCTTTTTCCACATTTTTAGCTTGAACTCTATAGCTCTTAACACTTGAAACATGTTGCAGGAGTCCATGCTCTCAGTCAGGCCGTTATTACTTTGTTAGTGCAGCAACAGCTGTGGACTGCCAGGCTCCAACACTCTTCCCTTTATAAGCCACTTCCACAAGAACACGGTATTAATTTCCACTACAGTACTGCTGGAGACGCGTTTCTTCTAAAATTGATATACTGCAATTTTCTGGTAGGAAGAGATTTGAACGATGAGTAAATGAAGTAGAGTGTCAAAAATTTTTCACATGAGAGAGTCTGTTTTAAAAATTAAGGTCCTCAGAACACTTACATGCTCAGATTTAATGTTCGTTCCAAAGTCATCTTTTCTTAGATTTTTCTTTGTGTGGATAATCGGTTTCTCTGATACCTAAAAAGAAAAAGTCCAGAAAATGTAGGTGTTTAGACATTTACCATGGTTATCGTTGGCAGAAGATTCCAACTCCTCATGCAGTTGCAGACACTGTAAGAGTGTGGCATAGGTATGGAGAAGAGATAAAAGTGGCAGAAAAATATTTTCTTCTTTTTTCTTTTTTTGCAGGTGATCTGGAACAAAAATTTGAACTGGAAATAAGTCCCCTTTGTAATCAGCAGAAGGATACAATACCAAGCATCCAGATTGGTAAGTATTAGTTTCATTCTCTTCATGTTTATCTCACTGTGGCACAAGCTCTAAGAGAAACCTTTATCCACCACATGCCCCACTCCGATCCAGTAGTTTTAAAATAAGAGCTGCGGATACAGTAAGAGTTAAAAACTATGTTCTAAATTAAAATGTTCAAAAAGAAACCTATCTAAGCCAAATGTTCAACGGAAAGAAAAAGGAGTCTTTGCATAGGGGAAAAAATACCCATGGGAAAAAATTGCAGCCAGTGTGTGATTAACACTGGTTACTTTCTTGTCTGAAATCTCCTCAGAGGGTTGCTGACTGTCACAGAGTTTACTGTGACACACGCAGATAAAGCCATAGCTTGTCATGTATGCTGGTCAAAAGCTGTGCATTTCGAAAGGAATTGATGTCTGTTTGAGTTTGTTATTTCTTATCAGGGCTTTTGCCACTTGTATTGCTCTGTGCTCTCAAGGCACTCTGTGGGGCAGTGCACTTGTGGAATTAATTTGTTGCTCACCAGGTGTCCCCTGTGTGTTTCTGCAGGGTTCATGACATACATCGTTGAGCCACTCTTTGAGAGGTGGGCCCAGTTTACAGGCAACACTCCCCTATCTGAAAATATGCTAAACCATCTCAGGAGGAACAAGGCCAAGTGGAGAAGTTTGCTCCACAAGCAACACAGCAGTAGTAGGAGCAACGACCACTCAGGCCAAGTGACTAGCAGCCAGGAACAGACTTTAAATGAAGAAGAGACTCCTTAGTGGCAGCTTTGCACTTTTCCTTCTAGCACTGCTATCTCCGTCTTGGTCACAGCAGCAAACAAGGTCTCGGGGAGCCAGGAGCCTGTTGGCAACACCGTGCAAAGGGAAGAAATGGCAAAGCCCTAAGGGTCCTCACGAACAGCCCACAGTTCTGCTGGGTTTCTTTCTGATCTTCACGTTCCTCTCCCCTCTCTCCATTCTGCGCATGCCTGATGCCATTCGTCACTCCTGATCCTGAACTGCCCCAGTGTGGAGTCCCAGTCAGCAGCAGGGAAGCCGGGCCAGTTCTGACTTCCATGAAGCAGGGAGGATTGCTGAGAGAGCGGGGGACACAGAGAGACACTCTTGGTGATCTTCTAATTTAACGCAAGTCATATTGTGACGTATGTATATAGGCCCAGAGTGCCACACCCTTTCCAGGCTGGCAGCTGGGCTGCACATTAAACCACCAGCATCTCCAGCATCCAGAGGACATGGATTGAGCAGGATGGTGCTCGCAGAGGGCAGAGAGTTGGGTTGTTTTACTAGTTAAAAACCTTTTTAACTTTTGTATTCTGTGCACTAAACAACAGATCTATAAACCTTGGACTGAAGTTACTCTCTGTATACACATCTCCAGTGTAACAAGGCTCGTTTTGGTAATCATTTTTATGCCACTTTGGGTAAAAGACAGGCATCTTCTCATTGCAAGGAACAGTATTCCCTCGCAGCTGAAAGGGAAGGTGTAGTACAGTCTAAACCTTTGAAACACGAACAGATCTATCTTTTGAGTACTGTTTCAAGTTACCTGTTTATATTCACGTGTACATTTTCTGTAAATACAAAGCGCTACTGATTCCCATGCCAAAATACTGGAGTACTGTGGGATGACTGCTACCTGTAAAAACATTGGCACTGTGAACAGAATACTGTTAGTTTTAATACAAGAGAAAGCATTTGTAAATACGGTATAGAGTTTATTAATATACACCATTGTTTGTGGATAAAAGCCTTAACTTTCAGCATCCTTCATCTTCTGATAGCTGCCAAAATCATATGATTACAAGATAAAATTCTGAACTGCCTTTCCACTATCCAAGGTGTATCAAAGGTCATTAAGGAATGAAGTCTGGCAGGATAACTTCTTGAAAACTTCAAACACATTCCATATGGGTCCGTATTGTTAATCCATGGCACCTTGTACATTCGGTCTAGGCAAATGTTTCACAGAGCCAGAAGTTTTAAGGTCAGAAAAACCCCCAAGCCCCACAGCAACACCACATGATTTGACAGTTCAACCTGATTACCATTTATTCAAGTGTGTGAATTTTTACTAAATAGCTTAGTGATCTACAAAGCGATCATTCTAATAGTTCTGGAGTTCAGCTGTTTTCTCCAGAGAGGTTGCAGTGTGGCTGATTTTTTCCCCACATTCCCTTGTTAGAGAGTCTGCATCAAAATGCATTCGTATTTTTCTTTTAATTAAAAGAATACTTCAACTGACTTTTTAGATTAGTCTCAGTCAATGAAGGAAAAAAAATGTGTTGCAGTCAGACTATTAAGAAAAATCCTCTTAGCTATCCTAGTGGCTGAGGAATTTTCTATAATCGCATGTTTGTGAAAGATACTTGGCCTTAACTATGCCATAAAGAACCTCAGTTCAGAAAGTCCTTATTAAACTTTACTTAAGCTTCTACCAATTTCAGTGAGATTGTATTCTCAGACACTACTGCGTTGCCCCAAAGGGATTGTCCCCTGCTCCTCTGCCCCCAGGAAGAATAACTGCATTCAGGTGAAGTACAGTGTTGTTGTGAACCCCCCGTGCATCAAATCTGTACAGCTGCTTTCCAAAAGAACAAGCAGGTATGGCCAGGTAGTCACGTTCGGATAGTCA
The DNA here is from genome assembly GCA_013397725.1 of Rhagologus leucostigma. Classification (NCBI taxonomy): domain Eukaryota; kingdom Metazoa; phylum Chordata; class Aves; order Passeriformes; genus Rhagologus; species Rhagologus leucostigma. The sequence goes on along the minus strand of VZTD01004412.1, from coordinate 803,402 downwards.
CCTTTGGATGTGAAGACCTTGAGGAGGCTGACAAAGAAAGAGCTTTTTAAGTTGGTGTTTGAGAAACATGAGAAAGATGTTTACTCGTAAAAGTGCAAGGGAAAATATAATACATTTTTCTCAATTACAGAGGATATTGATTTGATGAGAGAAAGTTCATGCTCATAAGGTGACTTAACATGTTTAAAGGAAAATAAAAAGCATGAGTTTAGTGAAGGATAATTTACCCCACTAATTCTTTGTATGTATCTTCAGAGAAAAGAGGCTGAAACTCAGTGAAGTAGGAAGGTGCAAAACACAGTGAGCACACGAAGCACTCCAGCGATGTTTTTCTGCCCCTCCACTGTTATGTAAGGTATAACCAGTAGAAAACTTCCTTCTTCCTCCCACTAATCTAAATGAGATTCACATAATAGAAGGACCACAGCAAGCAAAAGGCACTTGAGTTGTAGTAGAATTAATTTTTTTCTAACTACAGGACATAAATGTTTTCTTAACCACATGGGGGTGGTGGGGGTGGAAGCACCACCACTTTGCAGCTTTTTAGGTGTACCTTTCCTTCTGACAGATGTAGGACAATTATTAGGACATTACGTGAGCGATGTAATGTGCTGCTTAGAAGCACTTAAGTCCATACAAAAGGATGTGATTTCCCATGTTTTATCTTTTTGCTAAGAAATGGAAGCCCTTTTCCATCTAGTTCGAAGAATTTTTTAAAACTGTTCTGAAATGTAGTTAAACCCAGCGTCTAGCAGCATTAAAAGCTCTTGACAGAAACGTTGAGTTGTTTCTGAAGAGCTTCCAGAAAATAGGTCCAACAGGAAAGCTTAGGTACAAATTAAATTTTGTTACAACCACATTAAACCCAAGCCCTTTTCTACAAGTGGAACCTATGGGGTCCATTACCAGTTTGCTCTTACCAAGTTAAAACTTTTCAACTTTTAAAAAGCTGTTCTGAAAATTATCAGGCTGTGGGGGATTTTGGTGCACTGAACATACCTGCTAGATTTCCATCACCTTGTCTAATGAAACAGTGCTTGAAATACGTTCAGGGTGGCCCCAGCAATGCTTCTGTGTTTGTGAGCCAAACCCATTACACAGGTTTGGGCCTGGGCCAGTTTGCCTCAGGTGCTCCAGACAGAAGTGCTCGGAAAGGTTAGGCACTGGCAGCCAGATTCCCTGGGGTCTGTAATGCAAAATGCAACCATTTGATTTCCTGTAGAAACCATAACTGGTAGCAGCCGATCCAACAGCCCCAGTGCTCAGCACATGCAGTTGTGACACATACTGATATTCTCTGGTCTGGAGGGCATTTCTGCACCGGAGTTTCTCCCCAGGATGCCGATGCACAGAATAGTAAAGCTATGCAGATAACATAGATTTTGGTGGTGTCAGCCCTATCAGCCACTTCATAGAAAGCCCTTGTAAATTATTTTTCCTTCTTACTTGGGCCAGTGCAGCTGAAAGATTTTGAAGTTTTCAAACTGAGTTAAGGTTTTCATATATGGAAAGAGGAAAACAGCTGTGAAAAGCAGGATGTTAAAATGTTTTTATATCCCACAAATGCAATTCGATTAAAATCTAACTCCTCTAAATGAAGATTTCATACCATCTAAGAGGCAATTCTGTATAATAACAACAATAAGTGATAAGTGAAAATCTTAGGCTGGTTAAAATAATGCATACATGTGCATTGTCATTTAGTAAAGGTTTTACCTACCTTTGTGGTTTTAAGTGTCAGTGGTCCAGCCACCAGTCAAATGGGGAATAAAAGGACTATTGGCAACATGTACCTTTGGAATACAAGGAACAAAGAGAGGAGTAGCTGAGATTAAGTGGAGTCTATGGAGGAAAAAGAAAAACACAGAACATGTGATCTGCAGTTGTATCTAACCTAATCTACAACACAGGTCAATTATTTTTGTATAAACTCGGTTTTAATGAAGAAAACCAATGTCACCCCCAAACAATTAATGAGAAAGCTGTAAATGAGATAAGGCTGTTGTTACACTCCATAGCAATCTCACCAGCTTTTGCAATCTGTGGTGTAAATTTCTGTTAAAAGTTTACATCAAATTAGACACAGAATGCACACCTAGCCCTTCCAAATGAATTCTCCTCAGAAATGAGAAACTCAAGTAGTCACAATTTTATTTTCAGGTACCAGCCAGGGCACCAGCCATAATTTATTGCCTTATATTTTAAGTCACTCAGCTGAGTTGTCCATAAAGTACGCCCATTCCCCTTCTGATGTCACCATGACCCCCATGGCCCACAAAAATCAATAATTAAATTTGAATTAAAACCCTGCAAATCCAAAAAAGGCCACCCCAAAAAAACAAAACAAAAAGGCAAGCTTCATGCCGTGAATATGTATTCAAATTACTTTGATTGGTGCAAACTGTTGCTCTATTATTTGTTTCTATAATCCATCCAATATTTTAGGTACATAAACTTTAAGCGCAGAGCATAAGCTTGACTTGGATGTAAAATATATTCTGCTTATCTTTGAATTCAAGATTGTATATGTCATGTTTATTGTAAAGCATTTTATATATACATATTCACATATCTTAGACAACTCTATGGGCCAAGCACTGGTCCCCTCAACTTCACTGGGACCAAGAATCAGCCCCCATATGTGCGTATATATGCCATATGCATCATTCTGAAAGGAAGCACTAGATTGTGTGAAAATGCTGTGACTGCTATGCAGTGATGCCAAGAGACTTAATTGTATCTTTTTTAACATACTGCTGTAAGTATTCATCATGTCGAAGAATGACAACTAATAAAAAAAATTTAAAAAAAAAAATGTGTCCCAAGTTCTTTGGTAAAGCCAGTTGATTGAAGGATCTCATTTGTTTGCAGAAGACATTCTGGTTTGACAAGGCAGCAAAAATCCTACTGCATCCATTCTCTCACTGCCTCTCCTTCCCACCAACAGAATAATCACTTTCCTAGTACGCTATTTCTGAGAAGAACTTTTCTCTAAATTTCCCCTTAGACTTTCTGTATGAATGTAAATGGAGTTCCCAGCAAGGAAAGCATTTCCATGTAATTTTCCTAAGCATGTAGTAGAAGGATTTTCAAACCCCAGGGAAAATGTTTCCCTGGTTAAGTATTTAAAGGAGAGTTTTCTTTTACTCTTGTTTCAGTCCCAGTAATGAGTTCTCCTTAGGATCACTGGTCAGTTTGAATCTCCATTTTCTCACTTCTCAGTTTCAGACCATGTTATTTGTGTGTGCAACATGGCAGAGGCTTGTGAAGTTTAATTGAAAATATGAGAAGTATTGATGTTCTACACTGAACACTTTGACTCTACTCAAAGTGTTCAGTAACAACACTCACATAGTTCGTGCCATGCAAATACTACAATTGAACCAAATATAGGAGCTGGAAATATATTTTGTTTCAATGCTATTTAGCCAACATTTTAAATTAAAACTTTCCAAAAAAAAAAAATCCGCCCTTCAGAATCACAGTGTTTTCATGTGTCCCCCAGATGCAAGCAGAACTGCAAAATGGATTTTAGAATGAAGCCCCTTAGAGATCTGCACTATATAGGGTTGGAGTTATGATGGTTTCTCCAGGAGCAGTTCCTCATAGTCAGCATTGGAAAACCACTCCGTTTTCCATAACAGATTTAACAGTGTTATTTTCAAGTACAGCTAAGTCAGTACATCTTCCCACTCTGCAGAGGCACTGTCTGGATGGATGCTGATGTTTAATGGTTCAAAACAAAAAATGCGGACCAGCAAGTTGAAATGTATCAATGAACAGCAAAAGAAAAATTAATTATTTGGTAATATATTTGTCCTGGCCAAATACTTAACTATGGTTTAAAGTTCAAGTGGAGAATCTTGGAAATACAAATACTCATCAAGAGAAGAAACAATGGGCTATCCATGTGACAATCAATTATGTGACAGATAAAGATAAAATGAGCGTGGTTACAAAATACCTTGGTTTTATCAACAAAGCGGGTTTATGGTGTCCCCAGTTCTACACTACTCAATCTTTTAGTGATGTTGTGTACAGTCTCAAACAGCTGTTTAGGGACAGAGACTGAAAATGAATCACAGGTTAGAGAAGAGCTTAAAGTGGCTCTGCCACTAAAACCAGTGGATCATTTCACTGTATCCTGGGCTAGTTTGGCTCTTAGGCAGAGCTGCACTGAACACCATGCAACACCTTAATCCATGACAATTGGATTTTGCTACCAGCAGCAGCACTTCCTAAAAGCTGCCTTGGGTGTCTATGCAGGGCCATGCAGACCTAAACACAGTAGGAAGTATCCCAACAGCAGATGAATTTCATGTCAGATTTTATAGTAATACAGTTTAGAGAGAATATTTGAATTCTGTACTCTACAGAGCTCTAAATATATTGTACTAGGTTAGGATCTGGGTGTCTTAAGAACTCTTGTCTTAACTAAAATGGAGTATTAGAATTCCTACAAACTGAGGAGTTGTCCTATTATTTCCAGCACTCCTACCACCCAGAGAGAAATTCAATTTGTATGCCAATCATCCCTCTCTAGAAAGTGCAAGTACAAGAGTGGGAAGTGCAAAGAGTGGCAAAAAGCAATTTGAATCACGAAAAACCTTCAGGAAGGAGAGAGAGAGGAGAGAGGAAAGAATACTGCAGGCTTCATTAGTACCACCTATAAAAAAACTCAGAACATTTGAGCAGACTGAGAGCTTCTGCTTTCCCCAAATCAAAACATGGGTAGCACAAAGTGCAGCAGTACATATGGAAGTTGCTGCCATAAGAATATATTAACCTTTAACCACACAGAAAAGCTTAAAAGATTGAACATTTAGATGAAACAAAAAGGGAATTCCTGGCTACAAATAAATATTACTAAAGTCGTAATCCTGAAGAAAATACACTTTAATACTTAAATCCACCATTAGTTTAAAATGATGCTTTCCTGACCTACTCGTGCTGCTCAGCAGCTGTTGCATTCCAAATCCAGATTTTCCATTCGTATGTGCAGAGGATTCCTATGAGCTTAGCTCATACATAAGCGTATTTATGAAAGAAATACACTACCAAAAAGAAAAATCTAGTGCTACACCTACACATGTATTTGATGCCCAGCCTCATTTCTATAGCCAGACCTACCAACACCTGCAGACAAACTCAGGGGCTAGTCCACATCAGGCAACCAAAATGCAAAGAAAATAGGAAGTACTGGAACATACGGTAGGTTCAAGGGCAGATTCAACAAGAAAAAGAAAGTATTGTTTCAAAGATCACTTTTTTGTATCTGCCATGCTTTGTGTTGGATAAATGTATTTCAAGTCAGCCTCTAGAAGGAGGAGAAAAAATAGATACGTTGGCATCATCAGCTGAGAGACCAAAACATGAGTGGAATTACTTTGTTTAAAAAACATGTACTGTTTTGCTGGGATGAGGTTCCATGTAGATGACAAGTACTTTGGGACATTGCCACTGCCCTCTGTGGTACCTTTGCACAGCACATTTATTTCCCTCTGTATCAGGAAAGTCACTGCCACCAGCTCCACCATTTCTGCATGGGATTAAGGAGTGGCCATTTGTACTTTGGTGCTTTCAAGTCCTTTTTATCAGCACTAATGCTGAATTAAGGTGCCCACAGATGTGCATGGTAACTGCCCCAGCTCCCACATGAAAAGGAAATCTTCCTCAACAATGCCACTGCCTGAAGACTGCCTAAGTAAAGATGAGTATTAAACAAATCAAGAAACACAAATAAGATTTGGGATGGGTACATCAGCCACTCAAAATGGCTAAGTGACATTGGCACATCGGCTTTAGGTGCATAAAGGTGTGTACTAAAGCTTTAACGGAGCAAATACACTTCCTTCATCTTAATTATAGCTACAAAGATAATACAGAAATTATGTTACCTGAAGGTATTAGTCAATTAAAGTGAAGAAACTTGCATAAGAAGCTGTGTAGTCAGTTTCCTTCTGCACTCAATCCTCACAAATCCTCTGTGCTTGGTCTGTCAGGAGTCCTGTCTAGAGATGACTAAGACTGGTTATCAAGCATCATTTTTACCTTCTTAGAGGTCTTGCCCTCATCCCCTCCCCTTCATACCTGATTATGGTCAGCTTCTTGAAAACACCAACTAATCACAAGCAACACAAAAAATAATTTGATTTGAGAAATGATGGTATTTATTACGACTCCAATCATATGTTATATTCTTCTAAAGAGCAATGTGATTTCTGCCTCCCTCTGAAGAGAAACAGGGAATTCTTTCTTCTCAGAGATGCTCTGGATTTAGCTGGAAGACAGAAAGATCAGAAACTGGAGGATATCTCATGCAAGAGAGCCACAGCAAGAAGCTCACAGCTCACTTGGAGAGCACAGCAAGTAAATAAAATCCGTGTGAGCCTTTGCTGTCAGCCAGACATGAGTCTCTTAGACTTTGCTGTGAGCCAGACATGAGTCTCTTAGACTTTGCTGCAACTCAGAAAGGTATTGAGTTAAGTGGAAGCAAGGACTCGCATGCAAGGTCACAACCCCTTTTTTATTTTCTGTCTTCCTTGATAATTCCAGTGTTTTCTCTAGATAAAACTATGGAGGCTTTATTGTAATAATGCCTGGCTTTTTGATTTCAAGAGAAACAGGCTCCTGAGGCTCAGATCCACTTCAATTCCCATCCCACTTTTTATTAAGCATATTTTACAATGGTATGAAATATTTTCTTTTTTTTTTTTAGAGAGCGTTTCTGTTTTCCAGTTTTAAGGAAGAACAGTCAATAATATCACTATTAAAGTTTGCTTAGGATGAAGCATAAGAGAAGTATCTGGACTTCAGCCACCTTTTGCCAAATCCTCTATCTGCCCAAGACCTAAACATGCTGCAGTATAATCCTGTGTGACCAACAGCCTTCATTTTCTTCTGTCCAGTTCAATTAAGGCCTATTTGTTGACAGGTTTTGAAATACAAACCACTAACAAAATGATCTGGCATTTTGACTATGGCAATTCAACAGTCATGCTGTATGAGAAATGCTAGATAGAGGTGGAATTTATTTATTTGCACCATGGTTACACTTCAGAGCACTCTAGTGGATCAGGAACTGCACAAGACACCAATACTGCTCCCACCACAAGCTGTTATAATAGAAATAATAAGAGATTCATGTTAGAGGTCAAGAAGAAAATCATCACAGATCCTGAAGAGAGCTAGATGTGAAAGGACAGCTTTTACTTTAATGATAAAGGAGCACAACTTCCATGGTTTTGTGGAAAAAGTGACTTGATCACCTCCAGGTACCTTAAAAAAATCTGTACATGTTGCTAGGGTTTTGGGGTCTTGGGTTTTTTTTCTTTTGACTTTATTCCTTTACCAATCCAACTGCAGTTCTTTCTTTCTGATACTTCAGTGTCATTAATATAAAGGGAGAGCCTACATCATCACTCTTGAGTTACTTGACAGCTTGAAGTTTTGCCTGGGGGTGTTACATTGCTCTCAGGGATACCTTATATAATAATGCAGATGTAATTTTTCAGCTGGCATGGCACATCTAAAAGTTTAAATTTTACTGAGATTCATGATAAAGTCTTCTTAAATATCTGAATATCAGCAAGGAGTTTGCACCTTCAACAGTAGCACAAGTTCCTCTGTGAAATTAAAAGTTCTTTTGAGATGTAAAACAAGTATCATAGTAAGAGCAGTTCTCTTTCTGAGACAACCTATGATAAATAGACTAGAAAATAAACATATGAGGAAGAAAAGGAAGGCACCATTGTCAAAAGCTGACAATTGTTTCACTCCGTAGTTGGGTCTCTGTCAAACTAGCATTGGGTTCAACTACAGAGAAGAAATAAAGAAGAGTCACCACTTCCCACTGTGGATGTCATGCTCATTATTGAAATGCACTCTAATTTAAATTATTTTAGTTTTCACTTCCTACAACTGGTTAGTATTACATTTCTCTCTGTCACAGAAAGAAGCTTTTAGCAGTTTTTAAATTCTTCATACATTCACAGACAAATCAGGTCATTCAAACAGATTTTCTGTTTCTGAAATAATACAGTTTGAATGCAATGGCTTTATAGTTTTTCAACTGCCTGTACTAGAATGTACTTTCTTTCTGAAGACCTAACCTGCTATGGCATTATCATTGTGGCTTTTTGCCATCATCCACATCTTCATTATTTCTCTCTAATGTAATCTCTGGTTTTAATTATCCACAAATGTTATCACTTATTCATTACTAAAAATATGAAACTGCATTAACCCAGTACCATTCTCTATAATCTTAGTAGAAATACTTCCTCTCAGTGATTATTATTATCTGCAAACTAATCAGTTCTACATCCATTTAACATCTACTTTGTGGGTAATAAAAATGCTATATTTTAATTTACGCTATTCTATTGCAGCTATTTTTGTTAAAGATTATTTAAAACATCTTTTTTACAATAAAGTCACAAGTAATCAGTCCTGTTATCTAAGTATTTCCGATTATGCAAAAGGATACCATCATGCCAATTTTTTTGCCTATAATTGATAAATGCAAATTGACCTATAGTCATGTGTCTTACTCCACTTTTCTTAAAAAGAAAACTTAGATGACACAATAATTTTCTGTATTACTTCAAAGTTTATTCAAAGTAAATATAAAGGGCCAGATATGTCCTTCAGCCAACTTCTTTAGAATTTGCAGATTTAAATTCCTTAGCCATCTGCAGTTCAAAGCTTTTTGTTCTAGTAAGCAGAGTTTAACTTGTTCCTCCATCAGATAATTACTTCAGTGGTAATTAGTGATCCTGGTTTTTCTCTAAGTAAATACATTCCACTTTTCCTAAAATCTATGCAATTCCTAAGTGAGACTTTGATTCATATTTAAGTAATGGAACAGCAACAACTTCCAAATAAAAGTGCCAGGGCCCATTACCAGGTGCGATGTTCATCATCCTCAACCTGTATTGGGCCAGCTGTTCACCACTATCGTGCTCAATCAAGATCTGGCCACGTCCCATTTTCTTCAAAGCTACTAAGTCTTGACTGTAAGTGAGACCTGTATGCTGAAGGATGGCAAAGGACTTAGTCCTGTGGTCAAGATCTCCCATGCCTTTTATTACGCTAGAGGAGGACAAAGGGGGTACATGGAAGAAAAATATTGTGAGTTGGTACAGATGTGTAGAAATAGCTCAAGTGTCTGTGGGTTCCCCAGGCAACTACCAGCTTGGAGCACTGTTACCACGCTCTTCTCCTAGCAACAGCTCCGAGAGCTCACAAGGCTCGAAGCAGCATCTCATGAATTCTGTTTCTTTTGCTTGCCTTATGTCAGTGTATCTTCAATATATTCTTTTATTTGTGAACTCAAAAACCTAATTTAACATCAAAAACCAGTTCAGTGACAAGCTAGGTTATACAGCAGATTATTTGGTAGACATAAGTGTCACTAGCAGCTGCATTGTTCTAATATACTAAATACAAAGTATATTCTTCAAATCCGAAAGAAAAGGCTATGCCACTACTGAGAAATAATAAATGGGCTGGGGATTTGCTAGAAGTCTTGAAAAAACAGAGACTCCTCAGAAATGTAACTAGTAAAGCCTTAATAGAATTCTTATACGTGCAGACGAGAGGAACAGACAGAAGAAGCAAACAAATGGATGAAAAACACTGGAGTGGTCAAATGAGCAGATAGGAACAGGGGGTGTTGATAAAGCCCACATTTCACCGGAGTCAAACCAAAGTACAACTTCAAACTACCTATTTTTACTATCACAAAATACTGAGTTACAGATTATTTTCCCACTGTACATGCTGGTAAGGAGCTCCCCACTTAATAAATTAAAACCAAGAACATTGAGGTTGACCCTTCTTCTGAGACACGTCCTTACAAGCAAGGAAAGAGTTTAAAAACAGCCTGGCTTATCGAGCCTGCCCCAGTAGATGACAGTCAAACATGGCATGTAAGTCAAGCAAAAACATCTGCTAGAAAACGAATAATGGAAAAAGATGAGTAAAATACCAGACAGAAAAAATTGAGTAAGAAACAACAGAATACACATTAAAAAACGCCAACATTCTAAAGGACAGAAGCCCCTCACTTCAGAAGTAGAACACACAACCCGGCTATTTCAGAACTATTAACACAGATTCCTACAGTTGTCACTATAGAAAAAGCAGGACAAATACTTACAGGTTGTAAACTGCAAGGTGACAATGCATCAAACAGCCATAAGGCAACAATAACATGGCAAGAAAACTAAAACTAAGCTTACTTTAAATTTCTTCCCACTGCTCCTTTATACCAGCAGCTGTTGCTCAGTGGCAACTGCCTCCCAGCAAACACAGCTGCTGTGTTACGGCATGAGAAGTATAAAATGAAACAGAGAAGCAGGAACAATCAATCCAGTTTAACTTTCCCCACTAAATACAATGCAGACTACCAAAGAGAAAGCACAGATGGCAAGAATGAAGTTGACACTTTGAAGATTGATACTACCGAAGGTTAAAATTTGCCCAACTCTGCAAACATCTCGTTACCCAGATGTATGGATGCACCTAAACTTGTTCAAGTCACTGTGTACATGTGAGGAGCAAAGAATGCATATGTTTACAGAAGAGCAGCACAGTCTTTCATCTGAAAGAAAAAATGTGAATTTCTACACCACATAGTCACTTTGACTTCTAATCAGTAAAAATCAGCATATTTTCACTTGTATAAGCTAGAAGTTATTTATACAAATTTTTGTAATTCTGTGGCAGTGTTCATTATATGTGTCCTGGACCACAAAGAGAAATCTCCAATGGCCATTTTACATGGGATAAAGAGGATATTTTTTCAGGAAAAAACTACTGCCAGGTCAAGCTCTTTTCTAACTCAGCACATGAAGTCTTCAGCCTGTTCTCCCAGAAAATGGTAGCAGATTTATTTTGTGAAGAGAATAAACTAGCCAAGTGTTGACTTTTTATTAATCCAAATGCACATAAATACAGTTCATCATAATGCTAGTAAGATAGAACCATCCATCCCTACAATTTAGTGTATTTAAAAATAAAAATATAAAGGGATTAAAATTTTGTTGTGAGACTTTATGCTGACAAAGCAGAATTCCTTTTTAGTTTAAGACTTGCAACATAGACACGGTGTGACACTGCTCTCTTGTGGCTAAACACATGCAGTTCATCTGCAAAATGTAACAACTATTTATATGAATTATTTTAAAAGATTTTCAAATGTATTTTAATCTAAGACATTTTTTGCTGATCAGAGGTTTAAAGCAACCAGTGCCAGCTCCACCCCTGCAGACTGTACTGCTATGTCTCTGTTACGTAAAGAGAGAATTCAGACTGCTGCTTCTGTGTCCCATTGAAATCAAATGCCTAAATTAGCTTTAAACAGAAGGTAAGAATACATCTATCCCAACAGTGAAAGTCTGAATATTCTTGATGACATACATAAATAACTGTTTTTAAATAATCTGTTTTTAAAGCCTACTTCAGCTTTACAGGGTGGATGAAAGTGTAAGCAGAAATTAAAATGTAAAAGAGGTCTAGAAACATAGCTGGAACAAAAGCACCATGCTGTTTTTCTTTCAATGTGAGAAAAAAAAAATTATTCAAATTCTCAATGCAGAAGGAGACATCCTGCTGGCAGGATTATTGGGGAAAAGAATGAATATCAAAAGAAGGAAGAAGCGCCTTTTGATTATTATAATCAAAATTTGTAAATAATCCAGCCAAATAATACTGTAATGTACAAAATTTCTCTGAATTAGAAGGACAGCTGTCGTCTTTAGCCTTTACTCACAATACTATTTTACACATTGCCAAAACTAGCACCACAATTCAAGACTGAGTTCCTAAATAAAGTGTTCCAAGGCGTAACTATGGAGCACGATGTACATTGTTCTAAACCACTGAAACATCTATGAACAGCAAGCTTGTCAAAGACTTCCAGATTGTGCCTTTCGTATTTGGCTAACTTGCAAGAAACAAAAGCAGAATCATTTACACAAACAGATACAAGCATTAATTCATGGTGTGTTTCCTTTTACATAACTCAAATTACTCTAGCAACACATCCACTATTTATGACTTTGTAAGATTCTTCCTTTTCTTACAAAAATTCTTCTATACAACTATAAAATACCTGTTCTTTTTGGTATACTGTTAATACAGAGGGACTTCAGCTTCATACTTCAAGTATTTTGAGAAACAATGAAAAATTTTCCTCTTTATAAATTGGTAATTTACAACAGGTATCCTATTCCTGCTAGTTAAGTCACATGCTTTATCTTCAGATCTCTGAAATTAAATTTCCCTTCTCTGGACATGCCCCAGCACCTCAATGTCTTTCTTGCAGTGAGAGACTCAAAACTGGACACGGAACTCAAAGTGTGGCCTCACCAGTGCCGAGTACAGGGTAACAATCACTGCCCTGGTCCTGCTGGCCACACTATTCCTGATACAGGCCAGGATGCCATTGACCTTCTCAGCCACCTGGGCACACGCTGGATCATGTTCAGCCACTGCCGACCAGCACCCTCAGGTCTTTTTCCGCTGGGCAACTTTCCAGCTGCTCTGCCCCAGCCTGTAGCACTGCATGGGGTTGTTGTGACCCAAGGGCAGGACCCGGCACTTGGTCTTGTTGAATGTCACACAACTGGCCTTGGCCCACTGATCCAGCCTGGCCAGACCCCTCCGCAGAGCCTTCCTGCCCTCCCGCAGATCAACACTCCCAGCCAACTTGGTGTCATCTGTGAACTTAACGAGAATATACTCAATCCCCACACAGAGATAAAGACAGGACTGATTCCTGGGAAATCCCACTAGTGACCAGCTGCCAGCTGGATGTAGCTCCATTCACCACCACTCTCTGGGCCTGACCATCCAGTCGGGTTTTCACAATGCATCCATTCAAGCCATGAGTAGCCAGTTTCTCCTAGAGAATGCTGTGGGAAACTGTCAAAGGCTTTACTAAAGTCCCCAGTTAGCCAGGACTGATGATAAATGATGGAAAGTGGCTTGGTGAGCATTTCCACCAGCTTCCTCAGTACCTTGGGTAGATTCCCATCTGGCCCCATAAACTTGTGCATGCCCAAGTGTTGCAGCAAGTCACTGGCCATTTCCCCTTGGATTATGGGAGCTTCATTCCACTCCCTGTCCCTGTCTTCCAGCTCAGGGGACTGGGTACCTGGGGATCAAGTGGTCTAGCTATTAAAGGCTGACACAAAGAAGGCATTAAGTACCTCAGCCTCTTCCTCATCCTTTGTCACTATGTTTCTCCCCACACCCAGAAAAGGATGCAGCTTCTCCTTGGCCCTCCTGTCAATACTAATGTATTTATAGAAACACTTTTTACTGCCTTTTACTGCGGTAGCCAGACTGAGTTTTAGTTGGGCTTTGACCCTTGTAATTTTCTCCCTGAGTCACCTCACAAAATCCTTATAGCCCTCCTGAGTTGCCTGCCCCTTCTTCCAAAGGTCATAGGCCAAAGCTCCCTGTCCAGCTAGGCTGGTCTTCCCCACCAGCTCATCTATGAGTCCATGGAAACCACCTCCTCCTCTGCTACTAGCATTTTCTTCTTGAAGAATGTCCATCTTTCCTGGACTCCTTTGCCTTTTGGGACTGCCTCCCAAGAGAGTCACTCAGCCACCCTCCCAGACAGGCCAAAGTCTGTCCTACAGAAGTCCAGGATAGCAGTTCTATTGACTCCCCACCTTACTTCTCTGAGAACTGAAAACTCTAGCATTCCGTGATTACTGTGCCCAAGATGCCTCCAACCATCACATTACCCACCAGTCCTTCTCTGCACACAACAGGCACAGCAGGGCACCTTCCCCACTGTAAACTATTCACTTTCACACAGATGTGCAATAATGACCTAAAATATCATACACAATTAATTAATAGATTATTCAGATAAACCTGGAAGGTAATACAGATATAGCTGAAGTCAGCATCACTATGAAAAATGTGTTGGTAAATCACATAGGGATCTGAGGACCTGGTAGAGGAATCAGGATGATAAATGTCTCCCAGGTACCTACAATCACTGGCACGTGCACTTCAGATAAAGTGGAAGTGAAATTTGGCTGCAGACCTTGCTTAACACTGGGACATCAGTTGTTTCAATAGTCTTGCCTGTAGAACTTCCTTTCCCCAAGGCATCTGATCCGTAACTTAAGGCTAACTTGTTTAGCAGGTTCCCTTCGTCAGTTTGGCTTTTGCAAGAACCCCATATATCATTCGGTGGGACTAAAGCACAATGTAATTAACTCCTGACAAGAGGAATAGACTGAAAGCAGTGAATACTGTTGCATACTCTCTGCTACGCCTTTATCCAAAAACTCTGTACCTACACGTAGAGAGATTATAGAGATTAATTATATATTAATATAATAATTAATATATATGAGAGTATATATGAGATTAATTTTCCCTCACAAGTAGTATCTGGACAGGTCTGGTATATTAGAGGAGTATGTCAGTAGTGATATTCTGACAGTAATTGTCAGGTGATTATCATTAGTCTTCTTGTAATGGGAAGCTCACCGAGAGAACTCAAATCTTTTAGTATCTACTAGAAGAAAACCTGTAAAAATGTTTTTAAAGGACTACATTATACTTTTCCTTCTACCCCTTTTACACGAAACATTTGAAACATTTACTTTGGTTTCAATTTTATCAGCTGGAAAATTGGATATAATATTCATACTTTTTAAGTTTTTCTAATAGAAAAACAAAACCAACTTTCATTCCAGTGACCACCCCAGCATCTCCCGAAGGAGGACATCCTGCCCAAAATTTCACTGGGAGTGGTAGGAGAGTAAATTTTTTGGACTTCTCCAGTGATAAGAAAGCACAACCTTTCACAAGACTGTTCCAGCAGACCAATAGAGCACTCATCTTCCTGAGTCTCTTCCTCCTCTCCCAGATCAATAGCACAACTCCTGAATTGCATTGTGATTGAGCAATTCAGTCAGGGACCTTATGCAAACAACGGTATTTGTAGGTAAAACAGGGAATGGATTCTAGGTGGGCATGGGAAGCTTCAGAGAACCTAAAACTGCTTCCAAGTTGTGAATACAGAAGTCTTAGTCAAAGAAAATGAGATGACAAAGCCACATTTCCATCAGTTCTGAAAGAAAAATCTCTGCAACAAGTGATAGAACTTTTCATCACCAACTATTCCTAAGCTTTGGAACTTCTTAGTATTGAAAACTGTCAGACATTACCAAATGCCACCCACAGACTTCTTTACATCTGGAACTACACAAAATAGAGAATCTGTTCTCACAACGTGCATAGGTGGGGAAGAAAGTCACATGGCCCATGACTTACTCTTTTCCCTAAGGAAGCAGATCAGCTATAAACTATCACTGCACAATTCACATCAGAATGAGAAAAATCAGAGAGCATCGAACAACCAGAAGGGTCACACAGCTCATTAAAACTTGCAGATGCTTCTGACACTAGATAATTGTCTTAAGAGGTACTGAGAAATTTCTCAGATGTCCCTCCTAAAATGAAGACACTTCCAAAGCCAAAATTCTCACTGCAAACTGCTCCTGTTGGCCAAACTTCTAGTTAAATGATGAACCCTTGGGAGAACAGAAAAATTGCAAAAGGAGTCCAAAATAATAGTTCTTCCTGAAGAGAAGAAACTGTTGGTCACATAAAGCAACCGATGTAGCAAAGAACCTATAGTATCAAGGGCTTTGCACACAATTCAGTCTCTCAAAGAAAGAATTCCATCCTGTTTGTCAGTCACAACAGCATGGCCACAAACCCCAAAATCCCCTGCATCTAGGAATGCTGGTATAAACCAGGAGATAACTTACTCCACCTCCCCACACTGCAGACACTGAGTAAGAGGGAGCCAGTTCACAGACCTTATGCTCACTGGGACTCACCTGCCTTCATGTCCTCTTCAGTGGGCACTGCATGGACTTCCTTCAGTGTCGCTCTCTGCTGCTCTTGTACAGCAGAGACCAGAGCAGCAAGACAAAAGACAATGAGGAGCTTTGATGGAAGAGGGTAAAATTAACAAGCATGCGGCTGAGCCAGATATTCTGTATGGATTTCATAACAATTGTCAAGTTTAGGTAGAAAAAGCAGCAAATGCGTATTTTGGAAGAAAGCAAAGGCCAAACTGTTATGGACCAATCAAGGAATAGGAGAGTATGATAAAGTTCAGTAATTACTAAATCCAGAAGAATAAACACCTAGAGGATTTAATTTTAGAAGCATAATATATCAAGTCACTTAAGCAGCAGTTTTAGTCAAAAAGATAATTTTTAAAACCAAAATGCAAGTATGGTATTTGCACACTAATTTCTTACAACTATGCAAGTAGGATTCAGCAGCAAGAGAGGATGCAGCTGTCAGTCTACTCTGTGTAAGTGTGCGGGGAAACAGAAGAGACACGGGATATAAGGGACACATTCAACAGTCTGACAGGATTTGGGTTTTATACATCAGGATTCTTACACAAAAGATTAAGTGAAGGCAGCTAGTGTAAGTAGTGCATCGTAATAGTTTTGTAAATAAGTGGCTCCATTAAGCACTTTGGCAGGAAAAAATATAAGCTGTTCTTTAATTAGTTTTAGATAATGTAATTTAAGAACTTGTCTAATAAGATCAGTTCTTAAGATACAAAGGAGTCTGCAACACAAAATGCCACTACCACACACATCTACGATATAAAGAAAATTTTATTTTATAAGCTCTCGTGAACAAAACTGAGTTAGATGCACATGCCAGATAGGAATTAATATTTACTTACATACAGAATTTACACTGTGTGCAAGCAGATCTCTCTACAATTGTTCTACCTCAGAACGCAACTCCCTTGTATTACAGGCAATAGACGACCTGCAGGTTACTTACAGCACAAAGTTCCACAAACACGAAAATTCATCTCCTGACCCAAAATAAATTAGAAAACTGTTTGCACATGGAATAAGGAGTTGCATCAGCAAACTGCAAAGAAAACCAAAGCAACTATGCCACTCTCATAAAAAAGTATTACCATTATATACATTAGTTATAACACACTAACAAAAAGCTTACACTTTCTTGTTATTTACACTGGAGTGCAAACAGACCATATACCTCAGCTCCCACAGCAATAAATTTTTGTTTTCCCCACACACTGCTTTCTTGAAATTCCCAGGTTCCAAAGACACTGCTCCATAGCAACGGAAGCCTTCTTTCAGTTCTGTGCTTCTTGTAAAAGCATTACATTCACAGGTTTGGCTACTGAGAAACCAAAGAGAAGGAAGAGTTAATTTTACAAACTCTGCAACACCCAAACGTCAATAGCATAGGAAAGATATGTTCTAGAACAACATGTTACAGCACCTTACAGCAGTTTCAAAGTGGACCCACCACTTATACAAACTGAATTTTCCTTGGAAGTCTCCACTAAATATGAGCTCTCGCTTTCCATGCCGGTACCTGCTTAACTCCATCAGTTCTTGTAAGGCTGGGTTTTGCATTTGGCTTCAGACTGCAGCGTCCAACCTGGGGAGCAGGGATAGAATTAAAACTATACCCAAGAAACTGAATTAAAAGATCTTTACAAGAAAAACATTTTGGAAGAGTGGCTGCACTTCTCTCAGCATAGAAAGAATGAAATACTAAAAGTCTGTGCAATTGGTTTAAATACATTTATTCTTCAAAACACTAAACAGTTAACAGTTAGAGGCTTGGTTACAAACTCATAACATTATTCTGCTTTAACCAGAGAAATTCCAGTTTTTTTGTATCTACTCCTGAACATGCTGGCCTTAAGCAGTCTCTCTTCCAGGACTTTATAATCCAGCTGTCAGATCCTGGAACAAAAGCTATTCCATATACAAGCTGTTCCAGGAGCTATTTTTGATCTTTTTATCTAGAATTAGGTATGTCAGCTATGCAGTGCAATAGTCTACAGCATCCAAAATACCAGCATGGTTATTTTCAAGATGTTTTAATTTTCCCCTTGGGGAGAAAAAGTCAAAGAAATTTATTAAGACTGCACCAGAACTGTTGACACACTGCAATCTGTAAAATATATGCTTGGAAAATCCTTGTGGCAACTGAAATAAATAAAATAAAATCATTATAGCTAGCAAGAGGAACACACACACATTAGTTTTCCTCAAGTTTTCAGCCATACAGCTAGCCACACATAAGAGCAGCCTCCAAAGAACGTCTGGATTTCCATTATATGTTTTGCATTACTATTTCCCCTCCATTAGGATAACAAATGTCACAGTCCAAACCTTTTATCTCATCCTTACGATAAAAAGGTAGAATTGCTAAGCAGAGAGACGGTTTAAATTAGTGCCACCTATTTCTATTCATCTCATCTGAGCAGTTCTGAGGTTTGTGGAAATGCCTAACAACCAAGCAACCAAGAGCTGCTGGACTGTGTAAGCTGAGGTAGCTGGCACAGGCTGATCTACAGGAATCAGTGCTCAGAATCACCTTGGTCCAATGGCTCTGCCTACCACTTCTTTGTTCCTCGGAATAATGGTGTTCTTCATGGGCTTTACAACAGAATCACAATTCATTTTGGATAAAGATTCAAACTGTGTGGAAATTATGCTCAAAGAAAAATACTACAGACTATGCACTTATTCTTATTTCTGAACAGCTAGCATTTGGTAGTCAGACCTTTCTGTACCTTCTGACATCTTTATTTGAAAAATTAGTGAATAACTACTTAAACACACAGTTTCTATGCATGGATACCTGCCAGGTACCATCAAGCTAATGCCCATAGTTTGATAAACTATGAGATGAATTTTTAAAATCAGTCTTCTAAGCTTTTTCTCTTTGCATGTCTAGAACTGCATTTACCAGTCTAAATCCACTCAAAATAATTTGAAATTTTCTGCTTTGGTTATACACTTTAAAGAAAGTAACTACCTAGGCTGATGGCTTAAAAAATTGTAGAGAAGTTCTAGGTTTGCGAAAATCCTGCAACTATACATGAAAACAGCAGTCAGTTCAAGAACACAAACACACATTTTTATATAAAAACATACCACTGGCACCTCAGGACTAGAAAATGGAGAGCTATCAAAAGAATGATTTTCTTTGTCCAGGGAATCATCTTCATCATCATTTTTATGTGCAAACTTCTGCTTTAGAGCGTGAGTTAGTAGAGCAACCGGATCCCAATCTGAATTTTGCCTCTTTTTGGGTCTAGAAAGAGGAGTACCTCCAGGAGACCTATGAACAAAGAAAAATAAATTACTGTCTCCTGACCCTAATCCCGTGCTGAGTGATCCAAAATCTAGAGACACAAGTTCTGTAAACACCCTATCCTATAAATCTTTGATTACACAAATAATGCCGCTGTAACTTTAAAGCAATTCATCAAATACAACTGATACAATTACACCCAACAACTTGTCAGCCACGTTCTTGAGTCTTGTCTCTGAAAACACAACTTGATGCTGTTACATGAAGAAAAATTGCAGTAAATCAACACAAAGTGTTAAAAGTATTGCAAATGAATAATGAGCAAATACAAGGGTAAAACTGCAGGTTTTATACCAAGTCATTTATAAGTTATATTAAAGCATGTTAATGGGAATGTCCCACTGAAGTATTTCATAATCACTGTGAACACAATTTGATTTAAATTTTATTCATTTTAGGTTCATTTAAATTCAAAAATGAAAACGGCACCTACACCCCAAAACTTACCATAAATGTGGAAGCTAGTGACTAGTCCAAGACAATAAATCATAAGAAGACTTTCTAACCATTGAGATATCTGGGGGGAGCAGGGAGCAAAAATCTAGAGGTGTTCAGATTTCTGCTAGTAAAGTGCTGTCTTCAGGCTGGTGATTTGTACCTATTAATGCACACTGACAGCACCAAGTTCGACTCCTGGCAGTTACAATAAATGTTGGTTAACACAAAACCTGAGAGGACTGAGTTCACACTTCCTATTAAAAAAACCCCCTCAGAGCACTTGAACAATGTGTAAGATGGTGCTTGGGTGGTAGAAACTGGGATCTTGCGGCTTTTAATTTCTGAGAACAGAGGACTTCCCTTTGCAGTGCACGCATTAAACTACTGTCAGAAAGATTGTAACAACTCTGATCATCATTACTGCCCCCAAAAATATGAATTCATTATTCAGTTAAGTTCTACTTCTACTTCAGAATAGAGGTAGATGCCTAAATCCAGGAAGCATTTTGGATGCATAACCTACCACTTCCTGCTAATTATGCCCCTGCTAGACACGTTAAAACTGTCAACCTGAACATCTCATTTTCTTCACTCACCATACATGGAATTATATAGAAGAAAACATATATAAAGGAAACACAAAGGTCTATACGCACTTTATATTTGCTTTATTTACTGGGAGAATGTCATCAAAAGCATAAAGACATGCTTTAGATTTGCATGTAAATTATTTGCCCAAGTTTTGTGCTAGTTATTTTCAGGGATAAAGCTCACAGTTGAGAAAATGCTGAAATTAGAACACAATACGTTTTGCCAAGTGACATTTTCCCACATTAAGAGCTTCAAATATTCATTATAGTCTCAGTTTCTCTTACTTTTCCTACCCAAGAAGTTCAGAAAAGAACTCTGAAGGTGTAATCTCTATCACACCTAGCTCAGCAGAGACCAGAAGAGGTGTTCCAGTCTTTAGTAAAACATTTTTTATTACAAGTCATCTGCACTTACCATCAAAACAGCTGACCACTAAAAAATATTTATAATCCAACTGCACTATTGAAACAGAAAGTTATGAGACGTTTTCAATAAATGATACAGCACGTGGTTTTGTTAACACTTCAAAGCTGGAACCAGGATATTTTGGGTACATTAACAGTAGTTTACCAAAGTTTCCCCGAGGATTTGACCTTTCACAGTGAACCCCAGAAGGGTTATTTTTTCAGATCAATTTCCTATGACTGTGCATGCAGCCTTGTAAACAACCTCTCACCTCCCCACACCTACTTGAGATTTGCATACTAAAGCAGCAGAGTAGTTTTAAATGCTGTGATAGTCAGCATGTTTTAAATGCATCTAAAAGCCATCTAAAAGTCACAAGTATCTTACATTCCACACTGTGAACTCAGAAGTTGCCAACTTCAGTTTGTCAGCAGTAGCTGCTCTTGAAATGATTGGTGTTCTCTGATGCTATTGAAGTGCTGTTGATGCTTAGGTAGCCTTGGCTTGCTGAGATGCACATGCAATCCAACCTACCTCTCAACAGCTCGCAACTGAACTTTGTTTAGGTCTTTCAAAACATCCATCATACTGGGAATGTTCTTTGTCCTCTGGTGGTCAGTACTGTCAGCTGCAGCTGAATCACTCTTTCTTGCAGCTCGGCGTTGTTTTATAAGTTCCAGTGCAGAATTACTAGCATCAACACCAGACGGTGCACCAGAAGGAAGTGGAGGAGGCGAGGGAATTACAAAATGTTTGTGAGAGACGGACAGTGGCGTAGAAGTCATGGCTGGCAATGGATAAAATCCATCTGGAGTGCTGAGTGTTTTAAAGGCTTCTGGATACAGTTAGAGAAGAAGAACAACAACATATATTAACATCTAGGATGAATCAGTTTTAAGCCAAGATAAGACCGCCCTCCGAAAGCACTTTTTTACACACTTTGCAGAGTACAACACAGAAGAACCAAACTTAAAACAAAGTACGTTACTTCAAACCCACAAATTCAGAATACATGAAATAATGAATCTGAGGTGTCTTGTGCTGCTCTGATTTTCTCAACTTCTGTCTTCAATCTAGGCACTAGATAAATCAGCAAAGCAGCCAGCTGCTACGGTAAGCAATGGCCTAGAGGTTACAATAACCTGTATGAAGCAAAAGATAACCACAAAATATGTAAAATAGAATACTGAGTGCAATGGAGAACAGACAGAGGAAGACCCAACAGAAAAGCTGAATCACAGAAGTGCCTCACAATGCCACACAAAAGTAACTACCTCGCACCAGTCCAAGTATTTCAGCAACCACAGTGGGGTTGGTCTGCAAGTAAGACAATTGAGACTCAAAACTTTTAAGGGAAAAAAAAAGGTCAGAAAATAGTAGTGCATATTGGAGACCAGCTACCTAGGACACATCTGTTTGTAGCATTTGTTTTTGTTAAAGCCCCAGCGTGACTGACTTAGAATACTTTCTCTACCCATTATTTTGATAACTTGTTAGAAACAGTGCAGAACCCCAAAGTGCCAATTAAGTCTGTAACTTTTTTAAACAGTTATCGGTAGCCTACAGATAGTGATGTTACTAAGTTCCTTCACTAACATGGAAAAGAGTATAAAGCTTAGGATCAATTGCATTTGAACTTGGCAAGCAGACGACAAAATAGAAGGGAGAAAGTGCACCAAATAGCAAAAAAAAAAAAAATTATATTCAGCAAATTCAGCTGGTGTATCTTCAGGTAGAAAAGTTAAAGATGTTTTCTACCGATATCAGGCATGGCAAGCTCTAAAGCAAAAAAAGGAACACTGGTCTGCTTCAAACCAGAAGGGCTTACGTGACGGAGTGCTTCCCAAGGTCTGCGCCGAAACAATTGCAGCAATCTGAGCACGAAGAAAGGTCAGCTCATCTTCAAGCGCAGAAATTTTCTGGAGCGCTGCTTGATCAACACCGTCTTTTTGTGCACCATTTTTCGGAATGCTCTGTATTGAATCCGGAGATGGATATAGGTCAAGAGGAACTGTACTCTTCTCTTTTCCTCTCAATTCAGTCCTACAAAGCAAAAAAAGACACAGTTTCAAAAGGCTCAGCCAACAATGGAAACCTCAAAACTACTCGGGCTGGTCAAGCAAGTTATCGTTATTCAGCAAGACCTAACTTTTCAAACTATTTAAGAAAACTACACTTCTAACTACTCATAACTTTTAAAATATTTCAAGTCTCCCTTTGCTCAAGTACAATGCAGATCCTTGCAAAGTCATCATAACAATTAGTCAGATAATTCACTCAGGGATAATTAAAATCATAAAGTCATACAGTAGGATTGAGTTGTCATTACTCACTATTAGACTGACACCGTAAAGTGTCTCTCCCTTCTCCTCACATGAATATGAAAGGCAGGAGAGTCAAAGAATAATGATCTCCTAATTAGGCTTCAGATATTTTAGTCATTTATCAAACTCTAAGATGAACACTGCAAGCAGCAAAGTAGTTACAATCTCTGAGAAAATGTACTCGACAATAATACAGTGTAATACAGACTTACAGAACAAGAACCCCATCTTCTGTAAGCTACTATAACCAAAGACAGCATTAGAAAATTGTGCTACATGTCTCAGGTTTTAATTTAAAAAATTGTTTCAAGTCTGTGCTGGCAAAAATAAACTTAAAATGTAAGTATAAAATCGAACTACCAGAATTTCATTATGAAACACGAAAGAAATTAAATTTACCTGATTCACTTAAGATGCACTAAACTTTGACTGAAAAAAAGCCCAGGCCTTTTCTCTTATTTTAAACATCCTTTTACTTCAAATCAGACCTGCAGCACTGCTTTCTGATTTGCCAAAAACCCCTTCCTATAAACACTGCTTGAGAAGGAAAAGATAGCAACTAGAATAGCTGTTCTTGAAAAATATCCCACAGAGCCAGAAGAGGAGGAGGAGCAAAGAATGGAAACAACAGAAGAACGAACTGTCATAGTTCTGTGAATCTGACCAGCTAAAGAGCAGCATGAGCAGGACAAAACAGGCCAGGAATTTTTTGTTCTTTCAACAGTGTTCTTGTTCTTCTGGTATTTTACAGCTGTTACAAACAAACTTTAATAATTTAACAATAACGCCTCAGGAACCATAACATGAAACACACTGTTTCCAATTTTTCCAATGAAATGCGTGTCATTTGAATTCATCAATTTCTTGTATTTTCATTACTGGGAAGTAGCACAAGATCACAGACAAACAAATGCCAATATGAAGCAGAATTACATTGTCCTATACAGATGCAGTACAAGACAATACAAGAGTTCACACTTTAATCTTGCTTCTGGCTCTAGCTCATCCTCTAATTTTGAATAGATCTTTAGAGGAACAGCAAGACAATTTTCTATTTCTTCTCCAGTGGGAGGAAAAAAAAAAAGACAAAATTTGTATACTATTTGTGTCTGAAAATTCCTGGACAATTTTTCATTTCACGGTACCGGAAATATTCTGTAATTTGTAAAAATATTTTCCTTCAGCCCTCTATAAAAGCTAGAAACATTTATATAAACGATATTCAAAATTATTTTCCAAATTTAAAATAATTATGTCTGGTTTTCCACCGAAGCAACCATCAAGGCTTACACATGGCATTGTAAAAATCAAAGCCAAAAGGAGACATTTAAGTATTTTTTTCTTGTTTTCCCGTAGATAAAGTTTATCAAAAAGATTGTAAACTACAAGCATAAAGATAGGAATAATCTTACGGTATACTGCAACAACCAGCTCCCTCCCTCACAAAATACTGTGTGAGTGAAAACCATTTAAAGTACCCATAATGCACCCGACATACTACTATGAAGAAAAAAGAGGAGACTCAATTTCAGAAATCTTTCAGAAAAGAATGCTTTACATAGTAACAATTTTCAAGTAAGGAGGAAGTGCCACCCCCAAAAAGCCCAACATGCTTCCAGAAAAGGTTAGGAAAAAAGAAAAACAAACTTAAACACAAAATCACACACCATAAAGGAGGCAAAAAGTTATTTCTATTACTCCTTTTGACACTTTTACTTACCTAAGTCTAGTACATGCTTGTCCTTCATCATTTGCCACCCACAGGACATCAGCAAGTGATGGAGCCACAGGAGCTGGAGCTGCACTTTGTTCATCATAATCCAATGGATTTGGATCTTGAACAAACTAAAAACAAACAACGCCAAAAAAAAGTAGGAGGTGATTCAGCACATACTGAAGGTTCTGCCTCAGCAAAAGGGATTTTTAAACAGTGCTACAAGGAAGTTGAAAACAGTGAGCATAAGGGATGCAACACACAATTATACAAGCTAAAAGAACAGAAAAGCTATCAGCAAATTAAGAAACAAGAAAATACAAACAAGTGAAGTATACATAAGACAATAAATTGCTTACTTGAAAATAAGGTCTGGGGTAGGGCTCCAAGGAAAGAATTGTCCCAAGTCTACGGACAACACTTCGAGTAGATCCATATTCTTTTTTTTGGCAAACAGATGTGACCTAAAAATTGGAAAACCTTTGAACCTGAGAAGCAAAATCAAAGCCCTCAGTTCTTACAATCAAAGTTATTTAATCATTTCATGTTACAGGTAATTAAGTACAATGCAGACAGGTAATTAAGTACAATGCAGTTTGATTAACCTAACTTTTCAATGCTCTTCTCAAGCTGAAGAGTTCTTCAAGTTCTTCAAGTCCGAAGAGGTCTACACTGGTATGACAGTGTCTAAAACACTGCCAAAATACAGAATATTTAAAGCGGCACAAAGGCCAGTATCTTAAGATACTGACAGAAGTGCCCATTTAATTAACGACATGCACCTGTATAAGTCTTGGGAAAGAACAATCAGCAAAGAAGTGAAATAAATTTAACATACCTTGGCCTGATACTTCCTTATGACACCATATAACTGATGGAAATGCCTTCCTGATGAGACTGCTGAAGGAAGGCATGCTCCGAGTGTACGTCTAATACTGCTGCCAAACATGCGAGTTTCAAAAAACATGGCCTGCCAAAAAAACCAACAGCTTCCAACAACGGAACCAGAAAGTAAATAGGACAGCTCAGCCAAATCAGCACTCCTGGAGACACTCTGGTAGTTTCCCCCAAATAACGCTAGGATTGTCTCAGAACCACACGCTGCAGCAGTGCCTCATTGCTGAGAGCCCGCCCTGAGGAGCTGCCCACGACCTCACGCTCCAACATCAGCCCCCGGCACCACAGCAGTGCGCTCTTTCAGCATCCCACGCCGCACCTTTCCCAGGTCTCTGAACACACAGGATTAACTGCTGCTTGGGAAGGGGCACGTAGCCTTTTACTTAAAACAGCAATGCACGAGCAGCCAACATTACTGACTGTCTGACGGTCAGTTCAGGGCAAAAAGAGCCACTGTGTCAGGGCAGTGACCCCACGCGTCCCCACGTGCGGGCAGCATGTTCCGACAAACCCGGCTGTGGGCAAGGAGGGCGCTGAAGCAGCCCCACCGCCAGCGGTGCCGACCCAGAGCGGCTGCAGGCGAGACGCCCGGCTCTCCGGGCGGAAGCAGCCCCCCGCGCCCCCCGGGGTCTCACCTGGTGGTGCGGCCAGCCGAGGTAGCGCAGCAGCCGCCGAAGGAGCTCCAGCAGCAGCGCCATGGCGGGAGGTGAGGCCGCGCCCNGCCCGCGGCAGCCGCCCAGGAGAGAAGCCGCTCGCGCCCGCAGCGCCACCCGCGGCTGGGGGCGGGGCACCACCGCAGCCCCGCCAATAGGAAGTCGGCAGTGCCTGCGACGGAACCAATGAGCGGCGGGGGCGGGTCCGCCGCGGGGGGGGGCGGGAGGGAGCGGTTTGAACGCCGGCGCTGCCCGGGCCTGCGGGCGGGACGGCGGCCGCAGCGCACCGCGGCCAGCTCGTAGGCCTGACTGACCAAGGTGTTCTACTCACGAGAAAACGCAGCATCTGCGAACGCAGAACATAGTACGCACTAACAGAAGAAATGCGCCAAGGCCCATTAACTCGCAGAATTAATGTCAAGGAGTTAAACTGAGATGGTTTAGGTCTTCGATGTAACTGAACTCGTAACTACTTCATTCCGAGACCTAAAACAAATGCACTAAGTATCTCCAACACAACAGCTGCCCACTAACGCCTGACTACACTGACTTCACTTCAAAATCTGGCTTTGGATTCCGCACTTGCTTTTATCTTGCACTTCTTCTTTCAGCTTTCTAAGAAAGATTTCTGCTGTTTCCCTTACAAACGTTGAAAACTTCAAGGAAGTTAGCAGTGCTAACAGCACTTCTACTAGGAGAAAAAATACGGATATCCTATTCCTCCAGTCAGTCAGTGTTTGGAGATCACCTTCCCTGTCTGTGCAGTCGGTGTTACTACTGTCAGTACTGTAGTTACTACAGCAGTATTGCTGGTTACTGTTATCCAGGACTTGCCACGTGGATCGATTCTCTAAGACCAAACACAAAAGAGGAGCAGTACTGGTAACACACTGTAGTAACAGCACAGAGCTGGTTCAGGGGACGAGGAAGGTTTAAGCTTGAGGAGAGGAAGGGCAGAACATTTTAAATGGATATTCTGAAAAACTGTACTACAGTTTAAGGCACTAGTCTTAAAAAAGAAAAAAACCCTGTAATTCTCACCCACCCCTCCAACACCTTCTTACTAAAGGGGAAGTGTCAACAGAATGGGATGGGAACAACACTGCTGCAAAGCCAGGAACAGGCAGGGTCTCACAAGCAACAGCAAAACTGAGGCAGTTTAGTTTCACTGAACCAGCACCAGTAACCAGCTGTACTGAGTAACAGGTGCAGCTGGGAACTCGTGCAGAAACACTTCAAGTCAGCAAGTACAGCTCTGAACAGTACAGAAGGGACCTGCAGGATCTTCTGAACAAAAGCATCTTGTGATAGGCCAGCTTTAAGAAACAAGAAGTGACACAGGGCTCAAGGCTTAATGCTGCAGCCATTACCTCTGGAGCTGAGCCAAAGCTCAGGAACAGCTCTCCTTTTAAAGCACTAGCAAAACAAATGCAGGAAAGCTTTACTTTATGTAGCTGCCCACTGTTACAGTAATGCTGATTGCTCCTGGAAGGAAAGAGGATGTGAGATTTAATTCCAAACCAAGAAACTAAATGCACACTGTACAAACAGTACAGCTACTGGATTCCAAGTTGGTTGGTGGTATTTTTTTTTTTTTGCCTAGTGAAATGTATGCCTGATTTTATCTGAACTGCAGGGATAACCTCAAACTTTGTGAATCCACTTCATCTCTGCATGGTGTCCTTAAAAAGTGCTTCATTGCTGAAGAGCAGTGAGTCAGAATGAATAACTGAATTCAAAAGGTAGTTAAACATTTTATACCAGCATGTCTACACTTTTTGCCCCCTGTACCGTCCATGATGGTCTTTACCTTTTAACAAGAGAAATGCAAAATGCACTGAAATTCCATTCACAGGTCACGCAACTACCTTAGTAGCACCAAGCAAAAACCTCAAAAAAAGCTTTTTCCTGTCACAGTGAAAATTCACTATTCATGTTGAAAGACCAGTAAGTGCTGAAGCACTAGATTTGGATTTATTAAAAAAGTAATCTTCACTCCCACTTTGTTTCTTACAGATCTCTCATACTGCAACTTGCATCTTTGACTACATTTTTTCTTAATTTGAATTAATTTATTTCAAGAAATGGTAATGGCTGTCATCATGGGTTCTGTAATCAAATTACATTTCTGATAAACTACAATGAAATTAGGGATTGCAAAAAATGGATTTTTATGATCTAACCTACAGACAGGTTTGTAGGGTCAAATGCCATTACCAAAGCAATCTCTACCAGATCTCCTTGGACATTCAGCTGAAGTACAAAATGTAAATCTGCCTCATCTTGCAGGAATTACATTGCTTTATAACACTCAACAACCCACTTTCAACTTGACCTAAATGATACAAATTACCTGTTCTAAGGTCATGGCAGCTCAAGCCTATCTTGGTCGTGTTAGTTTCAGACTGATGTTTAATTTTACTTCATTAGGACAGACTGAGACCCTGATGTCTAGTTTGCTTTGTTCCCCTTTTTGCTTATTCTAATTTACTGTACACAAAGTCTGTGTGAGTTTTGCTGAAAAGTCCAAAGAATACTCAGGTTATCATTTCAAACAGCTATTAAAAGATGCACTGTACATGTAAAAGCAAATCTTGCACAACAGCATAGTTGGCCTAAACTTTCTAAAACATAAAGCAGGAATGACTCTTTATCAACTAACTACTACTGGGAGGCAA
This sequence comes from Rhagologus leucostigma, assembly GCA_013397725.1. NCBI lineage: Eukaryota > Metazoa > Chordata > Aves > Passeriformes > Rhagologus > Rhagologus leucostigma. The sequence continues at coordinate 774,475 of VZTD01004412.1, read as the reverse complement.
GTATTATTCCTATTTCCCTTTGTACACAGCTGCTGGCAAACTAGTACAACCTAAAACATAGTTTCTTCAGCTACAGTTAGGATTAGTGACAGTGCCATGTTTTCCCGTCTTCTAGTGTTTAATTTGGATAGGGCAGATGTTAACTGCTCCCTAACAGAAAAGCAACTAAGAGGGCATACATTATATAGGCATTTAACACAAAAACTCTATCAAAGCCTTTCCTTTTTTTTTCTACTTTTAAAGATATTATGCCATTCCAAGGGATGACTAAGAACAACCACACTTTTAACTCCATATAACATTAAGATTTAGTTTATCTACAGATTCTGAGAAAGAAAAACAAAGTAATCTTCTTGTATTAGAATGTCCTTGTTCTGGTAATTCAAGTACATTACCGTCATCCTTAACATTCCAGAGGTTGTGTGTACCTACTACTAAAACTAAGCTTGTGGCTTTGTTATTTTTGTTTAAAAATAGAGAAAAAAAAAAGGCTAACATCTGCACTTTGCCTACAAAAAGTCTTGCAGCACAACTATTAGAAATCAGTGTTGAAGAAAGTAAGATTCATTTCTCACACTTCTGGTATGTATGAACTATCTTTACCAATTCAGGTTTTAACGTTATCTTGCTTTTTCAGGGATTTTTGTGGTGTTTTGTTTCATTTCTCTCCTCCCACCTGTCCCTGCCCTGCCCTCTCATTTTAACTTAAATGCTGTACATGTGATTGACTCACTCTTGCCAGATTACATACCCGGTGAGGCAAGCCCACACAGAAATTAAACAGGAAATACTAACAAACTGTAAAAGAAATTGCTAAAAAAGAAGCTAGATTGATACTGCCACCAATTTAACTTAAGTATTCTGCTGATGACTAAGCTATCAAAGAATATACTTGAAACTCACTGTAGTCTTTATATGCATATGTATTTCTCAGGCTACTAATGAAGAGTGACCATTTCAATGCTGAAGTAAAATTCTTGCTGCACTCTTGCAGAGTGGGGTAAGAATCCAGGTTTATCGCTATGCAAATACGATTCTTGTGAACTAACGTACAATCAGCATTCTGCACAACTGTTTGTACTTATGCTGTGACTGGATAACTACCTTTAATTACAATTCCTATATAAAGGCAACAGAGAAGTAGTGATGAGTAAAAAATGCTGCTCCAAGATTTCAGGTGTGCAGAGCTGTAAGTTTACTTCAGAATAAAACACAGACATAGGGGAGAATCAAAACTTTTAGAGTTGTACTTGACCATATATTTGGACAAAGCAGAATTACACTGCATATAACAAACAGTAAAATTTCTTAAAAGTTGTTACAAATATTTTACTTTCTACCTGTACGATCATTAACATAGTTTACTATATCATGATTTTTTCTAAAGGCTTAAAACAAAAACAATCTCTCTAAACTACTTTCCAACAGTAAAATTGAAGTAAAATGCTTACATTCATTTGACAACAAAAAAACATATTAAAAATGTTGTGAGGGTGGTGCAAGAGCTGCTCTTTCAGCTACAACTTTCTTCCAGGTTATTCCTGTGGAAAGAAAGAAAACAGTCTTGTTGTAAACTGTTAATAATCAAACTCCATAACCTTTTAAAGTGACCCCTACATGCATCCAATTACTTGGCATACTGCAAGATGAACTGTCTAATCTGCAATTTACTGAATGAATTACCTTTTCCTCTTTGCGTCTGTCCTTTTCTTCATTATTCTCAATTGTTTCTTCTTCATCTTCCACAATCCCATCCCCTTGGTATTTGTCATGTGTCCACTTCGGACTGCTACCTGACTTTTTGAAGTTAAAACGCCCTCTGCCACGCTGGAAAGTACCACGGCCTCTTCCTCTTTTGGCCCAATAATCCACACCATCATCTCTGTCATCATGCTACAATAACACCAGACAAAGAGTAAGGTTAGACACCTCTTAAAAGTACCCCTTAATGTTAGTACTCTATAGCAAATGTATAAAACAACCTAACTGTTTAAAAGTTCTCTTCAGAGCGTAATTTTGAGGTATATTCTTAAAAGGCATGATGCTGTAACTAAAATCACAATAATAAAGTTGTTTTAAGAGCCCTTATTTGCTCTGGGTCTACTCAAATGTTAGTAACAAATCACTTAACTGTCTGTAACTCACAGTCAGAATTAAGAATTACTAGTTTTGAGGGGAAAAATGGTTACTTTAAAAGAGAAAGCTCTAAGAAAGTGCTTGGATTTTTTAAAATTACTTTTACTTCAGCACAGAGGGAGTTCTTTATACTTCATAAGAAGAGGTAACTGAAGGCAGTTTTCAGAAAACCTGCCTCACCTGCACAATGGAGGGCAAATTAAGTTTTAACTGTTTAAATCTAACATTAACAAACAATAGTTGAGTTTCTCTGGTTAATAAGCCTAAAGTTTGCTGTCTTGCTACCAAATACAGCATTACATAGTTTGGTAAGTTCTGACAATCATTTCATGCACTGCATGAAGTCTACAGACCATTATTTAGTATTAAAAAAGTTTATATTTAGAACGGTGAGGTACACTTGCTTCAACATAGGTTTTTTTAACTTGTGATTTGGAAAGAAGTCTGAACTATTAAACACATATCACACCCATATAATGCAGTTCAATTACCCACAAGTAGTTGAAGGATGGCTTATTTAATTTAAAATATTTTTAGAAATGCAAGTTTAATAGCTGCAATTGATTGTTCTAGTATCATGAATAGATTATCACATCTCTGTTTACAGATCAGAAAAGTTTAGATATGTGTAGAAAGACAGAGAACTTCTTACACAAATAGCTGAATTCTGACTGTATTATTTCTTAGTTACCTGTTAACATATCTGTGACAAGCTATAATGCTATAGGAGAAGGTCTCATCTTCACTACTTATCATTTTTCAACAATGAAACAGTATCCTTCAAAGCTTGCATTGTTAAGGAAATAACTGGAGCAGAGGCCACACATTCATTGTACTACACTACTTAAGAGTGGTTACATCAAGGGTCCTCCTTTCATAATCCAGATGGGAAAAAGGCATCAAAACTCTGGTTATTTTCTTATGACTATCACACTACTCAGCTAAGAGCAGAAAACTGCTCATAACAGTCTGCCTATGTACATCCACAAATACTGTCAGCTTTTCCTGCTCTTCCACTTTTGCAGACTTCCAGACCAATCTAAGACAAATCTCAAATGTCATACAGACATAAATCCAGGAAAACACAGCACAAGTCTTTTTGGTTTTTAGTTTGGTTTCAATAAATTTTGTCTGAGCCTGCCTTCTTCCCCACTCCCTGATGAAAGTTTTGGAGATAAATTCCATGTCAGGCCTCAGTTACTGCCAGCCTACTGTAGAAAGATGAAAGATAAGCAGAACCAACCACTATAGCCACCTTGATACTCTCACAGTTACTGTAGTCCCTGTCCATACATGCATGCTACTTCTACGCTTGTAGAAAGTTCGAAAAAACAAAAGCATGCATAAGACATCGAGTTCTCCACACCCACCAAGAAGTATTTCTTGCTTTTTGGGGTATATTCAGGATCCCATTCCTCTTCCTTCGGTCTCTTCTGAAAAGTAGTATTTGAGTTGCTGGGACCAGTATTTGTTCCAGCAAAGACTCCTCTGGCTCTTCCTCTGCCCCTAATTCGAAACTGATTAACCAAGATGTCATTTAATCCATTTACATAACACCACAAAGTAGAGTTCAAGTTCTCTATTACTGAAAATACTCTTTCTGTGCTTAATTACAGTATCTGCAAGTGGAAAACCATTTTCAAATTCACACACTACCTTAAGTAATATATTCAAGCATTCATTTTGAAATAGTGATTCTATTAAACTTAATTGAAACACATTTGAGTTCTTGGCGTAAGTTCACCCAAAACCACTGAAAAGAAATTTGACTGCTAGTAAACCAGTGTGTTGGAACAAAAGGTCACAAGAAGCTTCTGAAGCTGTTCACAGACAAAAACTCAAGCGGAAAACTACACTGAAACAGGGACAAAACTGTTGAGGGGAAAAGAAAGGTCATTTATGGAGTCAATTGTATCAGTTACGAAAAGGTGATTCTAGAATACATACTAACGTGCAGTTTTCAAAGGAGTATATCCACTGTGTGTTACTCAAATATTTTTATCTAAGATTCAAAAATGTACCTTAGGCCAAATTACATTTCAAATGAGTAAATTCTTTACTTAGAAAAAAATCAATAGTATGTACTGTGCAGAGCAGCAAAGCTTGAAGTGAAAAAGAGTGTCTTAAATATTTTTTATAATTAATTACTGGGGTTTTAAAATAATAGGCTACAAAGTCTCACAGCATAAAACCACCCTTAACTCAGAATACACTAAGTGGTAATGTATACAGTTAACTCAGCATGTAAATACTTAGCTTGCAGAAAACATTGAATGAGTTTATATCCTTCATACAACGGGAGAAGAAAGGTTAGTTTGGGAAGACTGCTAAAAACTGCAGTTACTACAGAAGACAATTTCTATAAATAACCTACTTAAAAACACAGAACTGCATCTTCAGAGTAACAGTACACAAACATGACTGGAAACTAAATGATTTGTTAAAAATAAGCATGTTTCATAAACATAGACCAAAAAATGTATATAATTAACTAACTCAAAATATAAGTATTATGCATACTTAGTTCCACAAAGCTCTGAAACTTCTGATGCAGAATTTATGCTGGACAAATTTAAAATTACTCTGAAATCAAACAGACTGAAAAACAATCTGCAGAAGGTTTGTAAGACCTATCCAATACTCTGGAGGGGAAAAAAAAAAGCAAAAAAACCAAAAAAACCAAAAAATTGTTTGGAGAATCATTTGGAAAGCAAGACACTAACTGCACAAGGGAGGAAATACGACATGCTTTCTTTACTTCCAACAGCTTTACAAAATTAGGGCACAACAAACAGTAACCTGGGGGGAGGGGCAGGGGGCAGACAGAATTACGACAGGATTAAGAGAAAAGAAAAGGTATCAGCATTTCCCGGTATTTGGTCCTGTGATCAGATTCCCTTTAAAAAAAACATCTACACTTTTCCTCACCATTTTATTAATGCTTCCCCCTACCAAATCATCTTTCAGGTAAAGAACTACAGGACATAAAATCTACTATGGTGTTATCTTCCAGGACTTGCTTATTGCAAAGACCATCACAAAAAAGACAAGAGTGTATTTTCTCTATAAAACTCACTTTAAACAGAGCTGCTACACAGAATTCTTTCAGATATGGATACTAATGACATTGCTATTGAAAAATTCTACTTATCCTTATTTCTGTGTCCATATTTCAAAATTATTCATGATGCTTATGTACGAGAAGCCTAGAATCCAACGGAATTGTGTATCAGCCAGAGTTAGTGAAAAACCATTGCTAATTTAACATTAGCTTGCTGGAAAGGGGAGATGTTACATTCTCCAAGGCTTCCTGTTAGGAGAAGGATTCACAACCAGAGCATTTTATTTACTCCCAAAGCAAAGCAGTATTCACTGGAATGCAGCCACTATTAGCCTGTATTTACAAACACATTCCTATGCTACCCAGGCTGTATTTTTTGGTACTATCCAAGATGTATCCCTAAAAAAGAGATCTGAGTCAGAAGAGTTGGCCTATTTAGATTCATCTGCTCAGACACTTTGTTCCAAAAGCCTGTGTGTGACCATGAACGTTGTTAGGGAACGTTAACCTGTTATCACTGCATAGACAGAACTGGCAGTCACTAGCAATTAAATGAGTAGAAATCTATTAAATTTCCAGTTCACATCTACCTCAAGTGCATGTAAAGTAGCACCTCTTTCACAATACATACAATCTGATTTTAAAAAGCAGGAAGGCTTCAACCAATTACGACTTTTCTCCCACTAAATCTCTTCGAGAGACGAGGGTTTTGAGCTCTCTTTCGTTTAACTTCTGTTTTGTTTGTGCCACTACTTTTTACACCCAGAAATTGTGCTGATAGTCATATTTGATGCCTACACCATCCAGGGATTTATATACTTATGCCACATAGTTCCATAGCATAACTATATAAAAAAATAAGAAGAAAGGAGGAAATGATGCACTTTCAGTGTTAGAAATTTAGAACTTTGAATTTTCCTCTAGGTAGCTACAGTTTTTTAGATGGGAGAGTCAAGCCTCAAGTGTTGGCACATGCCACACGCATTTCCGACACTCTTCTATGTAGTTCAAAACATATTTTATGCACGACTAAATGTTTATACCAAACAATGCATTTTAGCATTATTTGATCTTAATCACAGGTTACATTAAGAAATTATTGTTGAAGTATGAAATTATTCCTATTTATTATGTAAAACATTTTTTCCCCAACCTACATGAAACTTGCACTTTTTTGTGTGTTTAGCTGTGGTTCAGAGGTCTGTTTTACTGTGGTCTTGAGGGGTGGGTGTGTTGTGTCTATTTGTGGGTTGGTGTTTTTTCTTTTGGTTTGGGTTCCTTGTCTTTTTCAAGGCCTCCTTTACTGATTCCTAGTTTTTCCTAATGCTTCTACATTTCCCAATTATATATCAATAGCTACATTAACAAGGAATCTGAAAGTTTAAGATTTTTCTGAAGACTGTAGTGGTCAACATGCCACTTTCCAAATCACAATACTTAAATACATTCCAGAGGTAAATCAATGAGCTTTCATGCTCAGTGGCTAGTCCAAGCCAAAGAAACACAAAAATAACAAGTATACCATCTCCTCAGTACGGCTGTTTCAAGTTTGACATAGATTTTTAATTATGTGCCATTCTCTATTTAACAAGCTGCAGGCATTACACACAAAGGAGGGCAAAACCAAATCCAAAGTGAGAGGGAAAAACAGAAGCTGCAGGGAGCTAAGAGGTAACAGGACCCAAGATTTAAAATTTACAGAACAGTAAATTTTCAGATCCTGCTACAAAGCATTATTACAGAAGAGCAAGGAATAACCAAGCAATCCTTTTCCCCAGCCTTATGCTAGGATCTCTAATGTCATGCTAATGCATATTTACATATCATTTAACTGCTACTGGGGAGGGCTGGGAAAAAAAAAAGAGACTCAGTATTTCAGGTTTGGTACATCACATAAAGAACTCAAGAGTAAATCTAGCCTAAAATGAATCACTGCAACACTCCCTCATTTTCTTTGTTACACCATTACCATTGGTGAAGTGTTCATAACTTCGGGGAAGAATAGGAGAAAAACTTACAAAGGTGCCTCTTGGCCTGTTGACTCCTGCAAAACTAGAGTATTCCTTCTGTTCATGGTGGGTTTTGAACTCTTCATCTCTTTCCTTCTTGCAATCCTTTTCTTCTCGAGAACTGGATGAGGAAGAAGATGGGGAGGAAGATGGGGAGGACCGAGCACGGTCTTGGTCTCTTTTTTGTTTACTGAAAAATAAAAAAATATACTATGTGCCATTTTAAACATACTAGATAGTCTGTAACATGCTATACTAAACCAGGTCTCTATATTTTATGAAAAACTAACCCCCTTCTGGTTATAAAGTCACACATTACATATTTGAGATATTAAGGCGAAGTATATTTCCACTTTCCAGCCTCCTCTGACACATTTAAGTGCACTAAATGCATATTATTGCTGGTGAGTTGGAAAGCAGCAGTCTGCAAACTGTAAAATATAGCTTTTCTAGATTTTGATGCCATCAAGAGATTCTGTTACTTTTAAGATCTGCCTTTCTTCTGAGGCAGAAAAACAGAAGTTAAAGGGAAAAAATCCTCAAGGTAAACTTTTACAGTAACTTGACACAGTTCAGTTTGCACACTGTTGAGAGGTATGGTATGGGCTTCCCTACATAGATGGCTGTAGGGAAATTAGCCAGTGGAAGAAAATGTGGATACCAGAGTCAAAGTAAATGGGAAACAGGAAGCGTAAGTAAAAATTCACTTTATATACAGTACAAAGCAGGGAAAAAACTCCTACAGCGAAACTTTTAGTAACCCCATAGTGGTATTAACTTGACCCAATTTACAAGATTTTAACATTCTATTCAAAGAAAGGTCGTACCTGAAGTAATTCTTACCACTTCTACACAGTATCCACTGAGATATGCTAACATTTTTTTCTTTAAACAGCCCACTGGCTTAAGACAAAAATTTAAAAATTCCCCTTCTCACCCATGTTAAAACCTAAGTATCAGTAAAATTCTCATACTCTGGGTGTTATGAGTTGAAAAAGTGCGGAATCAAGCATAACGAACCAAAGTTCTTACACAAACTGTTTATAGAAATGTACTGCATTGAAGTCCAACCTCCTGATGTAGCCTGGATAATAGGACAGATTAATTTGTCATTTTTTTTTTCAGTGTTAGCTTGCTATTCCAAAGTTTTTGTCCTCATCCACCATAAGCCGTGTAAAAGACAGATAATACATATTTGCTGTAAAACAAATAATTTTAATTGTTTAAAATTAAATGTTCCATTACACATTGAAAATTGAAAGCAATTAAGCTTACAATTACAAAAGGCTAAATAGAAGCTAAAAGCCTCTATAGGTACTTTAAATATTTACCTGTCATCTTTGTAAGATTTGTAATCCTTGTAATCTTTTGGAGTTTTCTCCTGCTTTCTTGACCCACTGGATTCCCTGGAACCCTTTGAGTCTCCTCGCTCTTTACTTCGTTCTTTTCTACGTCGGTCAATGTCATGCCGAAGATCAGCAGAATCACACCTTAATTTTTTATCTCCCTGTAAACAAACACATATTTTGGAACGAAATATTGAAATAAAACATGAAGAGAATCTCAGCGAAAAGGCAAGGTGTGCATCAATTAAAAGAATTTACCTATTTTTCAACAAACTTCAGCATACAAACTGACTTTGCTCTTTACATGCAATGGCTAAGTCTAAAAAAAGAACAGCTGAGAATTTCCATTTCAAACAAGCATTCCCATCAAACCAATTGGTGTCTAGTTTTTGATTATACAGACCACAATACACGGTTTGGGGAGATAAAATTAAATATTCATTTCTTCTGGTGAATTGTTTTCAAACAGAGCACAAGCACCTTTACTGTTCAATCACACTACTCGCTGACCATCTTGGTACTTCCCTCTGCCTCAAACCTATTCTTTGTCCTTGGGCAGCTTAGCGGTCAAGAAACATGCAACAAGAAAGGAAGCATGGGAGAAGACTTGACCTTACGTACCATGTTATCAACATAGCAAAATCATGCTGCATAAACCAGCTTCTTGGTAACATCTTTTACTCAAAGGAAAAAAAAATTCTAAATGCAAGTACTCCAGGTACAATAAATAAAAATTATTTTTGTATTTTTATACAGAAAACACAAAGATGAAGCGGAGATTTAAACGGAGACTAAGTTTAGTAAGTTTAGAAGCACAGATAGGACATTTACTTTAAACTTACTTTTTGACTTTCTTCTTTAAAGACTCTCTCTTCACCTGCTAAACGGGTATGCTTCCTCAGGGTACTTGGAGAGATGTCAATCCTCCTAAATGTAAAATAAAAGCAGTGTCTTGCCATACATGTACACGACTTTTAACAGCCTCAGACATTTCATTTCAACAGTAAACTGACAAACAAGGCATTTTTGCAGCAGAATAAACTTTTTGCATTACTAAACCTCACCGTCAGAATACAGAAGCAGACTAAAAATTAAAAATCATTTTTCTGTTCTGTGTGAAGTATGCTAAAAACACAAACACAGGAAACAGGCAGACTGATGTTTCACATTTTAAGTATAGCTTGGAAGATAGAAAAAATATTTAACGCTTCATTTCAAAGGATCAGTATATGTAGCCAGCTGAAAGCCCACCCCCTCCAAGAAACCATCAGCACCTATGATAGTTTGCTGTAAAGTCAAAAGTTCTTAACAAGAAAACTTGTAAAGTTGGATACTGTAGCCTCACATGCAACACAAATAAAGTACACTGCATCATAAAACTAGAGCACATGATCAGACACTACATCTGCATGCCTACCTTCTTACCTTTTAGATTCTCAGATTTTTCAAAAAACTGCTGTAAATTAACACACACAAAAACTAAAGTAGTATGAGATGGAACATTTCACACTGAAGAAGAAAGATGCATGTACAGGGCTTCTGTTCATCTTCAAGACATATGCCCCTCAATATTTGAGCACTGCATGTGAGAAAAGTAAATATATCCCAAATGAGATACAGAGGTAGAGAAGACATCTGTCACAAAACCACAGACGAAGCCAGACCTGACTCAGATGAGTTCTCTTTTACAGAAGGGATTTTTTTGTACTTTGTAATTAAACAAATTACCTCATATAGACTAGAAAAAGTATTTTGGGTTCTCAAAAGAAATATTAGAAGACATTATTTGAAACACAAAGCATCTGCATATGCAGTTAACATATACCTATGTATTTCTGGGCTCTTTTGTCGGGTGCAGTGCTCTTCAGTTGCTTTTTGATATGCAGTGAACCTCTCATTTAGGGTCATTCCAGCTGACTTGAAGTATTGCTCTGTTGGTTACAATAGAAAAAACACTGTTTCATTAGTTTAATTCAGCTGACACATATTTTACTCCTGACAGAAAGGCAAGTAGCAGGCAAAACCCACAGTATTTTCAATAAATTTATCAGGACAAGCAAATGTGGCGTTTTCCCTATTTTCTACACACTCTGTAACCCAAAAAAAATAACAGCGAACAGCATCACTGCAAGTCTACTATGCCATGACTGTATCACATCTAATTCAAGCATCATTTACTGATTGGACTTGCTCATTTTCAATGACATTTTCCTCTAATGACAGAGAAAGAGGAATTTCTTAACAGTTATTTTATACTTTCCCCACAAGAGAAAGTGAAATTACTTTTGAGTCATGAATACTTGCAGCAAGTACACTTTACCATTCATCTCATCTTTAACTTAAAATAAATATCAGTGAAAACATCTAAGTAACGTATACTGCAGTAACTACATGAATGACCTAACAAGTCTGTTCTTAAAGGAATACAATTTCTTAATTGGAAGTTGTGATGATAAACAATACAATTAACACACCTACGCATAAATAAATTCATTTAAGCATCTGGCATCTTGGCAAACTTGACAACTTCTCTGACAAATTTTCTCCTTCCTTCAGAGACAGTTAAATTAGCCACAGCAAAACTCAGTTTTTAAACCAGCTCAACAAATGTGTTTAAATGTAATATAGAAATACATAAAGTCATGAGCTATGAAATGTTACATATGAAGCAAGCTATCTGCTTAACAGGTCAACATACATCTGTATCAACTTACCGCCCGGCATCCAGCATTTGTCTCATAACCAACCATTAAAACTTGAAACGGCCACTACAAGGGTAGTGCCTCAATCATAATTCCATCAAACACAGGAATTTGAGCTAGCAATTCTGTTTTTATGCCATTTTTGCCAGGAAGACAGAAGGTTCAACTTTGCCTGTTTGGCATCTGTATCTTTCAACAGCTATTTTACTTTTGTAACATGGATTTTGCCATTTCAAAACACATTCCAGGACCTAGTTACAATGAAAAAGAAAACATCACTGGGCATTTTCAGCTCTACATTAATAAAGAGCTGTTCAGACTGGTCGCATCACACCAATAACGAACATAACTTCAGTTTGTCAAAAAAGTTACAAAAATTCTGATCACAGACCACAGTAAATCTGCAACTTAAAGAGATGTTCTGCTTTCAAAATCAACCATAACTGTACATATTCTAGTAACTTGACCAGACAGGCTGTTAAATTTATCAGATATTCAACATACAAAAATTTACAGAAAAAGTCTATTCTGTGATCAACATGTGAGAGTTCCAGAAGTATTATTTTCACCTATAGCTACATATGTACCATATAAGCAAATATTTACAGAAGCTCTCACTGGATTGAGTCTTATATTTCTTTATATATTAATAAATAGATTCGTTCACAACAAATCATCATACACTAAACAGGTATGCCAATAATTTTTTTACTCTAATACACTATCATAGTCTATTATTGTTGACTATTACTTTATAAGTAATTCAATAAGAAGGAATTCATTTGGCCTTAGTAATCTGAATTATGTCAACAAAATGAGATTTTTAACTGAACTTCAGCACATATTTCCAGCACAAAAATCTCAGCAATTTTAGAAGCTGACACATCTTAAAAACAATGCTTACAGACAGACTCATTGAAACTGGTATCTAATTAAGTATTTCCACATTTCTCCTTTACTATGATGATACGGTAAAATTACTTTCACCAGCTTTGTATTATCTCAGTTACATTTAACACAGCAGCAAGACAACAGTCCAGTGAAATAAAGCAAATGCTATACAAAAAAAGCATTTAAACAACACTCCAAGACATCCCCAGGGGATTTTAGAAATTATCTATTTTCCCATCAAAAAACTTCAGACAATATATGACCTAAGTGAAATATATCTACTTTGATGGTCTAGATTTGGATTTCAGTGGTTTTGGGGGAGGACTTCTGTTGTGCTTGGTTTGTTGAGGGTTCTTCTTGGTGTTTATAGAAAACAGGCACTACTGTTATACCAGAAAATAATTTGTGTATAACTCATTTAATGGAGGTTTATTTAGCCCCTGCCAAGTTTCTGTAAGTGAAATTCCTGAAAATATTGTCATATAGGAATAAAACATATTATCACCATGAACTTTACTACCATTTAATATACAATTTTTCTCAAATCTTACTGAGAAAAAAACCCCCTACTATTAAGAATCTGGAAATGACCTCTAGGGTGCTCCAAAAGGAATGTCACTGCATTTACAGTCAAAAGACATCTGTCATCCCACACTGTAACATTTAACATAAAATTGTATATTAGAGTCATTAAAATAAAATTAGAAAAGTTGACCAGTGTAGTATATTTAAACTACACTGCAGAAATTCAAATTTTCTATGCTACCTAGGCTCAAAAATTTATCCAGAAACAGAATACCTGCTATTATACTCTACACTGCTTGTGGGTTCTTTGTCTTGGTTTCTGTGGCTATTATTTTTCTGATTATTTTCATGCATACCTCAACAGGAAGAAAGTCCGGCTAAACCAACATTAGAAGAGACCTGAAATCTTCCTGTACTAGAAACAGCAAATAGGCTTAAACGAACTTGTCAGACACGTACATATCCAGCACAATAAATTAAATACATACCTTTGACATGGTGAACCAAGGACACAATGTGCTGAATAAATGACTCTGATGTGCTTTTGCTGGCCTGTGGCAACTTAATGTGGTCAAAGATGGATCGGAACTCTTGCTCCTTCTTGACGGAATGGACAAGTGTGCTAGCAAGCAGCCTGTCTTTAGTCAAGGAAGCAGGTCTAAAATGCATCAACAACAAAAGAAACACACAAAAAGAAACCACTAGTTTAAATAAATACGAACAACACTGCAGGCAGTTGGAGAACCACACTGTAAAGTGGAATAATTTACCTATTGGAATCATCAAGAGGTACTGGCGCCATTTTGAGTTTAACTTCAGGACGATGGGAGTCACTGGCTATCATTTTGATCCTAAGTGGGCTCTCCTCTCTGAAGGTGGATTTTTCTCTCGCATCCAGATTCTTGTGTAGAGGAGGACTGTAATCAAAGAGTTCTTTGAGCTTTTCAGACTTTACCTGCTCAGGTGACTGAGTTTCTTTCTTCATCATTAGTCTCTCAGAACTCTTGTCTTCTTCCTTGTGCTTATCTTTTGTTGCACTAGGCCTTTCCACTACATAGCCAGTCTCTTTAAGCTTATAACTTTTCTCATCTCTAAATCCATCGCTCTCTCTATTGCCCTTGATTGATATTTTAGATTTGTATTTGGTTCCTTCCTCCTCAGCATTCCGGTGAGATGCAGTAGGAAAATTTTTACCCTGATCTGCCAGGACAGACTTTCTGAACTGTCTGTAATCCTCTGTCTCCTCTGCGTCCTCCCCTTCAGAGTCATTAAACTTTTCCTTCCCAGTCTCTTTATCAACGAAAAAATCTAAAGTTTCCTGTTCCTCCCATTCCCTTTCTCCCTCTGTCCTCCCTTTTTCTGATACTCTCTCCTTCTGGGCCTCCTTCTCCCTGGTATTACCCCTATCAAGCAGGTATACTCTAGACTCTTCATCTGTGTACCTGTGGATAGCAAAGAAGAGACTGGTAACTCTGGATTGCATTCATTCCAGTTCACTTGCATTCCTCTTTCGTGTCAATCCCACACCAAGAAGAAGACGGAAATACAGTCCTCCAAGCAATTAATTTTAGCATGCAATGCTTGGCAAACCATTAACACTGTACCCACTGTCATTTATGCACTAATGGAGGCATGTGAAGAATATAATGCCTATCTGTAGAATGCCTAGAAATTTACTTGCTTGTTTTGTTTTCTTAATCAGTACCCAGTTTCACATTCTCTTACACTAGTAATTTTTTCCACCAAATTCACATGAAGTTTGAAAATTCACACCACAATTCATTTTTGCACTTCTTTTACCGAAAGAGTTGAAGTAGTACCATAAAAAAAAGTTAATTATTTTCAAGATGCTGCACATTACTAGGATAATTCCACAATCTGGCAAAGGCTTAGTGCATTCACTATATTGCATAAAGGCAGGGAACCCTTAGAAGGCAGCTCTCCTAAACACAGAAACACACCAATTATTCTTTCAGCCACTGCCTTATCTGTATGCTATGTTCACACAGGTTCTAATATGTTCACCAACTCCAACACATCTAATCCATGAGAACTCGTATTTTTGATCTCCTAAGCAGTAATTTTTTTACATAATAAATCACTAACTAGAGGAATTAATTTAAAAGCCTACAATGAAGTCTATATAGCATAGTCACAACTTTTCCCACTAATTCATTTATAAGAAATCCACTGAAGCACCAGTCACATTAGAAAGGAACAGTCTAATGCCAGTAAGATTTTTACAACTTTCAAAAGTTACAATGTCAAACTTTTTAAGAACAAATTGAAGAATTTTACATTCACTGGAAAATAGACACTGAACTTCCTTCTCATCAGCAGCATTATATTCCAAGAATACCAAGACCTACCCTCTTTGATAAATAATGCAATTTAAGACATCAAAGTTGTCATACTGCACCACACAATTAGCAATTGATGCTGTTTATGTCAACATAAAGAAATTACTGCACAACACTGGCATTGTTAGACTTCCAGAATATTTGCATTTCAAACTACACGAAGTACTAAAATTTTGAAATACCTGAACAGAGTTCACTATCAAGCCAGCAGGTCTGAGGTACTATTCCAATTAAGACTTTTCTTAACAGTAAAAAATGGAGTACAAAAAATAAACCATAAAGGAAAAGCACAAATCAATTCTTCCTCAAGGATACATGTTCCTATCTCTAACAGCCAACACTCAAGACCTTGACGCATCTCAGCAGGAAAAGCCACATGCATCTTTCAAGTTCAATTCCAACCAGACTAGTATTACTAGTGCTCCATAATGCATTTTCCAAGGTACAGTGATGATCTTGACAAAACTCTTTAACAGATTAGCATTTTTAAGAGGCAACAGTAGGCTTACAACTTTGTTCTTACCTTTTCATAAACTTTCCACCTTTTGCAGTTTCCTGTTCACCACCCTCAGGATAAAACGACCGCACTCGAGCCTCCTCACGGGGGGCACTCTGTGATGGGATTGTCTTTGCAGGGCTTCTCCTCGAAGGGATATGATGCAATGGGCTATTCTGAGAAGGACTATAGCGGCTAGAACCATTTCCAAGAGAACCAGAGCCAGATCTCTCAGGACTATGCTGAATGGAATGGGAATGTTGAGGTGTATCCTTTGCTGAGTGGGCTGTGCTAAGCAGAGGGGCATCAGAGCAAGATGAACTCTGACTAGGTGGGGTGGCAATAGAAGGACTATGGGGTGACCTTGGACTGTTATCATACGCTGAAAGGCCAGGCCAAATGTCGCCGGAAGCTGCTGATGATTTGTTAAAATCGTCAAGAGACTCTGATGGATCATGTTCAAATGTATCTTTCTGTTCATCTTGTGATTTATTTTTCAAGGGACTGTCTTGCAAAGGAGCCCCTTCAGTTTTCTTTGCCTGCTTTTCCAGAGACGCGCGTCTTTTGGAAGAGACAGGTGATTTGCTGTATGGGGATGAAGAACGAGATGAAGAGGACCTTGGGGACCTGGAAGATCTGTAAGATCGACGAGACCTGCTGCGGGACCTCTGGGAAGACACAGACCTTCGTTTTGGACTTCTGGAACGTGAACGGCCACGCCTAGGGCTTCTGGAGTGTCTTCGGTTCCAGACAGGCCTATAACCTCCACGATGGTATCTACCACCTCCTCCTTGATAATACCCTCTACCTCTTCCTCTGTAACCATAAGGACGTCTCATTCCTCTATTATTTCTGTAATCTCTGCGATAATCTCTAGAATAAACACGATCTCTGCTCCGAGATCGGGAATACGTCCTTGACCGAGACCTAGAACTAAAATTAAAAAGCAAACATTAACATTTAACAACTAAAAAATTTGGGAAAAAAAAAAAAAGTGCCTTGACACAAAATGCTAGATTTCTCAAATGCAGTCAGAATGGTAAAGGATGCAGACTCCTGGTCTTAAAGTAACTTCTACAATCTCTATTTATTATTTCTGTAATATATTAATTATAATAAATACGCCTAAACTGCTAAGGACAGTGAAATGTGGCATCACATGATTAAGACACTACCAGCCTCAATGGCCTCCCCTGACATTTTATTAAAGATTATCACCACTCTGGAGCATGGCATTCAGTTTCTCAGCCACCACAGTTCACAGCCTGGAACAGGGACTGACATGACCCCCAGTTTAATATGCCAGCCTGTGGATAGCAGCAGCTGAGGCAGTGAACATTCAATAGACCCACTTCTTTTATTGGAGATGGTGATGTCCACTAGTAAGTAAGATGAGGAAAACGCTCAGATGAGGAGGCAACTGAGAAGGCAAGATACAGCAAAGCTTATCTACTGAAGCCTTAAGTTACTTCAGATATGAAAAGGTTAATGAGAAATACAGAACAAATTACAGGGAAAGAGACTGGATGAAGAAAACATCATGTAAAGGAGAAGGGAAGAAACAAAAGGGACAGAAATCATGAAGAACCACTAGCCTTCTGAAGTTATCTTGAGATACAGGAAAAGTGAAAAAAAATATTAAACAAAGTAACAGAAATTACACTCAAAGCACTTTACCTACTGCCTAAAATGAAGTAAGATCCCAGGCTCACTTCTGCCACAGCATCATGCAAGTGAAAAACATTTTCCAGACAAAAACTAACATACCAACACACCTAACTAACTAACTAACACACCTTTTCATGCAGTAAGACGTCAACTTACCTGTATCTCTTTTTTCTTGAATGTGATCTGGATCTTGACCTAGAGCTGGACTGAGATCTGGACTTTGATCTTGAAGAATGTGATCTAGAATTAGATCGACCCATTTTTGCCAGTAGATCTATTCCTTCCCAAAAGGAAAAGCAAGGAGAGGAGGGAAAAAAAATGGAAGCAACTATTTAGAGTCCACGTAAATTATATAAATGAACAAAATCTACATATGCTAAAATGACAGTACTATAAAGTAGTATAGCATTTGCTAAACAAAAAGAACTTTGGAGACAGTATAAGTACATTTATTAGTAAATTAAAAGCTCAACCACAAATTTAAAGAATTTAGTATTGCTGCAGTGTACACACTTTCTCTGAAAAGATGAAGCATAACAGTAAAAGGTTTTTTCCAGATTCAAATGCACGTGGATCCTGTAGGAGAGAGGAAGCAGCAGAAAACGAAACATTTCTGCAAATTAAGGCAAGAATAATATAACCCTGGACATCTTAATATATTGTAACAAAGTTCTAGTTATTGCATAGTTTGTAGTTCCCTTGCATTTCCAATGCACTGTTCCTTCTATAGGAGGACCTTACAGTTCTCTACAACGCACCTTTTACATGAGCAAAGAAAAGCCCTGAAGTATTTGGTCCAGCAGTTGTTAGTTTGACCCACAGGCACTATTTCTCTTAACCACATGTACTAAAGCTGCTCACTCTCATCTGAATTTCCACTGCTCAAGATGCCCATCCTGCAACTTTTTAGATTAACTTTGCTTTTGAATCTACGTGTAAAATGCACGGCCAACTTAAACATTTTAACAATTAGTTAAACAATATGGCTTGCAACAAGATTCAACATGCTTCAGCACAAATTAAGCTATGAAAACTATAACTGATTACAAATCAATGAGAACTAAAAGAAAGTAATTAATAATAAACTATCATTTCTTCTTATGCACAGTTGTAATAGATATTTAGAATTAGTGCTAACCATAAAAAAATACACACCTTTTCCTTTTTTCAGATCAGTGGCTAAAAATCCCCAATTTAATTAATAAAAACTTTGACCCATTACCATTTTCTTTTGAAATTGCCCAGCTTTAAAAAAAAAAAAAAAAGTGTCACATTAGACAACCTGAATACAAACTATGAACAAGTAACCACACATTTTCAGGCCTTTGAATGCTCAATAATCATTGTTTAATAATAATTAAAACAGAAATGGAAAAAACCAAACATTTACCTTTTGTATTGCAAATAGGCTTTAAAGCCTAAAATTACTGTATCAAAAATATAAGCTCAACACAACAAGCACTTTCCGTCACAAGGTACCTTATATAATCTTTCTCGTTACCTGGGTGGTATTTCAATTATGTAAAGACAAAAACAACATTAGAGTTTAATTTAAAGTTAACAAAATTACAGAGACTTTAGACACATCTAAGAGAACCCAAAAGAGAAAAGCAGACCAACTTTTCCCCATCAACTGGTTCCTCCTGCCCCATATGACTTTCTCCACAAGAGTTTGCACGGCCTCACAGATGTAACCTCATGTGAAACTAACCCAGAAAAAACTGAACCTAAACTAGCCTTCCACGTAACCCAGAAAAAACTACCTTGGCAAAGAAGAGTATGTTGAATGCTCTCTTCTACTGTCTCCTTCCACTAAAAAGCAAATTTGCAGAACCTATACTTAGAAGGTATTTTCTAATTCATTGAGTTCAATTAGACTTACAGAAAATGGCTTGTAATCTCTTAGGATCGATACTTATAGGCAACATAAATTTACACCTTTAAAACTGTTCAAGACATGCCAATTTTCCAAGAGTGACAGAAAACAAAACCTGGTGGGGTTTTTTTCTGTTACAAGTGATTATGAAACCAAACATCAGATGTACAATGTTTATAATATAACCCAATCTCAGTTTTAAATTATTTGCATTCTATGTATGACAAGTACAGCTGATCTTTACAAGACAGTTTTATATACTGCAGCTTCTTATTGTAAGCATAAATTTTAGGAAATCAAAAGAAGATTGAGTTTTCGACAGCTGAGTTCAATCAGAACATTTAAAAAAGAATTAAACTAAACTTACCTCAAACTGTTAGTTGGTGTCAGTGAAGCAATTATTTCAAAACTCTCTATTTGTGCTTTCAGCAATACTGATCCCTATAGAACAAAAAGTGAGACTGTCAAAGACATGAACATTTGCTAAAAGGCAGCATCCTTTTGCTTAAATGGGTTCAAACATTAATCTGTTTATCATGAAAAGACAACACATAGGAAATAGCAATTTACTCTTGGACTCCGTGATGCTGCACACTAAGACTGGAGCAGCTCAAGAGCCACCCACTGCCAAGTGGCAAATCCCACTCCCCTTCCACACATGACCACTCCTCCGTCAGCCCTGGTAACAGGGCTGTGGAACACATTATCGTCCCTTTCACAACAGCCCTGACAGCCTTCAGGTCCTCCAGTGACCAGCTTTTGATAGCTAAAAACCACTTTCATATAACTAGGTTATCAAAGTGGCTTAATGAAGGGCCAAACTGAGCTGGATTATGGAGCAAAACCAGCAAGCAGCCAGAAAGAGGGAAACAAAAAGGACAGCGGCAAACTGTTAGACCGAGCTCTAGCACACAGCTTTGCACTTCACTAGAGCTATCTTATTGGAAGAAAAAAAAACTGGGGTGAGAACTTAGGCCAACAGTGAAAGCATTATCTTTAAGTTTCTCTTGCAATATTTACAGAAGCCTTTCTCTAGTATAACTTCTTGTTTAAAATGCATACATGTATGATTTCACCTAAAGAGCCAACATCTTCAAACACTAGCTCTTTTACAGTTAAGCAGAAAGGAAGCATAACTGTAATAACAAAACCAGTCTCAAATGTATGAATTTTTCACTGGCCTCAGTTTTTAATTACCTCCAAGCCTTAACACTTTGCACATTTGTAGTCTGACTCAACATTAAGCACCTTTTTCAATTCCACTCAAGCAACAAAACAGGAATTTTATCCCAGTTCACTACAGACAGGCTGGATCTCCAGAAATTCTACAGCTCAACAATTCAATTAATTAAATCCAAAGGCATAAGACATTGACTGCTCCTAAAGGACACTTTCACATTTGTTCACAGGTGTTTTCTTCATCTAAAAGAAGAAATGTAGCATTTGTGTTCATAAACACTGCTTTCAAAAGTCCACTTACCATTCACTAGTAGTGACCAAGATATTTCCAATTTCTACAAAATATATGCTTTATTAAGATTAAGTTTTTACTTCTCATCATCAGCAAGCATGAGTCTCCGAAGGAGCACAGTAGTGTATCGGACCATTTCAGATTTTGTCTAGACAAAAGGCGAGATGGTATTAGCCAGTAAAGGGTAACGAAGGCATTCAGAAGTCTAGTACAGAAAAAGCAATATAAACTTCAAGTTCAGGCCAAGATTTTAAATGAATACTTAAATAATCTATATTTCTGACTTAAACTGGTGTTAGCTGAAATCAAAAATCCTAATTTAGACAAGTCTTCAGCTCCTGGGGATATAGAACAAGATAGTTACTTCACTTTTAAAACTTCTTAAAAGAAGACAAGATCTTAAATTACCATAACTCAAACTGTGGTAGTCAGTTCTGCAGCCTTAGAGATCTTTTCTAGCGACCGGCAAAGGTGAAAAATAGCCACGCTTCTTTGTTTTTAAACAAGACACTGGCTATACCACATCCAACCTGGCAGCTAAAACACATCTGCTACCCTTTTCCCATTTAATTTTTTTTAAGAAAAGTATGGATATAATGTTTTTTTAAAAAAAGAACTTTGAATAGAAAGCCGTAACTACCGAATAAAAAACACTTAACTATTTGCAGCTTTTGTTTCCATTTAATTGTAATAGGTAAAACCCTGACACACAAGACCCACTTATCCAAACAACACTCATACTTAGGAACAGAAGTGAAAAGACTACATAGCTGGGATTTTTTTGGTCTCTGTAAACATTCTTACAATACGCAAGAATTTAAAATTTTATTAACTTTATTAAAGCTCACTTAGAAAGGAACTGTGGTAGTAACAGGAATATGTAGGAAAACAGCCGTCTGTAACAGTAAGCTCCTACATGCTGCACACTTCCACAGAAAAAGTACATATTCCTCAGAGCATCACACCTACAACATTCTGGTTCACAGCAGCAAACGAAGTCACCCACAGCCTCTTCCTGCTCACGGCCAGTCTGGAGTGGCTACACCAGGTCAAGTAAGGGCACAAGAAATAAAGGACAACGAAAAAGAGCTCCTAAGCACCATTTGTTGCTCTCTCAGAAGACAGTCACACTCGGCCAAGGGTGTGCATCAACAATATGACACAAGGTGTCATCACTAACACCCAGCATTTTTAAGAGAGGACCACAACTGCTAGGAACATGGTCTGTGCCTGAAACACCAGGGCTCTAATCCACACACTTCTTTTTCACTCAAGCTTTTTTTCCCCCTGCTTTCCACCCTAAATAACTGAAAGGCGATGCCTGGCTCTCAACTATTTCACTGCCCTGTTAAAAAATTTGGATTTTACAAATGAATCTGCTGCAGCTCCACAGACTAAAGGTGGCTCTGCTAGTTTAAAGAAACAGTACCATCTCTCCTATCCTGTGTTTCCTCACACTCCTGATGATCTCCCTTATGCCAGTCAAAGTATTTCTGAACTCACATACTGGATCACTTTCAATACAGTTTTTTTTTTTAATATGGTTCATTACACAGCCCACAAACACTTGGGCCAACACAGGGAAACTGAAATGCCAGGCAGGACCGCTTCTTTTGGCAGCACCACAAACTCAAAGCTTCCCTGAAACCAGCTTGGCATATCCTTCAGAAGCAACAAACTCGGTGGCATTTAAGCTTTTTAACAGTACTTGCAAGCAGCTTTAAAAAATAAAAAAAAAAACAACAAAAACCAACCAACCAAACAAAAAACCCAAACAAAAATCCACCAAAATAAACACACAAAGTCAAAATAACCAAAACCAAACACACCCAAACAACCAAGACTCAACACAGAAACCACGACTTTTTCTGAAAATTGGCTAGTCCACCACCTGTCAGTTATTGAATCACATTCAGAAGTTTCTTAACCAAAAAAACAACAGGATCTTTGTCTTCAATCAATCTTGGCCAGCAAGTGTGACCATCAAGCAAAAACAAGAAGCACAACAGAATCGGGCTTATCCCACCACAAGCAACACAGTAAGGAGGAAGTGAGTGACACTGTCAGCATGAGCTTTGTTTAATAAAAAAATAAAAAGGACAAGGAAAATGGTATCCAATTCCTTTCATATATTATTTTTAGGAGACTTCACTACACTGCTGACGTTGGAGTTTTAGCAGAGTACACAGACTGTAGATACAACACATCTCTTAAGCTGTTTTATAATTTATACATCATATGTAAGTTTAAGACATTTTAGGACAGTTATACGCACTTACACTAGCAAAACACTGCTTCCTCTTAGCTCCATTATTTTAGCTACCCTTCATTTACAGCTATTTAGTAGTCTGTATTTCTCTTGCTTAAACATTACTTGAGAGCTGTCAGGTAGATTTAAATCAAAATCTTGTTTAATTCACAAGCTGTTGCCAAAATGTGTTTTCATTCAGAGATTCAAGCTTCAAAAGACGGGACGATTATACAACCATGACAACACAAAAGGGGATAGGACAGTCTTCAAAAAATTCCACGGAATTTGTAATAGTTTCTCATAATACACCCACTGAAATAAAGTCAGTCTTAATGAGACAGAACTGTAACTCATCTATTCAGTGCTTGCACATCTGCTGTGCTTTCTAAACCACTCTCTGCCTCCCCCCTTTTTATTTTTTTTTTAATGTCCACAACTGTAGCAGCGGCACATCACACGTAAGAACAGAATGCATTTAATAGTCACTTAAACCCATCCTACTTGGATCATCAGTGACTTGGATTCCTACAAATACTAAGATTCCATGGCAAATTTGCCCAAACTATCTCGTTATGTACAAATAAGAGGTGGAAAGCATTATTTCCCCCATTTCATATGCTGGAAATATAATGGAAACAGTAAAACATACAAAGACATTTTTTCCCCCCAATTCATTAATTTCTATATAGAAAATAACACAAAATACCTGTAAATTAAGTCAAAAACCAGCATCCTAGTAACAGCAAAATCACCTCTGCAAAACCGTCATATGATTGTTAGCTGTCTTTTATGTAATACTATTGGCAAACAAAACCATGTTTCTCCTCTAACTAAAAAACAAAGAAACCAAAATGTCTAAGAAATGCGTCCATACACAAAAAGGAACTAGCTGCTTTTGGCCACGTACTGTTCTGGACTGCCTTTGTTATTTTTGTGCGTGTGTTTTACACACTGTGTTTTCATACGCCCTTACACCGTGGTTTCCACAATCTCTGCGATGAACTACACCAATTGCTGCTGCATAAAAAGCAATCTTCCCGCCCTCATTTGTTCCAAGACTGACACTCTCAGAGGTGCTCGGTGGGCTGCAGCAGTGATCCACAAGAAAACTACTCTGGACAAAAGCTGCCTTTTCAGGCACATCACCTCCCAGATCCCATTTACCACAAAGCTGCGCGAGGCCACTGCCAGCACAATGAACAAGCCAGCAACGCGCTTTTTCGGAATACCTTTGGGAGAAACTCTCATACAAACAGAGCACTTTCTTCGGTAGCTTCCTTCACCTACCTCCACTACTTGTAAACAAACCCCAAACGTTCTCCGGCATTCCACAAAAACTACAGCATTATCTCTCCTTGACAACCAGCCTGAATATAATCCATCCAAATATCTGCATCCTAGCTCCAAACAGCTCCCTGCCGATTTTTTCTAGATTCCTACGACGGCTCCAAGTTCTCGGCATCCTCAATGCAAACAGGACCCTCTTCATGGTACGTGCTCCTACCTCCGGCCCCCAGGATTCTGTCAGCCACAGCCTTCACCTGAGAAGTTGCTCCACACGGGCTGGCCCACTAAAGCCTTGCTCAGGAGAGAGGCACTCAGGCTCCAAGCACCGATATATGTAACACACCGAACCTCGCCGGCCATTCAACACGGCCTGTCACTCAACATCAAAAGCGACGAGTGGGAGGATGCAATTCCTACTCTCCCTGCCACAAGCTGCATGCTTGGAGCACATCTCAGTGCCAGAGCCTCTATCCTTTTCTGATTTGCCCCACTTTTGTCCAAAACAGCGTGATTATCAGAGAGGAGGGCGAGGAGGAGGGAGGAGAAAGACAACATCTAGACAGCATTTTCCTGCAACTCCACGCTGTTTAACCAATCCCTCCCACACCAAGAACAACTATTCTAAGTGATATTTTTATACATTTGCATTGCTTAAGCAGTGACTACTTGCAGCGTCAGGAGCCTTTGTTTTGCATGCCCTCATGTCTTTCTGTAGTAAAATTTAACTGCTCCTTTAAGGACAAAACTTTGATCTCCGAGATAAACAAGTGATGGGCTGTACTGACTTCGTAAAGGATCAACGTGACACGCAAAACTAGAATCTGATTTTCATAGAATTAAAGGCGAAAAGTAGGGGGTTTACAAAGCAAAGGGGAAATAACGGGAAGGATCCTGCAATGGTTGCATAGTACGGTATGATCAACACTGGGAACACAACAGCCCCTTTCAGCAAGGGGCATAAAACCCACTGCGGCCCCTCACGGGGTTTTGCGGGCATCTGCAATCGGGGCAGAAAAGGCGCAGGGAGGCGTGGGGTATTTCAGGCACAACCGCCTGAACCACAGTCATGCCCGAAGGGAAGTTCCTCCAATGACGGTAAAGGCTGATCCAATACCGGGAAACATCCTTTCTCTCCGGCACGATCTCCCTCTTCAGCGTCACACCCACAAGGATAACGGAGAAATTTAACATTCCCGTAACCAGCGTTGTACAGCCACATCCCCTCGGGCCTTCCCGCCTCCCTCAGGGAGGCCCAAAGCAAAGGCCGCACACCCGGGGCGGAGGCCCAACGCGGCCGGCGGGCCGCCCACTCCTCACACACCCCCATCCGGCCAGGTTTCCAGGAGCCGCGAACAGCTCCAAGGCAACTCCGCTGCCGCCTCCCACTGCCCCTTCCCCTTCTACCTTCGCTTCCCGGGGCGCCGTCCAGGCGCAGGGAGGAACGACACCGGCGCGGTCCGGCTCCCGCGGGAAGCGGTGGCCCACGTCAGGGCGGTGACGGCGACCGCCCGTTCCCGTCCCGTTCCCGTCGGCTGGCGCGGGATAATCGGGATAATCGGGATAATGGCTGCGGAGCGCCGAGGTCACGCGGCGGGGGAAGGCGGGACGGCGCGGCGCGCGAGCACCGCGCGGTCGGCGGGGCGGGGCCGGATTGCTCCCCCCTCAGACTCCCCCCGCCATCTTCCCCTCAACCCGGGGCCACCGCCCCGCCAAACCTCCACGCAGCGCCTTTACCTCCACCCTTCCCTCACCTGGCGGGCGGAACTCCTGGCGGCCCCGCTCCCTTAGGGCAACAGGGCGGCCATTTTCGGCCTCGCCGGAGGAAGAGACGTGAAGCCCGCGGGGAAAAGCAAAAACCAACGGGGGA